>OZ038385.1:19451719-19804219 GCA_964036045.1 Eutreptiella sp. 'Long Island Sound 2002'
GTCCAAGCTACAGTAGGCGTAGGGACCGTATTAATTTGGGACCTAATTTTAAAGCGGTACCAAACGTAGTGCAGCCACATAAGACATGGGTTCGGTGACGGATTTGCGAGTCACATAGAGTCATGGACACATTTGTTGTGAGTGTTTGCCACTTGAACCCACATAGCTCTAGTTTTGGGGATGTTTGTGCATTATATGCCCCTTTCTTGCACCGGCTCACCATGCAATCCTCCCTTTTTGAACCTGGGCGCCCGGTGTTGGTAGTTGTATGTGTCGCGCGCAAGCTACGCCCGTGTCCAAGCTACAGTAGGCGTAGGGACCGTATTAATTTGGGACTTTGGCGTAGCTTATACAAGGGGGGGGGGTAGATAGCTGAGTTGTAGAAGTACAACACCTGCAAACTGGAAGCACCCAGTTCAATTCCTGAATTGCCCATTGTTTGGAAATTTTGTACCACATTTTTCCATGGTATTTCAGATTTTGTACCAAAATTTTCCCTGACCGAATTTCGCCTTACCAAATATGCCCGCACCATCCCCCCTCCCCCTGGTATGTCCTCTGGGCCGGAGAGCAGGAGGGTCCGTTGGGACGCCACGGAAAAGGTGTGTACTGAGACAGCGGCCCCTGTTTTAGGCTGCTAAGAACTCCCCTGCGCCAAGAGGGGGCCCTTGGTTTTGTTTGAGGTCTGGCATCCTCTACTGAGGGGACGAGGGGGCGGGGGGGTGGGAGACTGTGTAGATTAGTTCTGTGCAGACACCTGATTGAGCCCACCCACGATTGGGTACGTCCGTTGTCACAGCGAAAGGCGCCTGTGGCAATGTCACTGAAGAGCTTTTTGTTCTGACTGTTGTTGCTCTGCAGCCTGTGCCTTGCAGCGTACAGGCCAGCATTCAACATCTGCATCCCACCGTGAGGGGGGGGAGGGTGTTTAGGCAACTATGGGGGGGTTTGAACACCCGCCCCACCCCAACCCCTTGGGGGTTGGGTCATTCTGGGGGTGTTTGGGTCCTTTTTGCCTTCGGGTACTTTGGGGTGAGTGGCCGGGAGAGCTGATGGGGGAGGTTTCGAACAGCCCCGGTGGTACTTTTCCGGGTTTCCTGAGGTTCTAACAATCTGGGCTGGGTGGTTGGGCATCTCACATCACTCCCCCACTCCCACCCACTGCCACCTCGGCAAGCACAACCCTGAGGGGGTCCCTGCCACCAGGTGTAAAGCACATGGTGTACAGGATCAGTGGCGCACCAACTGTTTGCAGTGCGCAGGCGACCACTACTCTGCATCCCCACGGCAGGAGAAGGTGGGTCTGCATTCCTGGCCCCACGTGGGAAAGTGAAGTGAAGTGCCCAGCAAACAATGGGGCCAGAGCACCGTGTTGCCTCAACCAGCACCCAAACACCGCAGAGGTATTTTGGTGGTGGTTGCGTGTAGAGCCGGCCCCCGATAACAGCAACCCAGCCTCCAACCAAACTCCCATGCCCCTGCAGACCCCAAATCTGCACCGCTGGGCAGGAGCTGGCTGTTTATTAGGGTTTACGTCAACATGATCCCCGCCCCCTCAGTTTGTCTGGCCCCGATGGTATGCAGCCACAATCCACACTCATGTTGGGTGTGGGGCCTGATGTGGCAGGGGATACGCAGCCACGATCCGCACAGTCCTCATTGATGAGAAGTGTGGCCCCAACACGGCCTGCATCTTGTACCGTACGACCTGCATGCGCGTGGGCGCCGGCGACTTCCCCGACACAACAGGCCACACCAGTTGTATCTGTTGCTTGACTGCTTGCATATCTGTTGGCCCCCTTGCGATACTCACCCGGGTTTGCAAGTACAGGAGGTGCCTGGTTTGGCGGATACCTGCGGATACCTTGTTTACCCCCCCTTTTCCACCGGATACTTGGATACCACATTTTACGAAGAGAATTGCAGGGAATGTCTTTGGCCTCCGGAAACATGGAACTGTGAACATGGGTATTTCCCATGTTTCTCCCATGTCTTTCCCGTTTCCCCCGCTGTGGAAGTTGACCCTATGTTTCCCAGTATGGGGTGCTGATGATTTGACATTTCCCCCTGTTCCCCTCCAATTCCCCCATTTCCCCCCGATTCCCCTCCATTTCCTCCCCATAGCCCCCATCACCCCCCATTTCCCCCCCATACCCCACCCCCATTGCCACGCGTTGCCCCCCATTTCCCTGCATCCCCCATCCCCCCTCCCAATTCCCCCGTATTTCCCCCGCATTCCCGCCCTATTTCCCTCCATTCCCCCCCATTGCCCCCCCATTACCTCCAGTTTCCCGCCATCCACCCATTTTTCAAAGGTCGCCCGGGATTCGGGCACTTTCGGACCTGGGTACCTACTCCGATTGGGTGTGGAAGAGGCGTGTGGGGCATGCCCCTCGGCATCCAAACCCATGTCGATGGCAGAACACCACTTCCCCTCACTTTTTCGGCGCTGGGTTGACCTGGCCGTCCTCCTTGGTGACCCTATTGTGAGGCCCAAACCCAGGCCCAGAAAGGCACCAGCCTTCTTGATGGGGGAGGAGAAGGGGCAGGGGCGGTCAGGCCCAAACTAGAAAATTGTTTCGCATGGGTCCCCCCCCCCCTGGGACCAACCCCCCCTTGCCCCCACCAAAATTTTTAGCATTGGAAAAAGCAGAATTTGCTGAAGGATAAATGTCTTTCGGCCATTTTTGGTGCGCGACTTTTCGGTCTTGGACAGCCCCTCCCCCCCCCCCCCACGAACACCCCCCCCCCCTCGTCAAGCACTGGCCAGTACTGTTTGAGATGCCAGAGTGATTCTGAAGGGTAGCGGCCATCGCTGATTTATCGTAAGCACAGGCCTGGGGCGGGTCTGCAGAGACGTTGCGCGCAGGTCCGCCGCACTGTGCGCGTGCGACGTGCACAGTGCGGCCTCACACGGCGGCATCGGTTCAGGGCGTTCCGTGTGGTGTGTGCCAGCGGTGCCCTCCACGTGCTCGCCCCCTGTGCAGAGCATTGTCGCTCCTCCGTCGAGGACCACGGACCAAATAAGGCAAGATTCAAGTATGTAACCCCCTCTGCCGGGGTGAGGGGGGGGGTGTTTGCGCAACAGGAGGGGGAGCCCACCAGGGGCAGACCAGCTGTGAGGGGGAAAGGGACGACAATGGTCCCCCAGCCCACACCCCAAACCAACATCAGCAACCCACTCAGGGATGCCCAGGTCCCCCCCCGCCCGACCCAGTGTACCCCTGCACCGCCATTTCGCAAAACAGGAACAGTGGCCGTCGAGACCTATTGACCCCACAGGGGGGTCGGCCGGGAGATCGGACTCCCAGTGGGCCAGCAGGGCCCCTGAGGAGTTACGTAAAAGGGTGAGTGCGCGCAGGGGATGGGGCACCCAGACGGCCAACCCTGGGGCCCCTGCAGTGCAAAGTCTGTGTCTGCCTGTGCCCAGGGGACCCAGCACTCAGTGGGCCACCACTGGGGCCCCTGAGGCGCTCTGCGGAGCCACCAGTGCGCGCAGGGGATCAGGCACCTGGGGAACCAACCCTGGGGCCCCTGCAGCGCGCCGCCTATGGTCGTCCACGCTCGGGGACCCTGCACCCAGTGGGCTACCACTTGGGCCCCTGATGTGTTCTGTGGAGCCACCAGTGCGCGCAGGGGATCAGGCACCCAGTGGGCCCCTGAGGCGCCCCGTGGAAACGAATGGTGGGCCAGGCAAGGGAAGGAACCTCTGACAAAACCGGGGTGGGAAGAACCAAGGACGACGGCGCGGTCACAGTGCAGTGTAAAGCACCCGGGACACCATGCAGGCGCTCACGCCACCAGCGTCAACCATGAAGCGCACGCTACCTGCAACCAACAAGGAACGCGCCCTGCGCACGCGCGACCCACGGAGTGGGCCAGCGTATGTGGTGGACGGCCGGGACAAAGCGTGGAGGAGCCGGCACCTGGGCCTCACGCACACGGGAACGCAGCGAGGCAGGTTGTGGACGGCCTTAGGACGGAGGTGGACAGTAAAAACAGTCAGACGACCCCCGGAACAACCAGCATAACTCCAATACGCCAACTACTGGGCGCCGCTAACGCGCAAACGGCACATCCTGCCCCATCCAGCACAACCCCAGCACACCAACCACTGGGCTCCACGAACGCTGAAACGACACCAGCAGGAGCACCGGCTGCAGCGGCCCACAGAAAGCAGCGACCCAACGCAACATGCAAA
This sequence comes from Eutreptiella sp. 'Long Island Sound 2002', assembly GCA_964036045.1. Taxonomy (NCBI): domain Eukaryota; phylum Euglenozoa; class Euglenophyceae; order Eutreptiales; family Eutreptiaceae; genus Eutreptiella; species Eutreptiella sp. 'Long Island Sound 2002'. The sequence goes on from OZ038385.1 coordinate 19,455,921, forward strand.
GGGAAGAACGGGTGACTGTCCAGGGCCCCGGGAAGAAACAACACCCAGACGAAATGTCACACAGGGGGGTGTGCCGTGGGAATTCTGTGACATAAATACGGACGGAAAATTCCTGACGCAGTTTCTACGCCCGTTGTGAAGGCCTGGCACATGTCTTTTTTGGCAATCGGGTGGTTGCACGGAGCGGCACCGCGACAGTTTCAATGGCCCAAGCCCCAACAGCGTGCCTCCCTGCGGGGGCAGTGCATCCTGCGCGCAACGGTCCACCATCGCAGCAGCCGGGCTGTTTGCACGTGCCACGGACGTCTGTCTCTTCTGATGCCCTTCAGACGGAGTTGCAAGCGGCGGTGGCTGCCAAAGGCAAGACGCAAGCAAGCGCCCATGTCTGTTCCAGGAAAATGGACATACCAAGGGGGGCGGCCTGTTCGAATTCCAGCCCCCCCCCCCTCCAGACCCCCCCCAAAGTTTTCGAACCCGTCTTTTTCCATTTTGAGATTTTGGGGGAAAGGGTCGGCGCCAAAGGCACCGAAAATTTTTTTTTGGCCCTTCTTGAGGGGGTATATTTTTTTTTCACCCTATGTGTCTATACTCAAAATACTCAGAATTTTGTGGAGAATTCAAAAATGTTTGAAAAACACAGAAAAATTTTTGACCCCTGACCTGACCTCCGGGTCTGACCTTGGCTGATAGGAGCCTGAGCCAATGGGCAAATTTTTTCTGAAAATTTTTTTTACCCCATTTCTGTATGTTCAAAATGATCAGCGTGTTATGGGGATCATTTTGAGGTATGTATGTTGGGGTACCCACTGACCCCCCTCTAGGGACCCCGGTGGCTGACCAGCCGACCCACCTACCCCCCCCCCTCCCCCCCCCCCCTCCAGGCCCCCAAAAGTTTTCGCACCCGGTTGGGGTCTAGAATTTCAACAGGCGGCCCCCTTGGGACATACCCAAAACAAGCGTTTTTTGAGGATCGGGGCGGAATTGTAGGCGACAGAATTGAAATGCAGTCTCCTCCTGACAGCCCCCCCCCCCCCTCCCCACGTCCAGCACCGCCATCTGGTGGTGGACGATCACTGGCTCCATGCACACACCGACCCACAGTGTTGGGAACCGTTTTTCGACCCGGTCCTTGACCTGCCGATACGGGTATTACTGCAGTTCCTCCGGCTGGGGCTCCGGCCTCAAGTCCCTGAGGACAGGACAGCCTACTGCAACCGTCTCTCGTCTGACCCCGTACTTTCGGATCACCTCATGCAACCCTCCATATCCCGCCCTGGCTCATGGGCCACGGCAGTGGACAACATCCCTCGTCGGCTCCTCCAGCCTGGGGGATTCGGCCTCAGTGCGGGCGTGCTGGCCTCGCGCAGGCAAGCCTGGCTCGGCATCCCCTCCCTCTCCACCATGCCAGTGCAGTATGGCATCTACAAGGGCAAAACCCCCAATGATAAAAAGAAACCCCCCAATCTGATGACGTCCTACCGGCCGGTAGTGGCCGAAAGCCCGGTCACGGGCGCTGAGGTGCACGCGGCCAAGTCCAAATTGGACCGGACGCTTGAGGCGTCCGCTTTGTACCCCCCCCGACTATTTCGCGTACCGGGATGAACTGAGAGCGGCCGAGTTAGCGCTAGTCAGTCGTGCCGCCTGCACCTCCTCCTTGGAAGTGTATGGGTCCGTGGCACGCTGTGGGTGGGATGAGTCCGACGCATACCTACGGAAACAACGTGACCATGTACGGCCCCTGTGCTCCAGGCTCAGCCCGGCATGGAACTACGGAGAATGGGCGGCGGGATTCTACTCCCAGCTCTGCATCAGGGTGGTGTCGGCGGACGGCCTCACACCAGGCTACACCCCCGAGGAGGGATACTCCCAAGGCAACCCCTTCTCAGCAAACGGGTATCAGGGCGCGTCCGTCCTCGCCTCCTCTTCCCTCCCTTTCCCGAAGCACATACACATCCCCCCTGGCCTTCCCCCGCAGCCCTGCCTATCAATAGAGTTTGCTACAGCGATGACCGCGTCTTCTTTGAACCCACCATAGCGCGGGTGTCCATCATCGCGGGTGAGTGTGTACGCGCGACGCTCCACACAGACGGAGTGCCCAACATGGACAAGTTGGAGTTTAGCTACCACACACTCGATGCCGAGGGCCTCCCGCAGCCGACTATAGTGGATGTACCCAGGTTCAAAACACGCACCCTCCCTACCCCACCCCTCATCGTAGGCGTACCCATATTCCACACCCTCAGACCAACGGACAAGCTCAGCGACCTGCTGCGCACGTTCCGGTCAGTGTATCACTCTACCCGTGACAAGCCCATGTCCCCCCTGTTGATGGTACGGTCCTTTGTAGCGTTTGCACTGTCCCGCTGGGACTTTGTGTTTTTCAGGCGTGCTGGCCCCTCCGGACTGGCACCATGACCTGCAGGTATATGCCCACAAGGCGTACCGGGCGGCCTTCGCCCTCCCACCGTGGACGTACAACGCGTTCCTGCATCTCCCGCTGCACGCTGGCGGCGTCGGATGCCCCTCCCTCCCCCTGCGCAACCTCAGCCTTCTGGTGATGACCTACCTGCATGCGTCGGTCAGCCGCAACCCCCTATCACGTGCATCAGCGGTGTACCTCTTGGACACTGTGGCCCCTTTTTCGGAGGGCATGGCCTTGCGCACGGCCCTGGCCACCCTGCACACGCGCGTCCACACCCACCCTTTCCCCCACCTGCGTGACATGCGCGTGCATGCACACGTTGCCTCCAACCACCCCTTGCCGGACACCCTGTGGGTTGTGACGGACGGTGCCCTGGCCGGGCATCGAGTTGGCGGTGGGGTTGTCTTCTACAGTCCCCTGCTCGGAATCCTCCAGTCGTACAGTTTTGGCATATCAGTGGTAGTTGCCACGTCCGCGGATGCAGAGTGGCTGGCCAAACTGGTCGCCCGATCCCTTCTCAAGGGCTGGGAGGGCCACGCCAGCTTCCTTGCGGATGCCACCGCATCCATGCACTGCGGATACACCAAGGCCCCCCCCCCTGCCTCCATCCTCAACCACCTCTTCAGGCAGTTGGTCTCCACCTCGGTAGGGGCCCAGGAATTTTGGATGCAAGCGCAACATGACACAGGTCACACACACACGGTGGCGATGCTCGAGCGGGAAGCCCACCTGCTGGCCGCACATGGCGCCTCCCGAGCACTGCCCTTCACTGCCCCACTCCTACCTCTATTGCGCGGAGCCGCGCTAGCCACCAACGAGGGGCGACTCCTCCTCAATGCACCGCACAGTGTAGCGCGCCTACACGACCAAGCCCTCATCCGAAGGGCGGCGCCCTTGGCAGCGTGGGATACTGCAGCCTGGGACGCCACAGCATTCTCGACCCTCCTCCTGAACTCCGCCCTCCCCAGGGCACCCCTGGTGCTCGCCTTACGCTTGCGGGCGCTACTGTTTCGCCCCCCCCCCCACCTCCGTGCATTACCACACATGCGATTACTGCGACGCACACGTGGACCACCCCTGGTCCCACGTAGCCCGCTCCTGCCCCACGTTTCTCGTGCGCAGCCAGTGGGCATTTGTGCGCCTCCTCACCACAGTACCCAAGATGGCAGGGGCATACCTGCCTGACGGCACGACCGTCGTGCAACCCGCCGGCAACACCTCCATCACGGTGGCGCTTGAGACGGACCTACACACGCCATCCCCCCTCCCACCCCACAGGTGGACCGTCTTCTCCCCCTCAGGCCTAGTCAGGTCCGCGCGCCCCTCCTCGGCAGCTCAGGACGGCACGAGCGACCGTGTTCGTGTAGTCCTGGAGGCAATGGCTGACAACTCCCCCTCACTCACAGACCTACTGATGGTCCTGGACACCCTGGAGTGGCCCACTCGGCCCGACTCAGCCCTCAACCCACATGTCTCGGAGCTCTGTGCACATGTCCTGCCACTGTCGGTGGCGTTCCTCGATGGACCACGTGCCACCTGCAGCACTGGCGCATGCTGGCGGGGGGTCGGCTGCCCATTCGAATGCCCCCCCCCCCCCCACTGCGCGATGGGCCCCCACGGTGACATTTCTGGTCCACCCCAATCTGCAAGACCCGTCCATTGCGCACCTTGTGCAGGTTCACCCAGGGCCCCTAGTGATCCTCACCACTGCATCTGCCGTACACCCCTTACTCCTCATGCTACCTGAACCCATGAACACTCTGGCCATCCGGCATCACGTGCTCCTATGGGACGCGGCTGTGGTTCACACGCTACCGACTCAAGAACGCTTCCAGTAAAGAAACACGACCCGCTTTCGGTTCCTTGCGTGCCCCGTGCCCCGAGGCCCTTGCACCATGCCAGCACAAGCACGTCCGCACTAGGAGGTGTATACCCCGCTCTTGCACCGCTTGGTACAAGGGTGAGTGCGGTGCGCCTGAGCCTAACTTCCCCAAAGCGAGGCACTCCGTGGGCCCCTAAGGCCCTCTTCGGATCGGGAAGACAAGCCCAAAGCCCAAAGCCCCCCCCCTCCCCGCTGCGGTTCCCCCAAAAAGGAGCTTTTGCTACAGGGCGTTTTCTAGTGGACAAGTTTCTTTTAACCACTGTCGCCTTCAACCGCCGTTGGTTTCCCTCCAACCGTCGCTGGATACGCTCCAACCGCCGTTGGTTGCCCACCAAGCACCGTCCAATTGTGCGCCTCAATACTGAGGTGGCTACTGGACGGTCCGAGGTTTGTTTTTTCTTCAAAACGTCCTGTTTTGTCATGCCCGAACCTTCTTTTGACCCCCCCCCTTCCCATCTGAGCCCCAGCTCGGCATGCTCCAACGACCCTGCGGACATTGCCGTCCCTGAAGTGCCAGCGGCGGGTGTGGGGGTGGGCGCATGGCGGCAGAGAACGTGGTCCAGGACGATTGTGCTTCAGGCAGGTCCCCGTGTCCTCTCCCCCGCCCCTTCCTCCGCCGCAACCGGGTCCCGCTTGCCTCTGGGGCCACACTTGGGCACGGTGCAGTTGCTTGTTGTAATGACCCTCTGTAGGTACACAGGTTAGTACATGTTCCGTACACTGTGTGTGATGTATACAACTCTCTGCAGCAACGTGGTACGATGCAGTGACACACCTGATTCCACACGGCAACCAAACAGTATGAAAAAAAGGGGGTGTATAGTCAGTTTTGAAAATGGACCCTCCGGCTCATTTCCGGCGCAGACACCCCGGCGCAGACACGCGCGGCCAGGCCGGCGCTTGCCCATCGGGCCCCCTCGCAAACGGGATGTGGACCTGCCCGTCTCAGTAGGAGGCAGCCCTGCCAATCCCTGGGACATCCCGTTCGGGTGGGAAGCGCGGGCCCTCCCTTACAACTCACTTGATTTGCCCCCCCCTTTTGTTCCCAGTCGGGGTTCAACATGCAGCCGTGTGGAATGGAAACAGCGGTCCCTCGCATTGCTGAGGGTGACCGCCTGCTATGCCCCTTCTCCCCGCATGCCAATGCCCCCCATTCCGGAGTAGACAATTATGGCCCGGGCCAATGAGGGGAGGGGGGGGGGGGGTGCACCAACAGCACGTTTCGGCGCCATCTTTGGACCGACAATGTGGACCACTCGCTCCTGGAACTGCGAAGCCGACCATGTGGTAGAACGACTGACCCGTGGGAGGAGGGACACCCCCCCCCTGCCCAGGACCCCCCTCCCTCCTCTTCTTCTAACACATGCTCCCCCAGACCAGTGCGTACAGCCAGAGTATCAACCACCACACTTATTGAGCCCTCATGGCAACCCGCCCCCCCCCCCCTTCCGGTGTCAGCACAGCCCTTGATCACAGCACAGAGCTGTCCTTAAGAAAATTTTTTTTGATAAGGACAGCCCCTAGGGACCACCAACCGCAAACCGCCGCCCACTGCCCACCGCCAACGGCCACCAACCGCCAACCGCTAACCGCCACCAACCGCCACCGCCAACCGCCAACCGTTGTTCAATAATGCTTCTGTGGTTTTGTGTCTTGCCCATGTCTTGACAATGAAGCAGAGAGCGTCCCCATTAAGGTTCTTTTCTGTTCGCGTTATGGACTTTTTTTCTCCCCTTAAGGACACCTTTGCCAAAGCAGGGCATCCCCCCATTGGAGGGCATTGCTTACGACCATGGTTGTTGCGGTCGTAGTCATCAGAATATATGGTGTGGGGTGTGTCTGAAGGCTGACGGTGCTGTGTTGCGGGGTGCGGGAAGAGCAGACACTAGTAGCACAAAGACCCGAGAAATTGGGGGCTGCGATGGATATGGCAAGAAAAGAGTGATGAACGATGGGGGGGCATGGGAGTTGAACAGAGACAGAAAGAGGCGGCGTAGGGCCCATCGTCGAGTATCTGTCCCCAACCTGCATTATTGCCTCTGGGCACAAGCAAGGCCCTGCCTAGGTACCTCTGTGTCTGGAACTCTCTCTCTCTCTCTCCCTCTGTGTGTGTGTGTCTGTGTGTGTTTCTTCCTTGGTGTCTATTTTTTTTTCGAAAGGTGCCTCGCCGCCGATGATCATGGGTTTTCTTTGCCTGTCTGCTGGCCTGACGAGAGCACTCAGCGCCATTATAAGTACCTGTTTCTGGTGTATATCGTGTGTGTGTGTGGGTGTGTGGGTGTGTGGGTGGGTGGGTGGGTGGGTGTGCAACAGGCTGCGTTAAGAAGGAAGTATTTCCTGAGGGGGGCGGGGGTTCTGACTGGGTGCTGCTGGGGGCCACTTCCATTCTGGCGCCGAATGAATGCGCCCCATGTGTGTCCCGCATTGGTTGAAAGGGGCGTTGTGAAGTGACACTTCGGGATCTGCCTCAACACCACTGCCCCTGCGTGTTTCCCGGAGCAGCCCCATTATCAATTAGAGGACGTACTGTGTTCTGAGCAGCTCCTGAACAGATCATGTTCGGGTGTGGGGGCATTGGGAGTGGGGGGGGGAGGGGGTCCAGGTGGGTGCTACGAGGGGCTGCCTTGCCGAATCACCTTGAAGAGAGATCAGCAGATCGTGGGCAGCCGTAAGCGCCGTATACCCCTGCTTTTTTTGGGGGGGGGGGGTTTATTGGCGCATCATACCCCAGCGTATGACGTTGGATGTTGGACAGATCGCAAAATCATCGTTTTGGGGGACAAAATTTGATTTTCCCCCAAAGCCAAAAGGTGGGTCAAGATTCGTTTGTGGGTGGGCGGGTGTCGCCCTCCCTTCCCAGGGCCAAACGCCCCCCCCTTCCCCACTCTTACAAACACCGCCTGGTGTGCAACGGGGAGGAGGGGGTGGGGGGCGGTTACCCAGGGCCCTGACTCCCCCCGCCCCACGCCCACGCGCCTGCGCACGGGGGCGGCAGCCCGTCACCCGCCCCCCGTGTCACAGGCGCGTTGCCCCGCGACTCCAGCGTCTGGAGCGCCCTCGGCCCCAGCGACGGGGCCGCCCCCGCCCTCGCCCCCGCCGCCCGACTCCCGGCGCTGCAGGCGCCCACCGCCCCCCACAGCCCCGGGGCGGCGTCCCTGGCCAGCCCCCACTCCTGGTCCTCGAGCGTGCCCATCGCCTCCCTCGTGTCCGACAGCCCCCAATCGAACCTCCTGCCCCCCATCCTCCCGAACCTATCCTGGCAGCAGCGCCCGGGGGCCCCTCGCGCCGACCCCTCCGGCCACGCCACGCCCGGGGCCGCCCACCACCCGTCCATCGACTCCAGTGCCCACCCGCCCCCGCCGGTGTTCCTGCCGCGGCACAGCACGTGGATCTTGGGGGTGTCGCGCGCGCCCCCCGCGGCCCAGCGCCGGCCGCCGCCGCCGGACGCCGACCCCGACAGCCGCCGCGCATCGCAGCGGCTTCGCCAGCCGTCGGCAGGGCCGCAGGGCCCGCGTCTGTCCCTCGCCCCCTCCGCCCGGTCCATCCCGGGCGGCACTCTGCCCCGGGCGCCCTCCCACCGGCTCTCGCAGTGGGAGTTCCCAGCCCTGCCTCTCCCCCGCAACGCGTCGACCTACACCGAGGACCTCTCCCCAGTCCCCCTCCCGCGCCAACCCTCTGCCGCCCCCGGCCCGGCCCTGCCCGAGCGCCAGGCCCCCCGCACCCGGCCCAACGACCCCTCGCCGCCGCGCCGCCTGTCGCTGGCCATGGGGTCCCTGGCGCTCCCCACCCCCCCACGCCCCGCCAACTCCCGCCTGCAGCGCAGCTCCCCTCTGCCGCGCAATCACCGCGGCGCGTCGCTCGCGTCGGGCATCGCGGAGGTCTCCGGCCACCCGCGCCGGTCCGTGGACCACCGGCACCGGTCTGCGGACCGGCGGCGCACCCGGTCGACGGACCTGCGGCCCCGGATCGACAGCACCGCCTTCGCGGGTCTGCCCCCCCGCACTCAGGCCCGCGCCGCCCCCGCCGCCAACCCCCTGCGTGGCCGGCCCAGCCTCCCACGCTCCGTCTCCGCCGGGCGCGAGGGCCCGCAGGCCCCCCCCGCACCCCCTCAGTACCCCTACAACCCGCTCGCCTGGCAGCCCGGCCGCCGCTATCCGTAACGCCACACCCCAACGCCCGGACTGGGACCCGGCGCCGCCGCCGGGTGCGCTGCCCTTGTTGCGGGGCCTCGTGTCGCGCGGGCACGGGAGCTCTCAGGGCTCAGTTCCGGGCCATGTCCCGCGCTCGGCCGATACAGTGCAGTCTTCCCAGGCCTCGGGTACCCTCAGGCCGCGCGCCCCCAATGCCACGGGGCAACCAACCCTTCAATGCCCAATCTTCGCCGGCAGCAACCGATCCAACAACGCAAAAGAAGTGCGGCAGGGCTTTGGTTTTTAGTGGACAAGAGGGTCCGTTTGAGTATGGCCCTCATCGTGCACGATGATATATTCCTGTTTCATAGGATATGTTCTTAACTGCTTTGATTTAGAGAACTGTAACGAGTAATATCAAGGGAAAATTTTAGACCAGGACAGATTTCCCTCGTACCAAATATTTCCTTCAAATGCTATGTCCAAAGGATGTGCACCGGACACACACTGCAGGGGGTTTGTCTGCGTGCTACATATCATGCGAATGCACAACATGGAGATGAGACGCGGTGTCAACTGACACTGTGTTCTCTGTAGGCACTCAAGACTGACAACGCTCGCAGCGGAGGACTGCCGGACTCGTCAGGGCTAGCCCCGGACACCCCGGGGGTAGCCCCGGAACCTCCCAGGCTAGCCCCGGACACCCTGGGGCTAGCCCTGGACTCCACAGGGGTAGCCCCGGACTCCCCGGGGCTAGCCCCGGACACCCATGGTGTAGCCCCGGACACACCGGGGGTAGCCCCGGAACCCCCGGGGCTGTATGTCCCACGCTCTTGGCCTGATCAGCTGCGCCAAGCAGCAGCAAGGGGCCTTGTGCCCAAATTTCCTTCATTTCTACGAAGGGCCAACCCCCCCCCTTTAATTTTGGCCCTCCCCAACACAAAAAAAACCCAGATTCTCCATTTGATGATATTGTCTGGTGTTCGCCCATTCGCCTTAGGACTGCACCGACTGAAACTACCCGTCTTGTTGTGCACAGCACAAAGAGCGCAGTGCCCAGCATGTGCTCAGCCAAAACCAGTCAATTGCTGTTGTTGCATGTTCTTTCAGTTCCTTCCTGTTGCATGTTCTTCGAATCGTGCTGGTGGTCACACTCTGAGGGCCTGGTCGATGCCTTGGTGATGAAGGGAGGGCACTTTTCTTGGCTGCCGGCAACGGCCATCTCCCGGCGTGCGACGTGGTGCGTCAATTTCGCGATCTCGAAGAATCATTTTGCGACTTTGGTCTCCACACTAAGTGTACCGCTGTGCATGCTGTACACACACTGTGCGCAAACGCCCCCATTGACTGATATCTTACATTGCATGTGCTAATGCTTTGCGGGATAATTGTGGCATCGGTCAGCTCTGATCCTTGATTCTGAGAGTTTTCTCGAATCTGGTGAGAGGGCTTCGCCTGCTTGCCATCCCCTGGACCCAAAAAGAACGAAATCTCGCCCTTGTCTGTAGCACTCTAGCAACCTCGTCCCCTGTGCAATGAGCCCCTCCCTCAGACCCAAACAGTGTCTGGGGGCTTTTTCTTCAGGTGAGCTCTGCCAGTGGGCGTGTGCAGAATCATGCTCCACAGCATGCAATTTTCTGTTGTAAGTCATGCACATGCCCCATCCTCCCTGTGCGTCCAACACAACATGTAGCCTCTCCTTCTGACGCACACAGCACACAGCATGCAGCCTTGCGACTCATGACAATGAACGCACCTAACCCTTAACATTGCCACTGTTTCCACCCCCTTTACAACTTGCATCCTGCTGCCTGTTTTGGTTTCAACACGTGTGGCGCACAGCCTTGTCTTGTCTGTGAACGAAGTGGGTCGGCCACGGAAGCCACTACGTGCGTTTTCCAGACTGTCCGTTGCCGGTCTTTGAAGTACACATATTCTGTTCCTTCCTGGTCTGTGCCCCCTTTGGAAGGCGTGGCTGACCACCAGGCAGCGCAGTCTGTGGTATCGCTCGAAGAAGACAGTGTAACCCCCCTCTGTGTGAGGGATCGGCATGCCTTGGACGATACAATATGATTCTGGTCCCAGCACCAACATGTGTAGGACATACAGCCCTACGGCTCTCACCTTAGGCTCCTGCAAGTCCTGTACACTGGAAGGGGAAACGGTTTTCTATTGTAAGTCACGCACAACAGGATGGCCATGGCCACAGCCAAACAACTTCTAGAGAGACCCGAAGCTGTGGCGACACGCCCCTTCCTCCCTTCCCCTTCCTGCCTCGTTCCCCCTTCTTTCAAGTAGAATCTCTGCTCATGACTCTGGCCTCGCGCCAAAATGTAATATACCCCTGCTGAGAACTCACCTTCGCAGCTGTCGGACTATCTTCATTGAAAACCAAAAAACAGAATTTTGGGGGTTGCTGATGGCTCCTCCCCTGCAGACCAATGGCGACGGCATGTTTAGGTTTAGTTTGGAGGTCTGGTGCACGCAAGGCGCATTGTGACCACCCATCCTTGGGTAATGTGGGTAAAGGTCTGCCGCCAAAGTCCGTTAAAGCTGCCCCAAGCGTGCCCCCAACGCTGCCCCTGCGCATGTGCAGACGTTTTGCCTTTGTTATACTTATGGCAAAGACCTCATGGCCGAGCGGTTCTTGCATCTGTCTCAGTTTTCTAAGATATTTTCAGTTGCCCATATATTGGCCATTTTGTGGCCCTTGTCACCACAATATGGACCGTGCATGCCTGCTTCAGTACCCCCCCCCCCCACACACACCTTTGCGCAAGTACCGGCTTGTCCAAGCACGGGACCCCGTCTGACCGAAGGGAGGGCACATTTCCTGGGGAATGCCATGCACGCAGTGCGCACGCAGTGCGCACGCAGTGCGAAGTTTTGGATGTCGGCAAATACTCGAACCCTAGTTTTGGCCCCCTTTCACAAGTTTTTGGTTCCGTACCAGGGTTTTTTTGGCTTCCCAAGCATTTAGGATGTGGCATATTTGAATTGTCAACCATTTCCCCCTAGAAGAGGCCCATCGACAAAGTGTACACCGTCGACACCACCCGGATCTCGACGTCGTCATTGTTGACACTGCAGCGAGCCTGGTATCCGTAGAGGCAGTTCGATTCGCCCTGCAGAGTACTCTTCCCAACAGTTTGATTCGCCCTGCTCTTCCCGAGTGCTCTTCCCGACAAATAGTATGTGCACCAAAACCTTGGTCGACTTCAAGGTGATTCTCAAACCGAGATGCTCAAGATCATCGATCGGTATGGCCACGTCCACAACTGCAAAGAAGTCAACGTGGTCATCGTCGCTCGAAGGCTCTCGATCGCCGATACTCGATGGTGGCGAGTCGACACCAGGACCGGACAGTTCTTCTTCGACGATGCTGTTGGTGATAACTACAACCAGAAGTATCGATGGACACCTGGCCAACCCTATGGTATTGACACCTTTCAGTCTTCCCCCTAGTAAACAGGTGACAGGTATTCTTGGGTGAGTATCCTAGCCTCTGTGTGCGCAATATGCACGCAGTGCGCACGCAGTGCAAACACTTAGCCCTGGCTGCCAGCGACAGCCATGTCCAGGCACAGTACGTGGTGCGTCAATTTTGCGATCTAGAGGAATAATTTTGCAATTTTGGTCTCCACACCGGGTCTACCCCCCCCCCCCTGCCCTGCCCCACCCCTTGTGCTTCCTTCTTTTTCCCGCATGGCCTACAATGCAGTGTACCATTGTTGTCATACAGACCGTACTTACCATACTTCTCAACCCTCTGAGCAACTGTAACTGTTTTCAGCACACGCGCCTTTTTTGCCTTCCTTTAAGTATCAAGACGCGGAGGTTTTACGCGCACCTTCTGACCATCTGGCTGTGATGTGCTGGGTGGGTTTGCGGCAGATCCTGACCCTGTGGCAGCAACAGAAGACTCTGCAACAGACGCTGAAGGCTGCTTAACCCCAGATTCCACTGACTCTGTGGCCAGAGATGTGGTTTCAGCACACACAACTGGAGGAGCCTGCAGCCCAGAGTCCACTGATTGGGGAGGCGATGATGAGGCAGCCGAAGAACGGTGGCTGAAGAACAAGCTGTGGCGTGCAGAGCAAAGCACAAGTCGCACACTGCACCCTGACCAGCATCAGGGTATTTGTCCCACAGAAAAGTTTGATCAGCGGGGGACAACGAATCTGAGGGGACCAGAGACACGTCTTTTTGTGGGCAGTAAAAACACTTCATGGTGCCAATCTGAGCAACGAACATAGCAAACATGAATTCATCAGTGACCCAAAATTGATGGTAACATGAGAGCATTTTAACTTTTGCAAGGTTGCAAGAACCTCAGAACTCTGGCCTCAAGTAATCAGTGGGTGACAACAAATCCTAGGGGACCGCAAATGCGTCTTCTTGTGGGCAGTACGAACACCCCTCCTTCTGACCAGCTGTCCCAGAATCGCAGAAATTGCAACAAATCGGCAGAACGAATGGGCAAAAATTAGAAATCCAACAATTTGTCAGAACAATTCGGCAGAATCCAGAAACCCACCATTTCGGCGAATTCAGCAAAATTCAGCTGCCGAAATTTGGGGGGGGGGGGGCGCTGGGGGACCGTCACTCGGCCAACACAAATTTTTTTGTCACGGCTCATTGTGTTGTTGTGTGGGTGACTGTGCCGTGAGGCACCGCCAAGCCTCCTACCTCCTACCCTCCCCCCTCTTTGTCCAAGCAACGCCTATAGGGGAGGAATTCCTCTTCCATTAACAGCCCCTGTGCCGCTGCCCACCGCCGAAAAGGACCCGAGTGCTGTTCCGCAAACCGGCCCGGCCGCAGGACATACGTAACAAAGGAATGACCCAATCCCCCCTCCGATGGGGGCAGCAACAGTATTGGCATGGTGAGGTTCCAGTTAGTCAGCCCCAACGCCGTCCTATGCACCAAATCCAGTTGTGAGCAAACATGCTCGGTGGGACGGTAGGCTCTCGCCGTGAGGTAGCAAACCGGTGCCACCCAAGAGGCAAACAGAACAGATTTCTCCATCAAACCCAGCGGCAGGGCCGCCATTGCCCGTGCCCGAGCCATCATTTTGGCGATCGCTGGTGCATATGCTTTTTCTTCTGACACATTCCCCAACAGCGATCCTAGATATTTCACATGAGGCTTCACGACGACCCCCGCCAGCGTCGACGGCGACGCCTCCCCCTCCCGCACCTTAACTACTGCATATGTTTTTGACGCGTTCACCTTCAGTCCGGAAAAATAGCCAAAGATCCCCAGGCGATATAGTGCCGCCCTCAAATCTTTTTCCTGTTTAGACCCCCGCCCAGGTACACAAAGCAAAATATCATCTGCATACAGCAGCAGCACCAATTCGATCTTGAGGGACTTGATGTCATAAATTAATAACACTGTTATTACATCAAACAGCAGGGGGACAAAGGGTCGCCCTGGCGTATCCCCGACCGCGGGTGCAACACCACCGTTGGCTCAAGCGATCGCCCCACACAAAACAAAATTGGTGCTGACATCACAGAGAGGAGCAGCCGCACGTACTCCACCCCCAACCCCAAGAAGAGAAGCGTACACTCCATTAACGCAAACGACACAGAGTCGTACGCTTTTTGAAAGTCGATAGCCACCATGGCCTGCTCCGGGAGCCTATCCCATTCCGCTCGCGCAAAGACCAAATGGTCTACCATCTGCCGTCCCGGCAAAAACCCTTTCTGCTCGGGGGGAATAATCTGTTGCAGTGCGTCCATTACCTGCAGCATAATTGTTGTTGAAATCCATTTGACACACGTGTTTTGCAGCGCCAGCGGGCGCAAGTCCTTCGGGCACTCGGCCCCAGCAAATTTCGGCAAGCACTTCATCAGCGAGGTCGCCAATTCTTCTGGCACCCCCCCCCCTGCGCAGGAACAGCACCATAGCCTGGTACAATTTGGGTATAAAAATTTCTGGAAAAGCCTGGTACACCTCTGCTGGCAACCCATCCATACCAGGTGCGGACCCCCGCTTGAGACGCTCAAACGCCGTTTTTACCAGCTCCTCGGACAGCTCCCTAAACAGTAACGGCATAGCGCGCCGCACTCGCTCAGGGATGGGCAGCGACGAGACGTACCGCTGGCACTCCTCCAGCGTGCTCCCCCCCCCCCCATTACCCCGCCCCAGTAGTCATGCAAGGCCCGCGCAATCGTTTTACTTGTCTCCTGCACCACCCCCCTGCTGTCCCTCACTCGCTGTAGATACTGCCGGTCACGTAACTGCCTCACCATCTCATGAATACGCTTACGTCTCTCCGAGGCCTGCTTGGTCCGAGCCTCTTGGGGTTGCAGCTGCGCCCGGAGACGCGTGAGCATGCGCTCCTCAAACTCTTCCTGCTTTTCCTGCGCCTGCAGTCGCACCAGGCGCTGATACGCCAACGCGATCGACGTTTCCTCGTAACCCAAGTCCTGCAGAAACCCCCACGCCCCTGGCGCCAAACGCAGAGGCGTGCTCTCACGCACGAGAGCTTGCAGCTCCGTGAAGCCCGAAGAAGGGTTCTCCCTGCGCCAACGCCCCGCAAATTCTCGCAACAAACTCCGCACACCATCCCACCACGACTCAATTGGGCCTGGCACTTGGCTGTGGGCCTCCAGGACCTCTCGCAACGCTGCCGCCGCATCCTGAGACTCCAGAATTTCCAATGGGAACCTGAACCGCGGGGCGCCCCCCGGCTCCTCCTGTGGCCCCAACTGGAGAACCACCGCCTTGTGATCCGAGGGCGTGGTCACCGTGTATACAGACCGCACAGTATTGAGCACTGCCGTGGGCACGTGCACCCGGTCTATCCGCCGCTGCAGCGACGGAAATGTAAAGCCCTCCAACGACTCTGCCCTCCGTTCCCCGTGGAGGTGCACCCATACATCTTCCACTGCCAAGGATGTCAAAATCGACCCCTCCACCTGACGTGAACGAACCACTGCCGGTACTTCCTTGCTGACCACCGCCGTGTCGGACCCTGGCACCATCACGCTGTTATGGTCCGCCAGTATGACCAGCGGAAGCGGCGGAAGGGGGGCCAGTTTGGCCTCCACTTTCTGCCACTGCTGTCTGCGCTCATTGGGCTCGCAGGAAAAGTGGCCTGCCAGAAAGCGCACCTCCCCCCCCGCTCGAGCTCGGAGTTGAGACAATAAAAACCGGGGCCCAATATCTTCCGAGGACACGTGTTCCCACTTAGCGTCTCGCCAGAGAATTCCCGTGGATCCCTTATCCGCTAGGGTGGTTTGTATATTGAACCGGGCGGAAAACCCATGGCGTCGCAGCCACCAGTGCTGCGAGTCGATGATCTCCTGGTCTTGCAAGTGTGTCTCCTGCAGTCCCAGCACGTCCAGGTGATGTTTTTTGACGATGCGCATTACTGAAACCCGCCGCAGCTCCCCGCGGGGCCTGGTCTCCCGCCGCAGGACTTGCTCTAGGCTCCGTTTCGGCTCTCTGGGTCGCCGGAGCCAACCGTTGACATTGAGTGTCCCTATCGCCGTCCGAACCGACGGCCAATGGCTAAGGATCGTCATGATGACTAAGAGTCGTCGCGTTTCCTCTTGAACATCTTCAGCGCGCCCACGTCACTATCGTTGACCTCCATAGGCTCCGCTTGCCGCTCCGAAACCGACGATCCCTTGCTCGCTCCTTTGCCACCACCCTTTCCACCCCGGGATTGGATGGTAGACTTACGAGACATATACTCCTGCCTGGAAATCGGGACTATGAGCGTCCCCGCCTGGGCCGCCTGCAAGACTTTCCCCACCAGAGCGGAGGCTTTGGGTCCCGTCAGCATCCACGTTTTGCTTCTGATGTCCCCCACGTGAAATCTGCACTTGTCCAGCACGAAATTCTCCTGGCTTGTTCCTTGCGTTAACAACACCTGTCGCAGTACGCTGTCCCTCCAGTACGGGGGGACATTCGTTAGGAATACGGACTCACAGGGGCCCCATGCCTCTGGGGTTTCACTGGCTTGTGTCATGGTCGCCGCAGAGGATCCAGACAGCTGCTTGCCCGACTGCTCATCACGGAGCTCCAGCCCCAAGTCTTGCAGCCAGCCTGCCATTTTCTCCTTCGCGAACTCATAGCCCCTCTTCGATAAACCCAGGCGGATGCGCTTGGAATGCATTATTTGGGCAGAAAAATGTTTGCCCCCCAGCAGATCGCCCAAATCCCAAAACGTTGCCATGACGTATGAGTAGAAATATTTCAGATGTCGCGCCTGAAAGTCCTTCGCCATGGTGACCTCAACCCTGTACTCCGCTGAGTTCACCTGTTCCCCCGTATACCACTTCAATGGAAGCAAAGCAAATCGCGGGTACCGGCCAAACGTCTCGATGACCTTCTTCGCTGTGGCAAAATCCGTCTCCAGGTAGAGATATCGGCTGAAGGCTGTGTCAATTCCAGGACATATCGTCGCCTCTGACTTATCTAACCCCAAAAACTGCATGAGTTCATCCTCCCACGAAAATGCGTATTGAATGATGAGCATGGGGTAAGTGATATCCGGATCTGCAAACAGGACCCCATCAGTGCCCTCGCCCGGCAACCGCATGTTGATCATTTTGTAATAAACGGATGCTGCCTCCATTCTGGATCTGTGGGTGGAGGTCGCCACCCACACGTCATAGGACTCCGATTTTGCGACCGACCCGACCAGCCGATCACATTCGCCAATGCGGACAGGCAAGTATGGCAGCTTATCTTTTAACTTCATGGCCGCCATCAGAAACTGGGCGCTGTCCACCGCAGTGGCTTTGCTGAACAGCACAATATCGAGGCGTCCCAATGTGGTGAGCAGCTTGGTGATTTTGTTCAGGTACTCGACAAAGACAGGAAAGTTCTCACCATCCACTTGATCCACCAGCAGCAAATTGGGACTGGCGCCATGGAACACGGCTCGCATCTGGTCAACAGTTTCAACCTCGTCAAGAACAGAGAATTTCACAGAACTGTGCTCCGCATCTGGAATGCCTCCTTGCAGCCAGAACTCGTTCTGCACGACAAAGTCGGGGGCCAATAATGGCGTCATGGCCACTAACTGCTGTGATTCAGCAGTTGGTAATACCGGCTCTCCGGTAGTACGGTGTGTGCTCATCAGGTCTTTGGCACTGCGGCGGCCTTGGGAACCTGATTTACGTTGCGACATCCTTCCGCTCCCGCAAAATCGCGCAGGAGGAAGGACAGTGACATTAACAAAGGCAGGTGTGGGGGCGTTGTATCACTCAATGAGAGTGTTGGACATCATAATAGCCCCCACGCATGCAGTTATGCACGCATGCAGTTAGGCCCGGTGCCCCTGTCCAGACCTTCTTTTTTGCAGGGCTGCCCGAAAGCCTACTCCGTCACGCGACGGTGGGGGGGGGGCGTGCCGCCCCCCCCGGAGCATCGGTTGGGGCATATGCCGGTATGGCACAATGCTCTGTTGCGCAATGACCTGTCGCTACCATGGCACATGAGCCGCGCAATTACGGGAAGACCCCCGCGCGCACCACACCCCATACCCCGCCTGTGCCCACCCCCTCACCGTTTTCGCCGAGCCATCCGAATATGCCACGGTCCACCCATCTGCCGCCAGAGCTTGTAGCCGCTGGACCTCGGCATCTCTATACTTGCCCCACTTCTCTTCCTTCTCCTTTAACTTATCCCGCTGCTTGACTGGCTTGGCATTCGTGGGCTGCTGTGGCTGTGCTGGAAAAATTCGTGGCATTTGTGGATTCACAAACCACCCGTCCAAAATTTCCACAAACCTGCAGAGGTCGCGCCTGGAGCACGACATGTCCTTTTCTGCCCTCCAAGCCCGCAAGAGCCCCGCCCAGCCCGCAATGAACTCGTCCAGCACCGGCGCCACCCGTTGGTACTTCGCCCGGCACCAAAGAGCAAGTGCAACTCCGCTGGATACCATCCCACCTGGGGGTGCAAGGCAATGAGGAGGCGGATGCACTGGCGGAGGCAGGCAGGGGCTTACATCCGCATAATGAGGAGTCTTTTCCGAAGAGAGTGAGAGTGGAACCACAGTGGGAAGCATTGGGGCTGGAGGAGATGGCGTCGGGGGGAGAGGCCACAGACAGTGACATGGCGAGCTCAGGAGAGTCCGGCGGGACATTGTCCTCAGGGTCTGAACGGGTGTCGCTGAGCGACTTGGAGAGTGACGAATTTTCGACAGACGTGAGTGACAAGGCGCGGGACAGGGCCCTGGGGGTGGAATCAGAAATGGACAGCGAGTCGGTAGACAGCCTGGAAGCGGGGAGTGGGGGCTCAGAGTTTAGTACGGATGTCAGTGACAGCCGGAAGAGACGGAGGTTTCAGTCTGTGCATACCTGACCTTGCGACCCTGACCCAGACGCTCAGAGCTCGCATGGACAATCTGTGGCGGCGCCTCCGGCGCCGTATTCGTGGACTAGCTATGGCGACGGCTTCGCCGCCTAATCTATGACGATGAACTGAATGAGCAGGCATAGGTCTGTCGGTGGGGGCCTATCGCTGAACTTTCCACTGTTTATGGCCAAGCAATGCCTATGTCCAAGCAACACTGTGTTGGTGCCGTCAATTTTTGCACCGTTGATTTTGGTGGTGCATTTTTCAATTCGGTTTACTGTGTGCCATGTGTGCTTCCTGATACCTTGGTTTTGAGAAGCACAAAGTTCATAATTTGTGCAAGGCAGCTCTGTTAGCCAAGAGGGTGTTTTACCTCTTGGTTTTCATAATAGTACATCATGTGTACACGTGTATCACGCAAGTTGCGTAGCATAAGCAACATCTTTGTCTCAACAACACCAGGCGTTGGTTCCGTCAAATTCTGGTCATTTACCGTTCCTTGGACAGGGGGGGGGGGACCAAAAGTGCCAACCAACAGGCGCTATCATATTATTGATCTGGTCCTACATGGGAACAACCGGTCATAGCAGGTTACAGCACGGACCCAGCAACCCACTGTACATACTCGCCAGCGCTAAGATACCTCAACTGATGTACATACCCCCCCCCCCCCCATGCCAATTGCCCTCCCATGCCAATGGCCCTCCCCTCCCGGCCCCCGCGCCTCTTTGGCTGTGTGCGAGGGCACAATTCTGGTCTCCAGTGCCCACCCGGCTTTCGCCCTTGCAGTGCTGCAGCGCCCCACAGCCCTGCCCCAGGAGGTCTTGACGCGCCCCCAGTGGACAGCGTATACTATCGGGGGCCTCACTGCACAGGCGCCTGTGTCTGCCACCCCTCTCCAGCACCACACCCGCGTGCTCGCCGCAATGGCGGCTGCTGCCCCAGCAGCGCCTCCCCCTTTTGACGTTGTACAGGCGTCTTTGCCAGACACCATCGCTGGCGAATCAATGCCCCCTGCGGTGCACATCCTGGGGCTGACTCCGCCACTAAGGCCGTGGGTATCCATAGTGTTGTCGTGTGTGCTGCGCGCCACTCGATGGCATGCAGTTTTCCTGCCGGGCCCCCCAGTTGTGCCCCTGGCGCCTCGCTCCCATCTGGACAACGATGGAGCGGTCGTCGTGGCGTGCAGTGCCGACTTGGCGCTGCCGCATATAAAGCTCATGCTGACCCGGGCCGCGTCAGCCCATGGGTTGGCCGTCCTCACCAGCAGGCCCGCACCCCATTCTCTGTTTCTGGCCATGTGCCTCGACGTCACGTGGCATTCAGCCATGGGCGACCTGGAACTGTGGGTCTCCCCTGGCACCTTTGTTCAGGGCCTCCGGGTCTAGCAGGCGGGCGGACCCATTGGGCTCTGCGGCGAGCCCATAGACATTGCACTCCGAACTGGACTTCTGCAGCTATACCAGTACACCCGACCAGTGCGTGTGACTTAGGGCATGGGAGGCGGAGGGATGCACTGCACAGGGACCACAGGGACCGGGCCAGCACAGGAGGCGGGAGCACGGGGGGACAGGCTGGGGAGAGCGCAGCAACGACAGCCCCCCCCCCCCCCTCCAGAGCCAGGAGGGCAGCAACCGAGTGTCACGGTGAGCTGGCCCCTGACCCCGGCCCTATACACGGGGAGCGTGAGGGAGCGGCCCGCCAGCCACTCCCGATACCGTAGGGCATACCATACCATTCCATACATCCCCTCCCGAAAGAAGAAACATGGCCCCCCTTGCTAATGCCCCCCCCCCCCCCCCCTCTTGAAAGAAGAAACATGCCCCCCCCCTGAGTTTTTCACCAAATTGCACACAAAGTGCCCTTTTTTGCCTAGTTTCTTGAGTGTGCAATGGCATGTGATGGGCACCATCCTTGGTGTCATGTGTTTGTTTTTTCAATGTAGATTTTCATTTCTCGATGTTCCAAGTCAACTAATGGTCCGCTCTGATAGACTGAATATCCCTGCCATAGACACTTTCAGGCATTAGTTCGAAAGGGGTGCAGTTGGTGCATCACACCGTCAGGCATGGGTGTGAAAGGCAACAAAAGAAAGCGGGGCTGGGGGGTAGGAGTGAGACATTTGCTCCAGCTGCCATCATGTAATCCCTTCCTCAAACCCGAGACCTTGGTTCCCCTGAAATATGCAATTGTGCACATAGGATCTGGCCAACATGGCCAAGTTGCAATGCAGGCAAGACCAGACAATCTCAGGCTGCTCCAAACGGGGTGTTTTCTTCGTGTTTGCTATTGTGTGCTTGTATGTGTGAAGAAGGAAAGGCATGGGAAACAAATGTTGAGCACCACAACAAAAATGGTGTAAAAGCATAAAAAAATTGCAAAAGGTGGCCAGCATGAGCTCCACAGCCACCTCAAAGATGCAAGAGGTACCAAGCATTGGCCCCACCACGTTTACACCGACGGCGCAAGCTAGAAAATGCGTACACAAATAATTTTTTTTGAGTTTTGATGAGAATTCACGCCAATGGCCCCCCGTGCGAGTGTCAATGGACCCCCCCCCCCCTTCGAAAGAAGAAACATGGCCCCCTTTGCAAATGCCCCCCCCCCCCCCTCTCGAAAGAAGAAACACGGCCCGGGCCATTGACATGGGGTGGGGGTGGTACGATAGTGGTGCACCCCAACCAAGAGGGGGACACTTCGACTGTGCAAGAACCACTGGACTAAGGGCTGAAATTGTCTATGGCGGGGACATTCAGTCAATCGTTACCAACCATTGATCCCCCAAAAGTGCCAAACCACCACCCAAGAGTGCTGCCCAAAGCATTCTAGTGGAAAGTGGAAAGCATGTTCAGGAGGAGTTCAAGGTCACATGGAGCAGGCATAAGAAATTTTACACTGAGCCAGTCAAGGAGTAGGAGTAGGTCTCTGTACATTGGCAGCCCTTTGAATGCATCTTATGTTGTATTCTGGGGGCGCCTTAAGCGCAGTGCACGCGCAGTGCAACTATTTGGGTGTCTAGCCGTACTGGAGACCCATGTTTTGAGATCATAGGGGCATCATTGTTACCGTGTTGCGTAGGTTTTGATGCTTTTTCCACATTGGGGATATAGCTTTTTTGGATTTTCACCCAATTTCACCCATTTCCACCCGTTTTCACATTTTATTTGTATTTGCACGGGCTATTTGGACCATGTCTTTGTGCAGGATACTACCCATCTCTTTGAATTGTGCTATGCCTGTGATTCCAAGCCAAGTCACATTCGAATTCGCCATCAAATTCTCGTCCGGCCGGTCGCATCAACTTACGAGGGTTGATGTGGCTGGTGAAGCGAAAGACCCGCCAGAGGGTGAGTAGTTCAACGCCGAATAATCTCGTAGCGGAAATTGCCTCCGCGGGGCTGGCGCCACAACGGTCGTCGTATTATGTCAACAAAGGTTTCGATGCACATACGAAAGGAGGTACCCCCGGCCGCCTCCCCCTCGACATTAGAGGGTGTTGAGGGTGGCAACCAATACGCTGTTCATGGCTTTTCCAGATGTGCATGATGTGTGTTATGTGAAGGGAAGGTAGTTTGCAACTTTCTTGGGCTGGGGCAGTTTGGGTCACCTAATTCTAAGGGCGTTTCCAAGGGCCGTGCTTGGGGGCTCTTCGGGGGGAACATAGTCTAAAAGTAGCGCGCACTGCACGTGCAGTGCGCGCGCAGTGGAAGGATTCCCCCTCTTTCTTCTTCTTCGAGCGGCGAACCCAGAAAAAGGTGGGAATTGACTACCCCTATTGCCAGTTGGTAGGCCCATTACCTAATCCCACACCATTGACGCCCATCACCCCAACGCCAATGAAATCATTTGATTGGCGATTGGATGACACCTTCAAGCAAGACCTACTCTCGTGGCTACAGCCCCTGCAATGGATCCTAGGACGAAACTGGGTTTGCTTTATGGAGCTCTCCAAGGACTTCGAATTGCACACAAGCAGAACACAGCCAGCTGCCCCACAAGGGGCAAAAATGCTTTTGTTGCCGGAAAGAGCCAGGGTACTCAAACTGGCACTTGCTATACTATACGGACACCTCCTCACGGGGCGCCCGTTCCCATAGGGAGTGCCAACGAAGTGCACAACCGTTGTCCCATCCGGGGGACCCATAGTGGTGGGCCTCTCGGCGCGCCCCTACTTTACCAGCAGACACTAGATGCTGCCCATGATCCTAAACTTGCGAAACCAGCTGGGTAACCAAGCCTTCACAGCACGTAGCAAGAACGGAGCTGGACAAGCGAAGCCGGCATGACAAGTGGGAATCCGTGGAGTCCAACCCGGCAATCAAAGAGCGCCTCCCCAAGATGGCGTTCACAGCCTTGCTGCTCCCAACAATGTACCAACCAAAGCCCATCTCAAGCAGAGGAGGTGGGAAACGAAACCCGGACCCGTTTGCGGTTGATTTCCTCCCACAATACGCTGGGGGC
Source organism: Eutreptiella sp. 'Long Island Sound 2002' (assembly GCA_964036045.1). Classification (NCBI taxonomy): domain Eukaryota; phylum Euglenozoa; class Euglenophyceae; order Eutreptiales; family Eutreptiaceae; genus Eutreptiella; species Eutreptiella sp. 'Long Island Sound 2002'. The sequence goes on from OZ038385.1 coordinate 19,479,139, forward strand.
AAAGCATCTGCAAAGCTGCACAGCCTTCTGCGACCAGCCAAGCCCCCCCCCCCCCCCTCCTCCTGTGGCTGCCCAACAAACGGCACCCATCAATCAACAACCAGCAACCCCAGAGCCGGGGCGTGCTCCGACGGATTTGGTGCCCCGATCAGACAACACCGGAAGTGTTGTTGACCCTTGAGGCTTTCTCATCGCAGTCCTCTTGGGCGTTGACACCCATATCACAGGGCAACCCCGTCACCCCTTTGATGAGCCGCACACCCAGGCCCGTTGTGAGGCGTGCCAGGACGGAATAGGTATCGGGAAACCCACACCGCCGCAAGTTGACACGAGGGAACCGCGTGCCAAGCGTCCAAGGCCCTCACGTGCTGGATTCCTAGGCCCTCATTCAATGAAGCGTAGACAGCACATTGAGATGCACCCTACAAACATGCCAGAACCCCCGGCCCAAAGATTGCATGGCAGGCATCTTTTGTTGCCATCCAGAACGCCCATGATTGCGGCTGCAGTCCAATGCCTCCTGGGGCTGCGGTTTCTAACCCCGAACATTGCGGCACGCATGCCCACCCAGTGGGGCGGATACCCACGCCAAGCGTACCTAAGTCCCCTCCCCCCGACCGGGGAAGGCAAAGCGGTGCCTCCGGGGATCACAAGGCTAATATGGCAAATGCAACCATCACCTAAGGCTCTAGTAGTGGGCCTGGCACAAGCACACACAATGTGTGTGGCACCTGCAAGGGCACCAGTGCCGTAAACACGCCCCACCAAACTGCCCCACCAAACATATGTCCCACAGCCGGCACTAAACGGAGTATGCCTGGGGGTGAGTATGCCCCAACAGCTGTGTGAGCAATCGCAATCGCGGGATGCCAAACCACGCAGCAACTCAGGTGTGTCCTATTGGTCCCCGGCAGTCACAGCCAGCTAGAAAAGTGCCTTTTCGCCTTCCCCGGTAGACCCCATGTGGTCACCAGCAGCAACCTCTGGGGCTGCTACAGATGACGACTTGCAGCCGATGTGTTTAGATGACCTACTATCACGTGAAGCCAACCATCCGATGGGCCTTGACCATCACTGTGACCCTAATGACAATTGGGAAGTTTTCATCAATGGGGATTTCCTTGACAATGGGCCACCAATTGCCCCCCCCCCCCCCCGTGTCCAACGAATAATTGTGTCCCCAAAAAATACGGTCCGAACGGGTAGTGTTCGTTGGACACAGTGTTCGGTGTGCGTGATAATATTGTGAACCGACGGTAACGCATCCCTAGGCACAAGACACCCAGCCCATTCAAAGCACAATGCGATGGAGACTTCCACTTAACACTTTTCAGAGTAGAAACCCTTGTTGCGGTCCCGTTTCATGCGGAAAAGCTGAACGTGCTCCGGGGGCTTGGGGCTCTTCTTGGCGCGGGCAAAAGTGGCAGCCCGATCCGAGTCGCTCACCTTGGGGACAGACAGATTTGATGGGATAGCAATGTCCTCCATCAAATCATCCCTCACACCCCACTTTGCAGTTTTGCACACCATTTCTGCAACATACAACACACCAGCCCCTCATTTCCCATTTGGGGGGAGCCTTAAGCGCACTGCGCGCGCAGTGCAACTATTTGGGTGCGTGGCCGTACTAGAGACCCATACTTTAAGATACTAGGGGCCCCTAGGGGCATCATGGTGACCCGTAGCGGAGGTTTTGATTTCTGATTTTGTACCCCTTTGTTTGGGGATCCCCGAGAATGCAGGGGTGACGTAGCATTTCCGCCCTCTTTACTACACGCAATGCCGTTTGCGACTCTCTTGCCTTGATTGTGTTTATGCTTTACATTATATCTCTGCAGAGTGGTGAAGAGCCATTTCCACTCAGGGGGACAAGCACGCATCGGACGGCCAAAGATTCCATTGGGAAGTGGAAGTATTGAAGCAAGTCTGATTATCCGATGCAAGGACGCGATTAAGGCTCGTGTGAGTACCAGGTACGTAAGGGAAAGGGCATTCATGGATCAAGTTACACGCAAGTTTGCCCCAACCCAACCTCCATCGCTAAAAATGGTGCAGCCCACGCCTGTTCATGGCTTCTCTAGTCGTGCATGATGTGTGTTATGTGAAGGGAAGGTAGCTTGCAACTTTCTTGAGCTGGGGCAGTTTGGGTCACCTAATTCTAAGGGTGTTTCCAAGGGGTGTGCTTGGGGGCTCTTCGGGGGGAACATAGTCTAAAAGTAGCGCACAGTGCAAAGATTCCCCCTTGGTACCTAATTCAGTACCGAGTCAATTAGGTCCCAAAAAAATACGGTCCAAACGGGAAGTGTTCGTTGGACAGGGGGGGGGGGGGAGAAGGGAGCCAGTGCAATGAGGATGATGGATATGAGGTGCCAATGGTACCCTTGGAAAGCGTCGGGGGCGGACCTGCGCTCCCCCCCTTGCCGGGGTATACCAGAGTTTGTAGGGCCATCCCAATTCCGCGGCTATGTACCGACGCACCACAGGCAAACAAACAACGGTGCGGAGCTCTGGGCAGCACTGGAAGCCCTACAGGGGTTCTGGGTGCCAAAATTGGCAATCCTCACCGACTCACAGTATCTGCAACTAGGAGCGACCGGCAGGGCACAACACTGGAAGTCAAAAGGGTGGACGACAACATCCGGCAAACTGCAAGTCCACGTGCCCGTCTGGGAAATGCTGCTCCGGGAAATGGCAAAGCAAGGAAGAGAAGTCAGGTGGGAGCACGTCCCAGCACATGTCAACGTGCAGGGGAATGAGGTGGCGAATGGATTGGCGATGGAAGGCATGTGCTCGAGCCGGCTGTGGTCCCAACAAGTCACACAACAATCATCATCCGGGTCAAAATCCACGGTACGGTTGAGAGGAGGGTCTGGGTCCGAGTCAGAGGACACCAAAGCACTCTGGTCATACCTGGGCATCGTACCCATGGATAGTGATGAGCTGACAGGGGAGGCCTCCGGGGAACCAGCACCACGCGGAACAGAATCATGCAACTCATGCAGTTCGGGCAGTGAGGACATAGGGGCAGGGTACATGCACATGGGAGGATTGGTGGAGGAAATGTCTGTAGCAAAAACACTGTCATTCAGCACGGATGTGAGTGACACAAGGCGACATCGTAAGAGGCGAAAGTTCAGGAAAAGCAGAAACCCTGGACAAGGTCGTTAGCGCCTGAGCCCGTGAACCCCGCATTCTGACTGCGGAATTTCCACAGGTTTCAAACCTGCAAATGCTTCAATGCCCAAAATATGCGTTCTCACGCAGGGGAATTTAGTCACGAGTCCCGCGTTCTGTCGCGAAGTACAGCAGCACAAAGGCTTGGCAACGGCAACGGCTGAACATAAACACAAACCCCGCGTCCTGTCGCGGAAGAGCTCCGTGGCATGATGCCGCCGGGAAGGCCATGGAAGAAGCAGGGACCACATCAGCATCGACATGGCCCCTACAGACAGATTCCACCAGCCCCAAAGAAGGTCAAGCCTCAGCAAGAACGCCGGCGTTTCAAGGTGCAAGCACTGAGCCAGCTAGACGCCATAGCGAACGAAGGGTTGAGGGCAGTCAATGCCGAGCTGACCACTATGGCCCGGGCCCGCAATCAGCAGATCTAGCTTCGATTGGACCAACCACACAGCACCAGGATGCACTGCGAAATTGTGCACAATCATGGAGAGCCATTGCTGATGAGCAACCAAGAACTCTACTCAGTGATGGTCCAAATCAACTGGACCCTGAAGACCCAGGCACTGACGAACATGCAGGTCCAGTGGCGACCCAAGAGTGAAGGCAAGTGGCACCCGTTCCAATGGGAGGCGATCCTCCACTGTCCGACGGCAGAGGGATAAAGAGCGGTGCCCTCCTCTGTGAGCAGAAATGGAGACTGCCTGCATGTGTGGCTGACGGGCCGAGCTGATCTCTTAAGGCTGTTCCAAAAATCGCTCTTCAGGCAAGCAGACCCGGTGTCCGGAGACGCCGTACGGTTCCTCTACACGCTGCTGAGCACACCGCCGTGCGAACGGCGATATGCCTGACAGGGGACAACAAGCAGGGGGGCGTAAGAAGCAGCAGAGGCACAAGAACAACCCCCGGGGAGGGTGAGGAGAGGGAGAACAAGAGGAGAAGGGAGAGAGAGAGTGAGACACAGAGAGAGGGGGGGGGGGACACAGATAGAGAGCAGAACAGGTCAGAGCTACAGTGCAGAAAGCATCTCTTCGTAGCACAGTGGGTATAGCACACCTCTTCTGTCTTGTAGAGGAGGGTTCGAACCCCGGGGGGGATAGAGACACACCGAACGTCCCGAAACCCCCTTTATGCGAGAGAGAGAGAGAGAGAGAGAGAGAGAGAGAGAGAGAGCGGGTCACAGAGAGGGTCACAGAGAGGGTCACAGAGAGGGAGAGAGTGGGAGGAGGGCCAGAGAGAGAGAGAGAAAGAGAGAGAACAAGAGAGAGAGAGAGAGAGAGAGAGAGAGAGAGAGAGAGAGAGAGAGAGAGAGAGAGAGAGAGAGAGACCCGCAGAGCGAGTGTTAGGGACTAACCGGCACTGTGGGAGGGTGGTGGGTGCGAGCTGACCCAGATGTACAGGCAGCCAACGCACAATCACAAACCACCTAGAGTGGTACAGAACTGGTCAGTGCTGCAGTACAGCAAGACGAGACATTGAACGGAATGGTGATGACCATGCGCCTATGACACGGGGGCGTATGCGAGCCCAGTATCCGTTGCCTCATGGCCCCCCTTTCTCCCTAAATTGGCTAGAAAGTGGGAGGGAGTCAACGTATAGCCAGTTGCTACGCCCCCCCCCTTGATTCCTTGGGTCAGTAGGAATATTGCCAATTTCCCTAAAATTCCTCAATTTCGCCCTGCAAACCGCGCGCTTTGCATGCTATGCACACACTATGCACAAACACCCCCATTGATTGATGTCTTACATTGCATGTGCTAATGCTTTGTGGGATAATTGTAGCATCGGTCAACTTTGATCCTTGGTTCTAAGAGTTTTCTTGAATTTGGTGAGAGGATGAGGTGTGTGTGTGTGTGTGTGTGTGTGCGTGTGTGTGTGTGTGTGTGTGTGCGTGTGTGTGTGTGTGTGTGTGTGTGTGTGTGCGTGCGTGCGTGTTGTTCCGCATTCCCCTTTCCATTTGCATGTATGGACTTGCCCCTTTCCGGTTTCGGATATGGACCGGCCCTGTTGGAGATGGGTATATGGACCCACGGGCGGGGCGGGGCGGTCCCGGTCCTTGTACACCCCCCAGCCCCCCCCCCCCCCCCCCCCCCCCGGGTTTTGAGATATAGTGGGTTGGGGGCATGGCGCCAACGGCGCCCCCTTTTTTTAGTGCATGCTTCCTTTTCATCAAACCATCATTGCTTTTGAGCGCCAGATTAGCAAGACAAGGCGTTATACAAATGTCGTTTGTTGCGAAGTGCTTTCCAACAGAAGATTAGCAAGACGGGCCGCTATACAAATGTTGTTTGTTGCGAAGTGAAGATCCTGCATTCGGAGCAAAACCCCGGCCCAAGTGCAGTGCCAAATTCTTTCTGGGGCGAACTCATTGCGTTCTTTCTTTCTTTCTTGTTTCTCTTTCCCACGCTTTGTTGCGTGGCCCCTTGAGTTGGCTTTCTTCTCGGCAAGGACGAGAAAGCGCTATTATCGCATACATACCTCCGTACCCCCAAACCTCAGACACACATCCCCTCTAGAGGTACCCCCCCCCGTTGTCGTTCCCCACCCCTTGTCGTTCCCCCCCGGGGGGGGGGGGGGGTCACTTGGTCAACCCAAAATTTTTCATTGCGGCGCATTGTGTTGTTGTGTGGGTGACTATGTTGTGGGGCACTGCCACTTGTATCCCTTGCACTCATGGCAGGACATTTTGCTCACTTTCGCTGAAATGGAACTTGACAACACAACCATGTTTTCCCTTGGGACAAATGTGATGTTCATCCGCTCCATGGAGGAACCTGTTTTGGTGCAGGTCGTTGGACATTTGGGGCACGGTGATGCATATCGCCGCATCACTTATGACCGTGATGGCAAGACCGTCTTCCATGACGGTGCGTTTGTTCGGCGCCTCTACGTGCTGCAATTTTGTGCCTGCAAATGTGCGTGAACGGTGGTGGTGCAGTCCCCCAGGGGGGGGGGGGGGGCGTCACTTGGCAACCGTCCCCCAGGGGGTGGTGGGGGACCGTCTTCCCGAGGGTGGGGAACAACAAGGGGGGGGGGGTATGCATGTGGTAGTAGTGGGTCGCGCGCAAGCCTCCCCACCTTGAGAACCCCCCCGTGGCCGAACTGCCCCCCCTACACCCTCCAGCCGATCCCCCCCAAACTGCCCCCCAGGTTTTGACAGATAGCTGTGGGGGTGTCGCATCACGACCGGTTATAGTCGACCCCCCGTGTATGGACCGGCCCCTTTCCATTTGGGGCACCTGATTTGGTGCTATGGTGATGCATTCGGGTACCCTGTTGAGGGGCCTCCACTACACTTCCGTCTCTTAGACCCTCATGTCTACATCAATGGAACGGGAGTCCCGGGTGCAGTCACCTTCACCGCCACCATCTCCCAATCAAGCTAGCCGCAGTCTCATCACATCGCCAGAGCCTAAGCGGTGCGACCCCCCCCCCATCACGGCATGCGACCACACCATCGACGTCGGTGTCCCAGCCATACCAGTGTGTCACCCCCCCCCCCCCGCCCCAGGGAGCACCTGGCGTAGACCGCGCACAGTGCAAATATTTTGCCGTAAGTTGGCCCCCATGTGTTGTGGCTAGTGGCCGCACTTGGAATCAAGAATGTGTGTGCCTCATTCGGTTAGAGCATGAAAAGCAAAAATAATTTGTAGTTGCAAAATGCAACATTTTTTGTGGGAAGGAAGGGTGTTTCTAGCTCTCTTTTGGGGACCATTTTCAGAGGGAGTAGAATTGATGACATTCCAGGTACCTCCACTGCAAAAGTGGCGTGCGGCACGAGTATTCCCCCCCGATCACAGGTGTCACACCCCTATTGTGGGCATCACCAGCCCCTGCCGGGGCATCATACGCTCCTATTACAGGCGCCACCCCCCCCCTATCACTTTGAGTTGCTGCACCGTAGCGCAAAACGGGAGAAATACAACCAGAAGATTACCTTTGGGGCAATGGACGTCTTGGTCAGGTTGCTGCCATCTTCCGGAGTGGAGTTAATTTATTTGAAGTTGGATAATACACCGAAAAAGTGTCTATGTGTGCAAGATGATGTGCCATGTGTGCCGGAGCTCCCATACGGGGCTCCAGACATGTGCTGCCAGATCGTGATTTGTTCCTCTCGACTTGGGTCAAAACAATCACTTCTCTTTCGAACTAGCAGCCCATGGCTGGGTGGAAGGATACCTTTCAACAATTTTATTATGTTCTATGTACTCTTCAGCAAACGGGTCCCCTAACATCATGCCAAATTTCGACTCGATTCCTTCATGATAAATACAGACCAGCAGGCCGAGCAGGTCAAGAAACAACGGAAGCAAGCACATAAAGAGGAGCTAACCCAACAGGCTCTTGCACGCCACTCCACCATGCTGTACAGCATGCAGGAGGGTACTCTGTCTTCCAACGGCGCGGATGGGCTCATGAAGCATGGACAGGCCTCACGTGAGGTGACCTAAAGGACGGAGGGAGGTGCCTCTTGTCATACAGGGCGGCTGCTCTCCAGAAACCCGCGCGACTTGCCCCTTGGGTGAGTTTGGGAGCTGGAATGGGTAGAAGCCCCATGGACTATTGCTCCTTAATATGATTTCCTTCCTTCCCAACAGGCTCTTGAAGCCATTTCCGCTTTGGAATCGGAGGGATGGTCGTTGGCCTATTCTGACAGATCGGCTGAGCGTCATCCTTGTGTAGAATGGGCAGCAGGGTATGGATGTACCCTGCCCAGAGAATGGGAGGAGTCTAATTTTCTCCTTGTGCATTCGCCCCAAACTAACACGGGTAGAACTTTTAGTTGTCATTCGCATCCTACAATGTATGCAATACTTGCAATAGCCATTGGTTCACAATATGTCTATGATGGAGTCTGGGGCTCCGCCTTCCACTGGAGGCCAGCAGGATGGGTAAACAAACGGGCCCTGTCTCTATTGTAGACCTCTGGCTCATACTGTACTCATAGAACTTGTTGAACCTGTTGAACCGGAAAGAAAAAAAAACTAGACCTCTGGGTATGCCTCCTACAGCCCATTGATGAATCCACACTCACACTGAGGTGGTTCAAAGCCCCCAGCCACAATGTTGTTGTCATTGGAGGAAATGCCAGGGCGGGTAAATCAGCGGAGCAAGGACGCTTAGGATCACCCACTTATCATTCTCTATCACTGCCAGAAAGGCTATTCGTTTCTTTGGAGCTGCCGTGCACTCCTACCCCGCGTAGAGCCCCAGCTGTACGCAAGTCGCTTGCAATTCCGGACCTCGACACACCCTCTTCAGTCACTCCAGCGCTGCAACCACGCTCACATGGCCCACATCTGCCAGATGAATGCGTTAAGTCAGACCCAGTTTGCTATCTTTTTGAGCCCCCCGTGTGGAGCCACAGCCTCTAGAATCCCCCCTCAGGAGCGAAGTCTCCTCAGATCACAGTGAAGTAGCTTCTATTCTTGTCTATGGGGTCAACTCCAGATCATGAGCATGTCCATCAGTCATCTCCCATTTCGCAACAGTCCGCAATGAGCCTTGATGGTGGTCTATGGGAGGCAATTGGTCTGCAGCCCATGGACATACCCCCTCCAGTCCCTCGTCGGGCCTTTCAAACTCCAAGCACAGATGTCAGTTTGCCACGTTATCTTGATACCGATCCTGAGATCAGATCGCCAATAGCAGATGCTCCTCGCTGAGTTCACCACCTCCAGCCTTCACACCCCTGCTATACATTACACCCTACCTCCTCTTAGGACAGCGGGACAACAGTTGCACTTGATCATTCGGTATCAACTTAACAGCGAGGTGCAATGACCTGACCTGACCTGACTATCCTCTCAGCACCTATCCTGTTCTGTACGATAAAGGCACGTAGTGCCGAAAAAAAAGGTTCAAGAGCAAGGAATCAAGCAAAGCCGTTGTGTCCATATGGAATGATTTCGAACTGCGGAACATTGCTGTATATGCATACCAGGAGGTGCGCATGTGGAGCGCTTTGTGACCTGCTTGCTCCCCCCCCCCCAAAGGGGGGGGGGGTTCTTAGGGGGAACGTTAGCGCGCTGGGCATCTTTTGTGACCCGTGCCCCACCGGTGGACTGTTGCCGTTGATATGTTGGGCAACATTATATCGATTTGCCCCTTGGCCCCCGGGACATCAGCAGATGTTTTGATTTGGGATGGGTATGGACCTTCTCGTACCCGAGGTGATTTCTTTGATTTCGAAGTTGGGGGCCATGATGGTGCTTATAAAGGCCGGATTCATGTCATTGTGCCATTCATTGGAAGAAAGAATGGCACTTTGACATCCCGCCAACAATGTTACAATGACGTGCACAGGTGGTATAGGGCACGCGTTCAGCAGCTGTTTGCTCGGTTGTGGCACGCAAGATGAGGCAGAGGATGAGGCAGAAGTGTGTGTGTTGTGTTGCCAGAAGCGCTCCACCGTCGCAGTTTGTGATGAGTGTAAGGAGCACTATTGTACTGAATGTATTGACACCCACACTTGTGAGACCAATGTTGTTTGTTAAGTACAATACAGATGACAGTTGGAGTTGGTGACCTCACAGATATTGCTTTATTATGCAACGTGCTTTGTAGGGAAGGTGTGCAGTGCAACGTGGTCTACTTGGGGGGTTTCTCCATGACAGGGTAAATCTGGGGCTGATGTCGGGATAGTTAATAGAAAGTAGCGCGCCGGGCGCGCTGGGCAAACATTCCCCCTTAAGCAACAGCTTAGCCCACATGCCCAGTTTTTGTGAGACAATGCACTTCAAAGGCCTCTAAGGGACAGTATTTTGAGGGTTGATGAGAAGAGATGATTGAGAGCCATTTTGGTCCAAAACCCTGTGCTGTGTGTGCACGGTGTAGATCCTCCCTCAAACGCATACCCAGGAGTTCACCCTCAGCTCATTGCGCACAGTGGAACAGTTGGGAGACCAACACCGAGGGCAGCATCTGGGGCTCCCCCACTCTTGGTGTGGTGTGGCTGAGGACTTGCTTGGTCACCTAATCATGTCGCATGTCGAACCTGCAGGGCCTTTTGCAGCTGTGCCCCAACATGAAGGGCACTGCAGATTGGTAAGGGCGTGCCCACGAGCGGCGTTGCCGCGTTTGCCCCCTGTGATGGCCCACGCCCAAGTGTCTCGGGTGTGCGCACCCACATTATCAATGGAGCACGGTGGGCCCCCTGAGCCAGACCTACGCCGCGCAGTGCCTCCGAACATGTGGATATGCGTGCCGCTTGGAGGTTCCATTGCCATCATGATGTGGCTGTCACTGCACAGCACCAGCGTGACCTCGGGCCAGGGCCAGACGGTTCACCACTTCGCACCGCACAACGTCGTGCGACCCCCAGCAACAGCCGGAATAGGTGTGGTGCAGCGGCTGCGTTCTCAATTCTCCACACAACCCCCGCAAGTCGCTTGCGCATCTCCCAAATATCCTTTGCACATGTGGTGTCGTAGTAGGGGATTTGTGGTACCGGCCGGTAGGGGCTGTGGAGTAGTGGTACAGGCAGAAGAGTAGCGGTAGGGGCCCACACAAATCATATACCAAACCCCTACACATCCCCTACACCCCCAGCCATTCCCTACACGTCTCCTTTGCATCACCAACCCATCCCCTAAATATCCCTGGAACATCCCCTGCACATCCCCTACACCTCCCCCCACACGTCGCCTGCACCTCCCCTATAACTCCCCTACACATCCCCCACACTTCCCCGACATTTCGCCTACACATCCCCAAGCATCCCCTACATTTCCTCCACATCTCTGACACAGAAGAAGAGTAGGACCCCCTACTCCCTCCCTCCCTCGTAGTACCCACGCAACAGGCTGATGCACAAGCAGTAGTCAATGCCATTTGCAGCCTGGCTGCTGCCACACGTGGGCTTGTCGCATGCACCTTAGATTCCAACTCCTCATCCAGTTCCTCATCCAGCTCCGATGCTAATTGAAGTATTTTTTTCCATGCTTGTATGTATTGTATGTCACATGTATGCCACATGTATGCCACCGGTATTGGTGTTCTATTCCTGAAATTGCCCACAATTGTTGCTTTGCGGTGGTTGAGCGATTGCACCATGTCCAGCACGTCAGTTCAAAGCATGTCTCCAAAGCATATCTACCTAAACACGCTTCTCCACATCCCTGCTTGTCACTGTCTTGGCATAGCAAAAGGCGCCCCTGACATAGCACTGATGGACTTTTTGGATTGACCAGTTCTCATGTGCCTCCTTGTGCGTTGAGGGTGCAGGTGCCTACATTTACATCGGCATCCCACAGCAGGGGGCCAGCAGCCCGGACCAAGTTTGTGAATTGCAGCCGGCTTCCAGTTTGTTCCCCCTGCCGAACAAGTTTGTCATGTGGTTTGGTGGATTCTCATTTGCGGAGGGGGGGGGGGGGTCAGGGCTTTGCCTTAATGTTCAGTCCTATACGGGGGGATGGGGGGTTCCCCCGCGCAAGCGCCCCCAGATCCCCTCCCCCCCTCTCCCCTCCGCTCTAGGTCAGCTAAAAAGCAGGTTGTTGGAGACTTTTCCCAGTGGCACAAAACGATGCTGTGGTGGATTTGTTTCTGTCCAACACGGTGCTGATTTGGTAAGTGGCCAACAATTTAGCTGCTTCCTGCGCCTGACGGGGGTGGAGGAGGACCCCTCCCCCCTGGACCCCCCAGCCCCCCCGCCCCCTCCACTCAAGCAAAGCCGCGGGCTGGGGCTCCATCAAGTCTGGTTGGGGGCGATGTCTCTTCTGGAACGTGCTGTTGTTGCTCAAGCCCCGCCCACCCTTCCTCCAATGGGGACAACCCACCACCACTCGGCGGGGGTGAATGGAAGGGACCTCATCCCTCGGCTGAGACAGCCCTGGAGGTCACCCACACCCCAAAGTTCAGGAGAAATGGAAACGGTATCGACTGGCAGGGGATTCAAAACGCCCCATTGCTTCGTCACCCAGGATTGGGGGGGGGGGGGGATCCCTCTGGAGCCCTGGGCGACCCACAACTTGATCAATCACCATCAAAGTGGTTCTTGTACTTCGCTTGGCCCTCACCCGCGGTGGCATGGCTGTGCGGCTGTGTAAAAGTGAAGAAGGAAGTGCCTGGACGCGAGGGAGGCTGAAGGGGTTACCTGAGCGGGTTCAAAGACGGTTGTTCATGAAACGGTGGGAGAACCATTGGGGGCAGCCGGGAAGGACCGCGGGGACGGGGAGGGGCAACCTCCCTTTGAAGCGACGCCGAACACAGAGGGCGCCGCCACCGTGTTGGGCGCCGTTTGTGGTACGGGTTGCTTTTCCGTGACCACATCAACAGCGTGAGGAAGGTCTCATGTTGCATACCTTCGCGTCTCGTAGGCCGCACGGTCTTCTCCAGGGCGCCGCCGCGCCGCCATTTGGGGCGGCCCGTGGCCAACGCCGCCGAAGCGAAGGTCTGCACAACTCCTGTTGCGCTTTGTGGCAGCGTCAAGGAACAGGGGACAAAAGCCCCCCCCCCCCCCCCAAACACCCCCCGTTCCAAAGCAACTTGAAATCTTTCTTCCGGTGCCTCTAGCGCCAGTGTTTGCCTGCTCTCCCCATTTATGAGTCCCACAATGATTTTCGGGCCTTCAGCGAGGAGATCTACTCACATGTGGTGGCGTTGAGCCCCCCACCTCGAAACTAAGGTTTGGAACTGGTTTTTCAAGTACTGCCAATAACCCACACCTGTTTGGTCTCAGTGAATCACAACAATGGCTGGTTTTATTTTGTGATCAAGAAGCAATCACCGATTTCATTTTGTGATCAAAAAGAAAAGAAAAGAAAAGAAAAGAAAAGAAAAGAAAAGCAATAACCAGCGCCAAATTTAGGCATACCATCAGATAAGGGTGATTGAATCTGATTAAAATGTTTCAAGGATGTCCTATTGTGCGCGTCATTTGTAAAATCTGGAATGTTGTATTCAGATTCAGATTCTCAATCACTGGTAGCTATTTGGCCTAAGCAAATCCAAACCAATCACCAGTTGGACAGTTTGCAACAACAGCAATCACCGGTAAAGAAATGGTTTACGGCAACAATAACCACTTTCGAATTTTCTCACAGGCTCCAAGCCTTACTCCAAACCCCCCACCCTCGGGGTTCAAACCACCCCCTACCAATCCCCCCAACTCCCGCTCTAAAGCATCCCTGCTGTGCCGCACAATTGACCATTAAAACAGACCCAACGCACTTCAACCCAACGCGTAGGTTGTTCTGCTTGGGTTTGGTGTCACAGTTCCTGGGCGCGGGCGTGTGCCAATCTTCTACAAAGCCCCTTGTCTTGGCGATCCACATGCGGGGTCTATGCTGGTCTCTATCCCACTGGTCCTGCCCTCATTGGTCAATCACTGGTCCCCATCCCACGTGCTGCTGATCCTGGTGGTCTGCCACATACCAGTCACTGGTCCCGGCCCTGTTGGTCCAGCCCACGCTGATCACTAACGTGAGGGCCCACTGGTATGGTCCATACCAGTTAGTCACCGGTCCCCCGACAACATCCCCCTACTGAGTACTAGCACAATGCCTTAGATTTTAGGCAGACACAGGCACACAGCAGCAGAAGTACTTTAAGAGCAAATGGGCGCACATGCGAGAAAAAAGCATACCCGGATTCAGCCACCAAGGGCAGTGTCCATTTTGGCTGGGACCATCAGGTGTGGTCAGGGCTCCTTTTAGCAACTCAGCACCACTTGGTGGGGGAGGGGCACCACCCACCCACCACCCCCGTCCCCCCTTAAATGATGCCCATTTCTTCTTTTTACTCACCCCAGTAGCCTGCTTGTACCTTGTACCCTGTGCCTGCATACCCCCCCCCCCCTTTGAAATCTCCTCCCCCTTGAGATCCCCCCCAGCAAGGGAGGGGAACTGTCACCTTGACATTCTGATGCGCTCCCTTGTTCTTCCTTTGTTGGTGCCCCTTGCTAGCGTCCACTCCTCTTTGCATTGAGACAAAATATATGCTATAGGCGCGCATGTTTGGTACCACTCTCGTAGCAAGGGTGCCCCACTTGTGGCAACTGTCATTGGTCCCCCGACCGCTGGACCTGAGTTCCTACATATTCAATACTTGGACCTGAGTTCCTACATATTCAATACCAGGGTATTGGGGACAAGGTGCTGGATCACACAGTAGCCAAGTTATCTTGGTTGGAGGCAGTACAAGATGCATCTCCCGAGTCGCCGGGATCTCCTACCGCTGATGAGAGTGCTTCTCCGCAACCAGTCCCCACAGCTACACCACACCTACCTATACCCAACCCTGCTCCCAAGCGTGGTAAGAAACGGGTCCTCCAAACCTTCATGGACTAGTATTTTCATTCACCAGCCAAAGAGGACACCGACAATGATACCGTTGTGGTTTTGATAGGGTCTCCTGAACCCGAACCTGAACCCTAGCGACCACCATCGCCTACTACCCACGATGCAGTCTTGGTGGATGCCACAAAGCGTCCGGTCAAACGCCGCCCAAAGGCCCTACGGATGGCCAACCCATTGCGCAAAGGAAAAGATCGCAGCACTAGATTACGCAGAGCGCATGACGTCTGACTAGCAAGCTGCAGATGACCTAGGAATGGCATCAACAAAAAGCCAGAGGGGTTGGTGGGCCATTCGACCGGCATTGGAGAGGGCAGTCAAAAAGGGGTCAAAGAAGAAATCTTTCCACCCGGGAAAAACAAGCAAGTTTAAGGCCATAGAAATAAGCCTCCGAACTTGGATTCTGCGCAAGCGCAACAAGCGCATTGCATTGACGAAAAAGCGAGTCATCGCGGAGGCCAAAGAGTGGGACGGTCACCTGAGTGCCCTGACCGATGATCAATTGGAGGATTGGGGGAATTCCTTCTGTCGGCATCAAGCCATCACTGCGCGGCGTATTGGCTGCCATGCTAAAGGCAACAGCGCCTTATTGCAGTGGCTCGTGCGGCGGTACCGGGCCAATCTACACCAATTTTTTCGCCGGTATGCCCTTGAGGGGGAAAGGGCACGGAAGTAACGTGAATGCTTGAATGGGATTGATACTACTGGTGTTGTGCCTGCTTTGCTGCAGTTGTGTGGTACACGAAGATTTTTTATTTTTTAGTTTAATGCGACCTATGTCACCCACAGCCCCAAATTCTGCACCCTGCAGCCCCTGCTAGTACACCGGCAATTTTTATTTTTAGTTTGATGCGACCCATATCACCAACAGCCCCCAATTCTGCAGCGTGCGGAAAACCCTTAGGGGCATACCGGCGAAAAACTTGATGTCCAGTTGCAGCTGTGAAGTGGTATGTTTTTGTGGTGCAGCCCCCCCCCCCCCCCTCGGGGCTCTGTCGGCCCAAATTTCAGCCACCACAAAGCAAGGGTGCAGGCCATGGGCTGGTTCCCTGTTGGGGACCAGGAAACAGGGGAGCAGACCTTTTGCTGCCCCCTTCCCCCCCCCAACGGAAGCGAGACCGAATGGGTGACTGACCCGACGCAAACCCCCCGGCACGCCCTTTGCACCCTCGCTGCAGGCTGGCACATCCTGAGCGAGGTCCCTCCCCTCGCGGAAGGGGGGAGGACGCTAGAGGTCGAGAACTTTGGGATCTGGGACCCGCATGGTAACCCAGTAGGTGGTCCTCCTTTCCCGAACAAGTGGGGACGACGAGCAAATGAGCGAACAGGTAGACTCCCCCTCCCATAGGACAAGGCCGCTCCCCTTCCCCTGCCCAGCCCCCCCCCCCCTCCGCCCCGGGAGGGGGAAATGGAGTCGGTGCCCTCTGGGCTTGGGTGGCTGTGAATGGCTCACACCTAGACCGCTGTGAGTATCCCTCAGGCGACATGCCTTGGGAACGTCCAGGTGTGTGTGCCCCTCCAGCCTCAACACAACCACCTGCGCCGGCACAACCCCTTGCACTCTGGTGCAGTTGTGGGTGACCGCTGGAGGCCAGTATGCCGCCAGCCAACCCCTGCCCCCCCTCCCAACGGAGAGGCCATTCGGGTGTGGTGCCCTCTGGCCCCCCTTGTCTACGCGGGTTGTAGCGCCGCAGCCAGTGCAGCTAGCACCGGTGGCACCCTGGGCAGGGAAGCACTCTCTGCGCCCTGGTACCCCTCCACCTGCCCGGGGTATGCCCTCGGCCGTGGGGAGCCGAACCCAGCCCGCATGGCAGCACCACCTGTGCCGAAGGCAGTCAAGGAGTGCGGGTCTGACCCCAATCGTGCCATGGAGCACCGCCTTCCCGTGCCAACAGGCAGTCGTGGAGCGGTTGGGTAGCTTGTCCTTGTGACGTGGAGGTTGCGAGCCCAGGCCCACATCTCCGCCGGCGGGCTCAGCGTCAGGCTCTCCAGCCTCCCTGCCGGGGCCTGGAGCACCAGGCACACACTTCCCCGCGCCATGTGCGCCAACGCCGAACAACAATGGAGCAAGCATGTGTGCCACAGCCCTCCCCCTCCCCCCCCTTCAGACACACGAGGGCACATTCACACAGGCACGGCGGCATCTCCCGCCCGCGAGCGCCACTGCGGGGTCTGGGGGCGGTCAACAGTCCGGTAGGCCTTATGACTGGACCCCCAGGTATGGCCGCCCAGTCGGGTCCGGCAGGGAAGGCGGCGCGGACCGTGGGTAGGCGACCGGGCGAGGCCTTGACCCAACCCAACCCAACCCAACCCCTCGGGGGGGAACCATCACTTTGTGACCCCCCCCCCCCCCTAAAGGGGGGACCGGCCCGACAAAGGGGGGGATATTTCATGGGGGGGCAGGGTACACACACACAGCTAGGCACCAGAACATTGAGTTTTGCTGATGATGTAGGAGCTTAGGTTGCTGTACCGTGCAATTTGAGCATAATTTAAATATACACACATAAGCAGGAATGTTCAGAGAAGTCAAGAGAAGTGCCACAGGCATGAACTGAGCAAATTGGCATAAGCAGGCATGCAAATACACATACACACGTGTCATTGGAATCCTCCATTGCATTGCTTTGAAAAAAGAAACTTCAGGTTGTTAACCAGTCCTCCCCCACCCCAAAGCTTTTGCTGTGCGGCATGTCACGAGGGAGGGTACTGACCAGGGACTCGACCGAAGCCTCCTGGCGGTAGAACCAAAATCCCCGCCTCAGGCCCTGTCCAGCGACTGGCAGCGCCGGCCCTGCCCATTGCTCCGCACAGGCATTGCCCATGGACATGGTTCCAGGCTTTCGGGAGTACCGACGGCGCGGGCTCAGGCCTTCATGGTTGCCGCACTTCCGCCCTTTGAGTTGGAAGATGGTCTTACTGGCGGCGGTGGTCGGGGGCCTGGGCACAGCAGTCTTGCTGCAGCTGGCATCAGGTGTGCCTTGGGATAGAGCTGACCGTGCTCCCCTCTCCCGTGCGCTGCCAGCTCTGCAAATGGGTAAGTGGTGTCACAGCTGGACCATGGGCCAGTGCTCCTTTTAACAACTCAGCACCACTGTGTGTGGGGGGGGGGGGGGCGGGTCCCACACACACACCCATGAAGTGATTGGGCCACTTTTTTCGGGGGGCCTTGGGCCAATCAAAAATTGTCTCTGGAACCTTCGGCGCCAATTAGAATGGACCAAAAAAAAATTTTAGGCGTCTTCGGCGCCTCAAAAAACTCAGCATCGCTGGGGGGAGGGCTGGACCTGCCCAACCACTCCCCCGTTAAAGGAGCCATGGCCTGGGTTCAGAGGCCCGCCCCCAGCGAGGCCACTTGGGTGGCCCAGGGCCATTTCAGCCCCATTTCGGTATGTCACTACGGGGACCCCAGTTTGGCCCCCAATTTCAAAACCACGTGTCCACACGCTTTTCACCGAAGCCGAATCAATCCAAAATCGGATCCAGTCGAAACGGAGACATTTCTGTGCGACGTGCATCGCAACCCTCAGGGCTGTTCCATACGTCCTGGGCGGCGATGTGCAGTAGAAACGGCGGCCAGTGCCATGTCATTTGTGTGACTGGCTTTTCTTGCTGAGGTCGTTTGTCTCTCCAGAGAGTGGGAGGGCAAGCGCTGTTTCATGGATCAGAATGGAATGGCAGCTTCAATGCTCACCATCGCCTTTCTGGCATCGACACCCCTGCCGGCGCCAGCACATGTGTTGCCTAGTGCATGAATTTCTATTGAGTATTGTGACGACCTATTGGTTCTGGAGTAGAGATCAAAGAGATCGCTGTGATTGGGCCAGCAATGAGCAATTTCCCGCTGTCTTGTGGTTGTTGTGTGTTGGTTAGGTGAGGGGGCCCTGAATTGCCCCAGAATGAAGATTTTGATTTGTTTGCTGCTGACAACACACAGTTCCATGTGCTGAATAGGTCATTTTCCAACAAGTTTTCTGTGTGCTGGATATTGGATACATTCTGGCAGAGCAGAGGGTGGGGGACTCCTCCCCCCTCGACCCCCTCCCTCCCCCCTGCACCCCCTCCACTCAAGCAAAACCGGGGGGGGGGGGGGTGCAGAAATTATCCAGAGGGAGTGCTTTTCCGTGCACTAGAGGACCGTCCACTGGGACCTCTTGTGCTGCAGGGCCGATTAGCTGTGTGCATTTCAATAAAGAGACACTTCTTTGGGTCAGGGTTTGTTGAAATTTTTTCTACCATTCCCTTTTTTTCGCGCTCTCTTTCAACTGCGGTTGCTACCCACCGGTTCATTAAACAAGGTAATCTCCATGACCTCCAAAGCTGAGAGCTGCCATAGCAGCTGTGTTGTAGTCCACGTGGCCCCCCAATGAGGACCTGTACACAAACCCGGTTCGGTCCACTCTATGTGCGGCGCTAGCTCCATAGTCGGTTCTGTCAGTTGTGTGCTACATAGGTTTTCCTAGTTTTGTTTAGCAAAATGCCTGCTTCTTCAGCCCAATTCACCATTGATAAGGGCTGGGCACAACGAAATATCAAAACGAGGGAGTGGTAGTGCCCCTGTGGAACAAAGTGCTTGGGACCCACCGCAAGGGTGAACACCACCAAGGGTATAAGTATGGCCAGCCCCTTTACACTAGTTGCGCCCACCCACCCGCGATGGACTACCGCTTGTGATGATTCAGTGCCAGTTTGCGCTTGCAGCAACTTGGGAGGCGCATACGAGCGTAGTTGCTGCAGTGCATGTCCACCACATTACCCCTTGCTGAAATTGTTGATATTATGGGTCCCGGCGGCGGGAGCTCACAGAGGGGGGGGGGGGGCACTGGTTATCTGGTCGGCACTGTTTCTGCTACGGGGGTGTGCACTGACTTTGGTGGAGAGAGTACACATCACGGTGGCCCGAGGGTTTTTCTCTTGCCCCCTGTTCCCTGGTGCCTGCGGGCCACAATGTCCCCAGCAAAGCAAATTTATGGTGAACGCTTGGTGATCCGGAACCTTCTGGACTTATGCTATTTCGAGCATCGTTGTGGTGGTGAGCACCCTCCAAACGTCACGGTCCTGGGGAAAACTTGGTATGAAGCATTGCTGGCACCGGCGAGGGAGGGACGCCAAGGCACAAAGGCAGCACCTGTGAGCCGAGGGACAACTGTCCCACTCTCACCTCCCAAAGTTATGTTTCCCCACCGGCTGTGCGCAAAGTCGTACACGATTTCCTTGTCCAAACCCAACCCTCTGTGTACGCCCGGGAAGTACCAACCGGCACACATACGACGCGCTTCTGGCAAACCCAACCGCCCTTGTGATTCCACAGGACGATTCCTGGGAGCATTGACCCTTTCTCTGCCCCTCTCCGGCCTGGCCCTGCTCGCAGCGTTCGTGCGCAACGTCCGGTTCCGGAGGAATTTGGGCTTCTCTGCGGAGATGGAGAACTGCATGAAGCAGATCCAAGTAATGCTGAACGATTTCGGGCAGAAGATGGTGGAGATGCACTGCCAGGTCCCCCCGCTGCCCCCTGCACGTGCGGCCCGTGCTGCTCCTGCTCCCAACAGGTGTACCTTCTGGTTGCTGCTCACGCACGGCTGCCGCCCCGCCGTTACGCGCATGCACTGCCGCATGCTTCTGTTTGCTCGCCTCAGGGTGTTGCGGAGCACTGCACAGTTTTTGGCAAGCAAACATTCTCCGGGCCCTTGTTGGTGCACGTGCCGTTGGGTCCCCGGCCCCTCTCTGCGCCCCCCCCCCCCCCCCCGGCGCACACTCGCACTCGTTCAGGATGCCCAACCCAAGGCTCTACCGGTCCATCGCCTCTTTCTGAATCTGCTGGTGCTCCGAGCGGTCCAACAGGAATGGCCCACCGCACCGCCGCCGGCCTCGCCGCTCACGTCCAAGTATGACCACCCCCTGCCCCCCCCCCCATCCCAGCGGTTTGGTGGCTGTGGGGCTGTCAGGACGGTGGACAACCTTTTGCCGGGGAGGACCCCTGAAGGTGTACGGCCGGTTCAGTGTGCGTGACCCGGCCGGTGCGGTCACTTTCGCAAACCACTTAATGGGCTGACTGACTGACGGACTGACAAACTGACTGACTGATGGACTGACTGACGGACCAGCTGATTCAACAACTGAATTTTTTTGGGGGGGCGCCCCCCCCCCCCCAAAAAAAACGGCTGCCCGTTTCTGGTACGCCGGGGCCTCACGGTGCGATCTGCAAACCGCTGTCGGTTGCCGTCCGACTCGCGTCAATGGGTGTGGCATCCCCGCTGACATCCCGCAACAGTTGCGCGTTGGGTCGCACAGTACTGTTTCCGGTGGGAAGCGATCACCCGTCTTGTATGGTCCTGCACGCCGTACGTACCGAATTAACACAGAGGTGGGGACAGGCTATGCCTGCTGGGCCACCTCACCCTAGCGTCCCCTCTGTGTATACTGCGCGCCAGAAGGACCCTCACGCAAAAGGGGTAAACCCCCCCCTTTTTTTTCGATGTGGCCAATTTTAGGCAAAGCCCCTTGACTTCACATTTCGCAGAATGCCCCCCCCCCCTGCCCTCACGCTGGCCTCAGGTCTCCTCACGTGATGCCCTCCCATTCCCACCTGGGCCCGCAACTGTGCCGCCCCTCGGGGGTGGGGGGGGGGGGGATGCCCCATGTGCTGGCGAGCGGGGGGGGGGGGGGGGCAGGGACTTGCTTTAATTTTCCTTCCGGCAGGGGGGGGGGGGACCCCTCCCCCCTCAGCTCAAGTGCACCCGAAAACCTGGGTTTTGGGAACATTTTTTAGTCATGGGGAAAAAATTTTTGGCGCCTTCGGCGCATGCCATACACTGTGTACATATTGCTCCATGTGTGCTCCATATACCTTGTTTTCCAGACTACCATGCCCCAACGCTCGTTGTCAGTGTATTTCGGCTCCCCGGTCCCACCGTTGCCACGCGCAAAACGTGAAGACGTAATTGACACGCTGCTCTATTTTAGGTTTAAAGATAGGATCACCGGTCATAAAAGGCAAAAAGCCTACAACGAGGCACAAAAGGCATGTGTCACACGGTTTTTAAGCGTACCAATGGCCACACTGTGCGAGTTCGTCGCTGTGGCACAAAAAATGGCCACACGCGACCGGTTCAGGCGAGGCTAGTTCTGACTGACAAGAAAGATCACTGTCATTTGGCATGAGATGGTGACTGTCCCGCTTTTGTTGTAGTTGTTGTGTATTGGTGAGATGTGGGAACCCTGAATTGACATTCAATAATGAATTTCCTTTGTTTACAGCCGACAGCATGACATTTCCATGTGCTGAGTTGTTCATTCTCCAATAATTTTCTGTTCCCTGTGGGTTGGGTATGTTCCAGCAGGGGGGGGGGGGGGGGCCTCCCCCATGGACCCCCTCCCCCCTCCCCTGGACCCCCTCCCCCCCCTCCCCCCCCGCTCAAGCAAGTCCCTGGGGGGGGGGGGGGGGGGTCGCTCCCGCACGAACCCCAGGGCCGCTAGGGTTCCACCTGCGGCCGGCCGCGCTGGCCCCACTGCCCGTGGGGCTCTTGCCCCTTCCCTCCCCTGGCCAGGCCCGTCGTTCAGTCGCTGCCACCGTCGCCATCGCCACAGACACTGTCGTCGCCGTCACTGCCACCCTCCTCCCCCGATGCCCTCTGAGGGGGGCATCTCTGGGGGGGGCTGGGGGGGGAGGGGGTTTCCCAGACCAAAGTGACCATCGTGGGTTAAAAATCCGTTGGAAAAATCTGGTCGGGCCATTTTTGGTGCACAAACTTTTGATTCCCAGCCCCCCCCCCCTTCTAATACATCGCTGGTCCTGCCGTTCGCTGGGCCCAGGATCCCGGACGCGGGGACGTTGGCGGTGTTCTGCAAGGAGGCGCGGCACTTCATGAAGCACGCCTCGGCCGTGTACGGCGTGGCCCTGTGCACGGCGCTGGGGCTGCTGGACCGCCCCCCGGTCCCCGGCAGTATCCAGGAGCTGCCCCGGGGCCTCCAGGAGGCCGATCGGGCCTATATCGAGTTGCATTGTGGTGTGCCCCGCGACGACGTGAAGGTCATGAATATGTACTACATGAAGGTGCGTGTCTTCTGTGGGCCAGTGCTTGGCGCCCAGGGCTCCTAGTCCCAATTCAGCACCACTGCAGCGGGTGGGGGGTGGGGGGTGCATTATGGCGCGGAGGGGCCTATGCGTCGTGGCACGTCAATCATGTGGGGGCCTGTGGCCCATAATGTGGCGGTTGGTCCATTGATTCTGCAGCTGGATGTCTCTTTGTACAACAGTGCACAGGCCCGGGTCTGGGGGCCCACTGGGGGAGGGGGGGTTGCTGTGAAGTGAACAAGATATGTGTCAGTTGTGTCCGATATTGTGTAGGTTCGGTTTGTGACTCTCGAACGAGCCCTCAGGAACACTATTTCAGGGTCCTCCCGTGTCACAGCGAAAGGCGCCTATGGCGATGTCACTGAAGAGCTTTGTCGTCTGACTGTTGCTTGCAGCCTGTGCCTTGCGGCGTAAAGGTTCAGCAACATCTGTATCCCTCAGCGGGGGCGGGGGGGTCCCACACCCCTCCCCCACCGCCCCTGGACCTCGCCGCCCCCCCTTTTAAAAGGAGCCCCGATGGTGCCCCCCGGAAGTGTTGGGGGACGGCGTCGGGGTGGCCCATGGGAGCCGGGACTGCGGTGTTCGTACCGCGGTGCTGGGTGCGCCCGCGCCTGCGGTTGCCGCTGCGCTCGCGTCCATTGTGGTGGTCCCCGTGGCTCCTACTCGGGAGGCGTTTCCCGGCGATGCCCCGCGTGTGTTCTCGTACTCGCTCGGACCCGCCCGCCCCGTCCGCTCCCGCGCCGCGCGCTGCGCAGGTGTTGTCGCCCAATCACTACCTCGCGGTGGACCACGCGTACCGATCCGTTGTGCTGTCATTGTGCGGCACGAGCCACGCCGCGGATCTGCTGACGGACCTGGTGGCGAATGCCGTGCCCTTCCTGGGGGGTAAATACATGGTGCGCCCCCTGGCCCTCATGCCCCACGTGCCTCCCCCCCCCCACACATACGATCACGCGTCTCGGGGGCTAATGCTGTCGCACCAATATCCCAAGTTTCAGGGGGAAATCCCCTACACCTGCCCCTGCACAACACCCCATATTTGCCCTTTGAACACGCCCTTGCACACCCTCTGGGGGCGCACCGTGCGCGGGTCCCGCGCTGTTCCAAAGTAGGCTATTTTGGACCTGTTGTCCCCCAATGGCCAAGGCAACCGCAGTCCCATGTGCAGGACTGCTCAGATTCTTACGGAGGGGTGGGGGGGTTCGCGACGGGATATTTCGTTGTGGGAAATTTCGTATTTCAAATGTGTGCGAAATTTCCCGCTCAATGCTCAGTTCGCTGTGCGAAATAACTTGTGTCGAAATTTAGTTACTTTTAGCCGCCTTGCGCAAAAGCTCAAACTTCGTGTTCGCAAACCATTTTTGGTGGGATTCCTATGTGGACAGCGATTATGGACGGCGCCCCGTTTGGGGGCATCCGACGGCGGTTGGGGGGTAACCGACCGCGGGAGGGGGGGGGGGGCGACGGCGGTTGGGGATTATGAGCGGGACAACGGACGCCGACGTGGAACCCTTGTGCCTGCCGCCTGTAGCACGCTCCAGCACATGGGGGTCAAAACGCTCGGAATTTCATGCAGCATTCAGATATGCCAAGCCCCCGCACATTGACCCCACTCCTCTTGCTCCCGCCACGGGTTTTGGGGCCCAGGCTAAACCCCCTCACCCCCCCTTGGGCCCGACCCCTGACAGTCCCCAAGGCCCAGCGGATCGAGCCGTACTCGGGGCTGTCCCAAGTCACGTCGTGCGCAGTACTCTGCACACAAGCCTCTGCAATGCTCTGCTGACGTACGCCACGCCTTGTCGCCCCCCCGCAGGCCCACGAGGGCATTGCCAAGAGCGCGCACAACGTGCTGCAGAAGATCGGGCCGGACCTGCAGCGGCTGCTGCGGGAGCACCCCACGTACCGCCTCGTGATCACGGGGCACAGCCTCGGGGGGGGCACGGCCATCCTTCTGACGTACCTCCTGCTGCACCACCGCCGCACGAACGCCGCACGGAACGTTCTTCCAGAGGACTGCCTCGTGGAGTGCTTCTCCTACGCTCCACCCCCAGTCCTGTCCCAGACTGCCCTCAGGTGTTGTGTGCGGGGGAAGCGGGCCCTTTGTGAGCCTTTGCTTTTTTCTTTTCTTGGTGCCTGAGAGACCCCCCCCCCCCGCCCCTTGTGCCACGGGGGTTCACCGCCATCCGCCAAGTACCATCAATTAATCGCCAACGGTCGGTTGACCGCAGGCTGCCGTGGGGAACGCCTGTCGCTCCGTGGTATCAGGCGCGATACGCTGGCACGGCGTTCGCATCCGGCCGACCCCACTGAGTGACATGCGGCGATGGCTCGTGTTTGAACGGGGAGGGGCCACCCAACCCCACGATGGAAGGTGTGACTCAGCGGTTTGCCAACTCGAACCCAAGGCACGGAGTCCTTGGTTAGGTCCATGACCGGAGCACATACCTCAATACCACACTACCACCTTAAAGATCTCCAACACCCTCCAACACCCTCCAACACCCTCCAACAACCCCCCACACCCTTCAACAATATCGAACACCCTTGAACAACCTCCAACAACCTCCAACAACCTCTAGTGCAACCTCCAACAATGCTCTCGCTTCCTGGCTCCATGTGGTGTCATTCCAATCACACAACATCGCTCACCCTTTCCCAAGTGACGAAATCCGCACAGTCAGTTCCTCATCCACGGCGGGGGATGTTCTGTCCCGCTGCTCGTCACTGCAGCATACTGCCTCCAGGCCGACGCTGGGCGCTGCTGTGTGTCTGTTGCTTGCCGTCTGTCAGGCCCCAGTTGGTTTCTGTGCTGCCTCAACTGGTGGACACACACACTGGCGTGCTGCGGGCATTGTATGGCTGCTGCTGAGGGCCTGTGGGGAAGCACCCCCACACTCTCCTCAGCCCTCCCTTCACCCCCACGCCCCTCTCCCCTCAGCCTCCCTTTGAGCCCCAGGTCCCCTATTCCTCGGCCCCATCTTCACTTCAATCCCCTTAACCCCGCGTGCCTCCCTCTCATACACAAGCTTCACCTCATTAACCATGTGTCATGCGGGTTCGGAGCCTCGGGCTCTACTAGTCAGTGCCCCAAGGCCCTCCATCCCCCGGGCCAGAGTGCAACTCATGGACGCATAGTTCTTGCCAAGGAGGGGGGGGGGGTCATCATCTTCCTCTTCTTCGTATCTCACTCTTTGTGTTTGACAGAGCGGTACCAATGGTCTTATGAGGCCACTGATGGGCCAATTTTCTTCCTGCAGTTTTGTGTTGACCGCCTCTTGTGCAGACGTGCAATAGCCCAGCCTTGCGGGGAGTGGTGTTAGTATGTTCTCCCTTTCCTCCCGGCTCCCAACACAGTTGTCTTCCAACGATTAGCATCGTAGTTCCCTCCGGACAGCTTTGAGGGCGGGTTGGGTGTATGTACCGCACGTCCGGCACCCGCCACCCCCTTGTTCACAATGTGTAGACGGGGGCCGTGACCTACCCGTACTCCTCAGCCTCCTATCCAGCTCCTGTGCACTGGTCGCAAAGTTCATGGGGCCGCAGGGCAGGGGGGCAATGGGAATGCTTGTTTCCATTCATCGCTTAGAGAACAGACACAGTGGATACATGTGTAAAGCATGGCGCCAGTAACACAACATATCGCCACTGACCCACAATATGTTTGCCAGTGAACGACTTAGCCCCGTATAGATGTGCATGAGCATCTGGTGCGCCATCATGCCCTTGGCTGCCCTTTCACCATTTTATAACTACCAGCACTTTCCTGACAATCGCTTGTCCAACTGCTAGTAACCCCTTTTGCCAGTGCTCTGGAAGCAACTCTCCAGCCTCTCACCTTGGGGGGTGAATTGCCAGACCCACTCAGCCAAGGCAGCAGGGTCATGGAGACCAGCCATCAGGCTGGGGGCATTTCAGAGCATGGGCCCTATTTCCATGAGAGATGGGGATGGGGTTGTGGGGAGGCCTTGTTCTTGAAGGGGGGGTTGGGGGCTCCCTCTTTGGGGTGATGGCCAGGCCTGCCAACAGTTCTGTCCGCCCCCAACAGCCGTGTCAGGCGCAAGTTGCTTATTTTGTCTTTGGTGTAGGTCACGTGTTCTTTTTTTGTTTGGCGTAAGGTGCGTGTGGGAAAAAAAAACTTGAAAATGTTATGGCACTTGACCTACTCAAAAAAAAGCCCAATTTCCGCTTTTTTTTTGAAAAAAAAAAAGTGCACCCTACGTAACCTACAGCGGAAAAAGCCCTGACGTACATTTTTTTGTTGCGTGATCTACGCCCCCCCCCCCCCCGCCGAAAAAAAGACACGCCACCTACATCCAAACAACAAAGTGCACGCGGCCTACATCAAAAAAAAAAGAAGAATGAACACCGCCAAGATTTCTCTGTTTTGAGAGGGCTATGCGGCCATTTTCAGTGATCCTTTGTATGTGGACACCGAGACGGCACAAGTTTCATAGCCACTTGGACCCCTTTTGGGGGGGGGGGTCTGTGAGAAGGCGTGGTTCTGTAGCCATCTTGTCCATATTTGGGCCACTTCTAATTTTCTCCCCATGCTAAGCACTGGGGACCCTAAGAAGGCAGGGGTTATGGATTCTTGCGGATTATGGATAAGCATAAGCGCCCGTCTTGCCGTCGTTTTCCTAATTTTCAGTGAGCTTGTGAAGGGGGGGTGGGGGTGGCTAGGCTGCTTGTTGCGGCCATGTTGCTCGTGGCTGGGCCCTTGATGCGGTGGCTAGCCTTTTGTGGCCGTCGGCGATATCAATGAGCCATCTTGCCCAGATTTGGGCCTCTTCAGATTTTCTCCCTGTGCTCAACATTGGGGATTCCTGAGGAGGATCCCCAGAAGGCAGGGGTTGTGTCGCCATTTTGCCTAGATCGGGGCCCCCGAGAAGGCAGGGGGCAAGTAGCCACTTTTGATTTTGTCCCTGTGTTGAGCACTAGTGACTCCCGACAAGGCGAGGGTTATGTAGCCATCTTGCCCATATGTGGGCCGCTTCTCTCCCTGTGCTCAGCACTAGGGACCCCGAGAAGGTAGGGGTTATGTTACCATCTTGCCCAGGTTTGGGCCTCTTCTAATTTCCTCCCTATGCTCAGCACTGGGGACGCGAGAAGGCATGGGTTACGTAGCCATTTTGCCCGCATGAAAAAGGTAGGGGTTAAGGGGCCATTTCTGATTTTCTCCGTGTGCTGAGCACGTGGGACCCCCTAGAAGGCATCCTTTTGTGGCACATTGTGAAGGCTGCGGGCTTCAAGGTGCCCACCCAATACTCTTGAGAGTTGATTGCGGCCCTTCAAGTTGGAACGCTTGGTCACCGCTTGGGCGGAACCACGAAAAAAGTCTTTTTCAAAGGAAGGGAGTGAAACAACAAGGTCCACGATCCGATGAGGATGGTGCAAGGCCGGATGCATCTGAGGATGTTGTGACACAGCCCCCCAAAGACGATTTTGCCCAGCATAGGAAGACGTGGCACCCGTCGAACCTATTCCGCCCCCTTGGACTTGTGGACAGTGTGAGAGGAAAGTGTGGGGCATGCAGTACGAAGGGTGTGGTTTTTGCTCCACCACGGTTGAGTGTCCGATGCGTGGCCGCGGCCCTCCCAATGAGGATGTGTGGCTTGCTAAGAAGTGGGAAACGGAGATTAACGCGAATTCCCTCCTAGAAGCCACCTTGCCCCCTAACCCTGTTGAAGACGAGGGGGATACATACCAAGCTATTGTATTAGCTAGTCAAGTTAGTGCGCTTTCAAATGTGGAGCCCTCCTTATTTGATGGGAATGAGCCCCTCTCCCCGCCGTTGGATGCTGGCGCTCTTGAGCAAGATACTACTATGCTTGTCACTATAGCACGGAAGGTTACCCGTAGTTCGCATGTGGATGATGCAAGTGACAAGGATATTCATTTGCATCGCAATGAAGTTGGTGAGCCAGGGGCATAGACTAAAGCGGTGACATGCTTTGTGTCCCGCCTACAAAGAATGAAGAAGTACGAAAGCACTCAAGCAACCCGTGGTGCTCTGGCTTGGAGGCGGCGGCACATATTTATTGTTAATTGTGACGATCGCGAAGGGCTTCACTGGTTTGTTTGGGCCATGGAATGCACAGTGCTAGTATGGGCCTTCAAAGTGTGAATTTGGGAGCCATCGGTTGGTACTTCCTTGATCCGGCCAATGTTGAAACGCCTTGGACAAAGCGGTGTTTCCACACATGCTCGGGCTTTGGGTTTTCAAAAGGATCTTTGGTCATGTGGCTATCAATCCTTGCATCTTTGTGATGAGGTGATTGCCCATCGGGCAATCTTGGAGGACATTGATGCTATTCCGACGCCTTTGCCAAACGAGTTCATGTGTGAAGCATTGTGCATCATCAATGCGGATCGCTCTGTTGGAGTCCTGGGCACCGACCTGGAAAATGGATGGAAGGAGGAAGTGACTTGTTAGAAGGCTGGAGAGTTCCTCTTGCACCGGCCTCCAACTCCAAGTCCCCGCCCCCATCTACTTCGCCCGTCATTTTGGAAGAAGAGGATCCTCTCTCACAGCCCAAGGACAATGCTGCTACCACCCCCTCTTTAGAGCCGAAAGCTAGAAAATCTCCTCCCTCCCCAGCCTCCAACTCTGAGGATGCCCTCAGATGGGTGCTTGGTGAAGGGCAATGTTAACGCCCCCCCCCCCCCCCAACCCCGCAGTCCTCTACCTCTTTTCACCCACCACAGATGATGACACCCAACCGTACGTGTCCATCCGTGGGGGGCGATTCCAAGTTTCCAAGGGGTATCCAAACGGCGCAAAAGGGTCGGTTGGTGCAAGACCAAATGTTCATATTATTTATATTGACTAAGGCGATGCTTATAAATTCCTATCCGAGTTTCCCTTCACGCCATGGCCCCATTCCTGTACCCATGCTAGAGGTACCCAAAATGTCCATGGGGGCTGCATGCTTCACCTCCTTGATAGCAATAGCGGTTGTTGGGTGGTTCTTGTGATTTTTCCTGTTGTTCTGTTTTTTTTCTGAAAAAAATTTTCCCATACGCGACCACCCAAGAAACAAAAGTGCACGCAATTTACACTGAAAAAAATCCGGTCAAAAAACATATGCATCTTACACCAAAAAAAAACATGTGATTTACGCCTCTTTCCGCACTCGACCTAAGTGTTCCTCTCAACGGCCCCCCAAATCGCTTTTGGACCCACCAGAAATGGCATGCCAGGTTTTCACTTCTGGGGGGGGGGGGGGGGTCAATAGAGCCCCCCAAAACTGGGGGGGGGGGGGGGGTTCGGGAAAAGGGCTCAATTGACAAGCACCGTTAATCAGTCATTATGAAGTCTGGCACCAAAGGCGCCAAAAAAATTTTTGAGCACTAAAATTGGTCATTTTTTTTTCACCAAATATATGGCAAATGATGACTAGTCTGAACCCCCTCGACGCGCTGATTCCAAAAATACCATTTTCTTTTTTCCCCAATTTTTTTTTTGTGTCTGGGTCACCTCCAAGGCCTGGGGTCAGACTCGGTAGGATTTTGGGGGTCCTGTCAATTGAGCCCTTTTTGGGGGAGGGGGGGGGGTCCGGCCGGAGGGCTCTATTGACCCCCCCCCCCAAAAACCCCGGCCTCCCAATCGCCTCCCAACCCATCTTATTCAACAACACTCCCCAACACGCCAGCGCACGACAAAGAGAAGATGGATTTCGGGGATCAAAGGTGGTCAAGAAGGTTTTTTTCGAGGCCAAGATGAGTGAAGACATTTCTAGGACCCTACTTCCACGTTTGCCCCCTTTTTCCTGCAGGTCACCTGCGGGGGCCGGAGGAGGGGGGGGGGGGGTTAACAGGGTCCGGTCGAGGGATGGAGGGGGGGCTTCCGGCGCCGGGGCTCTACCCCGCACCCCTGCACACGCGCAAATCCGCGGTGTCCAGTGCAAAGTGGCATCCAACAGGCCAACGTGATGCCTTGGCACCCATCGGAGGACATGATGTTGGTGCAAAATGCGTGTTGGCATCCCATGACCCCCAAGCAGGTCAGTGTAGGCAGGTGCTGGCATGCAACGCGGAACGCCGCGTCAATGCGGGGGTGCACTTGCATGCAGCAGGGCTCTTATGGCAGCAGCTGCGTGCGCGCGACCTCCGCAGCTACCACTGTGCCTGTGCACATGTGCAACGTCATCTGCTCATGTGCGGAGCCAGGCACGGCATGCAGTGTGGGAGGCCCTGGCAGGTGCAAGCGCGCATCGAGTGCAGATGGGATTTCGCAGTGGCTCATTGATGTTCCCGGTCGGTCCCCAGCCGGACCCCTGACCCCCCAGGCCTGCCCTTGAAGGGCATGTTGTACCCTCCGCCTACCCACTGCCCCCCCAGTTCGGGATGACTGTCAGTCCCGGTCCAAGCACCTCAGCCCCCCCCCCCCCCCCCCAACCATTTTCTAACCACCAACACGGCCACTGGACCCGCCTTCCGACCGCCAGTACCAGCTGCTGCAGCCGCTGTGGAGACCTCCCTCCCCCTCAAGCGTAGCCCCCCCTCCCCTCCCCCTGTCCCACTTCCCCTGCACTTGTATTCTGTCATTGTTGCGTCCAGGCGTGCCAGTGCATGTCCAGTCGGGGGCAGTTTAAAGCGCGTGGTACGGAGCTGATCGGTATACTGAAGGGGGAGCCCACCCACCCTCCCCGTCTTCAAGCGCATCCCTGCCCCCCCCACCCCCCTTCCCCCCCAGGGATGCACTAGAAGGGAAGGGACCTCAGAGACGGGCCCAGAAGCGGTTAGATAGGCGGTTGGAGGACGTTGCCAAATCGCTTGGGGGCGGCTACGGTCGGTTACAAAAGCCATTGAAGCTGGCATTTGCCGTCAGGGAGACGTAGCTGGGCATAGGCTGGGCCCCCTGGAAGGGGCGGGGGGAGTTGCGCCCCCGCGCAGCCCTGGCCGGTCGCTTTGCCCGCATCTCCCAGTGACCCCGAAGCCGAGGACGCCCGCAACGCCATCAAGATCTTCGTGTATCAAAAAGACTGGATCCCGCGGCTCTCTGTGGCCAACGCCTACCGCTTGGCGCGCGATGTGGCCCGCCTCGACAGCCTCCCCTTGACCCGCGTGCAGCGCGCCACCATTGCCCGGACCGGGAGCGCGCGCGCCATCCACGGCCTCCCGCAGACCCTGCGCCGCAGGGATGCTGCGCCCCCCGGGCCGACGTCCCCTCTCGACCCCGGCAGCAGCCGCGACCCCCCCACACATCCGGACCACGACCACCGAGTGGAGAACATCCCTAAGCTCTACCATGTGGGGCAGATCTACCACCTCCAGGGCGACGGTACGGCGCTGGCCATTGCAAGGGACTACAACACTGAGGCCTTCCAGGAGATCCAGGTGACGGCGTCCATGCTGGTGGATCACTTGCAGCCGTTCTACGAGCAGTCCCTTGCAAAGTTGTGCGAGGACTCGCTGTCCGGCAGCAATTCGAAGGCCATGAGGGACGTGGTTTAATCCTTGGCAGGGGGTGGGGGTGCACACACAATTCGGAAACCCCCTCTATCACTGGCCACACATCCTTTGGTTCACTTGCACACACTTGGCATATACTCCTTCTCATCCGAACGGCTCGCCACCTCACACTCGAGAAGTTCAAGGCACGTCCACTTATCTCCTCCCTCGCGTCTTTCGCTTTGTCCACATGCGACCGGGGGCGGGGCGATCTCACAGGTTGTATTTGAGGGAAAACCTCCCATCGTCTCATCGTGTCAGTGGACATTTTTGTTCCTGCCTCTACTCGTGGGAATCCTGGGACCGCAGCCATGTGGAATCCTCCCCACTTTATGGGAGATCCTCGAATGAGTTTGAGCTGCAGTGTTTTGTATTTTGTGTGTGTTTTGCCGGTGTTTTCGTTGGTTCCGCGGGGGCAAGGGAAACGGTGCACACCCTGTGATCCGGGTCCCTGCAACATCAGGCAAATTCATTTTCCACCCACGACCGGGGTGGGGAGGATGCTAATGGAGAAACAGCCACCGTGAGGGAAAAGGAATTTCACCCCGCCCCCCCCCCCCCGATCCTTCAGCATGACCCAGACCCCTCGCCTGACCTGTCCCTGGCCCACAGCTGCGCCTTCCACCGGGAGGAGTGGCATGCCATCACCCGGGGCTTGCTTGAGCGGGCGAGCCTCGCACTCTGCTTCCACATCGCAGAATCCTGAAGTTCAAGCCCTCCGCCCTCCACCTTCACTCAATGGCACCTCTACAGCCTGCAGCACCTGCCCCCGCGCCGCCAGCACCACTCAGGGCTCCGGGGGGATTTTTTTCGGGGGGAGGGGGGGTCTCAGACTGACCTCCACCTTCCGATTTTGAACAAGATTTCCTTTGCCATCTCGGCATCCCAACTTTCCGTCCTTGGGCCCACTGGGAAGGTACCAGGGGACCATTACTGCGGCGGGCACATTTTGCCGCCAACACCACGACCAGCACTGTCCCATGAGCTCTCCAAAACCTCCCCGCCTTGGGCACCCCTGGTACAGCCATCCCAGTCCTCTCCGCTCTAGAGACACCCGATGCCGGAGGGGATATGTAACCGCTGACCCCACGTTCCTTTCTTTACGCCGCATTTCACGGATTTCCATGCCCATCGCTTCCATTGGAGGGGGTTTGGACTGCTGAGGGTTCTTGCGCCGTGCCCTGTGCACGGCGCACGCCGCAGGCCGTTGACGCTACGTGGTGCGCAGTGTGCCATGCGCACCGCACCGGATGCCACACTGCACCCGATGCACTCGACCCACGGCACCACACGGCGTTGTACGCTGCACGCCACACTGCGTGTCCTACTCGGGGCTCCCACATGCAGTGCGCACATTGACAAGGTTGCGAAGGCAACGGCACTTGCCCAAAAGTGGGGCGCCGGGACCTTCCGTTCGCTCCACGAGGCATTGCTCGTGTGCTGGCCTCACTCCTCGTCCGGCCCACGAGGCCCTTGGACGACGATGCGCCCACAAACCGCGCATTCGGTGGAGACACAGTTTTTGATTCGCTGTCTGTAATGGGTCATGTGACCAATACGTCCCTTTCACGTTGAGGTCGCAGTGCCCGCTGGCTGCCGCAGAATGCACAACCGATGGTCCTCCAACAGCGTTGTTTGTATCATCCTGACCAGGTCGTTGTGGTTGTGTATGATATTGATACGCAGCATCGAAACGTTTGCAGCCATCACCTTCTTTCCAGTTCGACTGACCCAACAATTTTCCCGGTGCCCAGCAGATTCGTAGCGGGGCAGGAGGGGGGGGGGGGGGGGGCACGCCCCTATCCGTGAATCCCCGGCCCCTCGCCGGGAGTGGAGCTCTCTGTAACACTGTGAAACCCGGTTTCGGCAGAGCGTCACGGCAGTTGCAGTCAGCCAAGGCAGTGGTTTGCTTGTGAGCCGACCCCCCTGTCCATGCATCACCAAACCCGCCTCATTGATGGGGCGGGGATGGCCGTTGAGGGCTTGGAATTCAAAGAAAACTGGCCAGCACCAGCGCGGCTTGGACTTGCAGCTCAGCCCATGCGGACTGGTTGTCTTCTGCTCAGCCTTTGGTCACCTCTAATTGGGATTTCGGGTGTAGTCCATGCACCGCCTGTCACATATTGCGTCCCGAAACCCCAGCCCTTAAGCGGCACATTTGACGTGCCTCAGGAAATCTGGCCATTGTTCGCTGTACACAAGTGGGGGCAGTGAATCGTGAATATCAAGTTTTGAGGGACAAAAGAGACCTCGCAAATGTGGTGTGCCTGGGAGTCCCTGGGGGGGGGGGGTGCTAGCCATCAAGGCTGAACGAGTATGCCGGTTGGTGGTGGGGGCGGGGGGGGGGGCGTCATCCTAATCCCATGTTTGGGATCTCGACCGGCCCTCCAACTACTGTACACTGGTACTCTGTACTGTGGGTCTACCTTTACCCTGTGTAGTTACTCGACACTGTTGCTCTATACTGCTACTCTATACCGATGCTCTATTTTGTGGTCGGTTTACAGGCGACCAGATCTATGCAGACCCATCAACGCTGGCCTCTTTTGTTTGGTTTTTCTTTGCAAGTGCTTGCATGACACTGGCCCCCATTTCCAGCCACACCAAGCTATGAGCCAGAACAGGTGTTTCCTCCAGGAATGAGTGTGTGTGGTGTGGCGGGGCGGGGGGTGGGGGGATGACTGGGGGGTCCACCAGGGGAGGGGGGCAGGTGAAATGTGAACGAAATCGGCAGGCAAGTGGGCCAGCAAGGGCGGGTCAGGAGGGCGTCCATACGTCCACACTGTGTTCGGGCACCGGTCCCGCCCGTGTGATGGTCAGCTGCAGAGAGGGGAGAAGGGCAGCCCGAGGGGCAGGTGAATGTGAACAAATTACTCAGCGGATGTATCCGACATTGTGTAGGTTAGTTTCTGTGCAGACACCTGATCGAGCCCACCATGCACCAACGGTTGGGTACATCTGTTGTCACAGCGAAAGCCGCCTATGGCAATGTCACTGAGGAGCTTTTTGTTCTGATTTTGTTGCTTTGCAGCCTGTGCCTTGCAGCGTAAAGGTTGGCATTCAACATCTGCATCCCACAACGGGAGGGGGGCATAAAAGGGTTGGGTGCAGGGGTCGGGGGGGGGGGGGGGGATATTAGATGCGCAAAGATTTGGTGCTCAGTGCTCTGCTGGGTGTAATCCACGATGAACACAACATTTCGAAATACTGCCGTCAGTATCCTTGCACAAGCCAAACTGACCTCAAAATGCACGTCACTGGAAGAAACGATCAAGGTGTCTATCTTAGAACAACATGTTTCGGCCGCTCCGCTCAGCCCTCATCAGGTCTGCAGCAAAATGATGAACAACACAAAATGGAGCATAAGCATGCCCAATTGATACAATACAATTCCATTATGCAGAAAAGCGACAAATCCGGCTGGATGGCAAATTACTACACAAAAATTCCCAACTCAGCACCACGGAGAATCAGAGTGCGCGAATCAGAGATGGTTACTCCAGCTGGACTTGTCACTTCCAGTGGGCTGTGTGGCAGTGCAGGTAGATCAAAAGGACAATTCAGATGTTCTGGCTAGCCTGCTATAACAGGCTCTCCCTGCCCCCCCCCCCCCAAAAAAAAAACATCCTGCAGCAGCGCATCAAAGGCCCTGTGCACTATTTTGGACCCACAATGAGCCCTCAAGGTGTGTCGCTTCAATGTATGCCACCGGCGTTTCAAATTCCTTGGTGCAAAAAGCCTGACCTCTGGCAAAATTTCAAAACCCCCCTTGCCAGAGCAACCTCATTTGAGAAGTAGGTGTTGTTTCCGCAAATTTTGGAGTGCTTCTGCTGCAGGAACGAGCAGCTGTCCTACGGCAGGCGGCCCGGGCGCTGCAGCCGCACCTGCTGGTGGGCCGCCTCCTACCTACGGAGGAGTCCCCCAGGTGCCACTCCCTAATTGCATTAGGGGGTCGTACGTGCCTTGGACTGAAGGGGCGACCCTACTTTGCCACCCGCGGCGAAATGGTGAGAATGCTTGAGGGCTTAGCAACGCACTGTGTCACGCAGTGGCAACGGCAGCTGAGCAGGCCCCTACACGTGGCCCCAATGGCTGATTTCTTGGGAGGATTCTTTCCTTCAGCACCAGCAGGCAAGGCCCCCCTTTGGCCGTACTAGCAAGCGCAACGACAGCCGCGCTGCCCGCCGGCGCTGCTGGCGGAACATCCCGCCAGCTCGGGAGCGGCGCAGCCAGCAGCCGCGCAAGGGATCCTCTCCTCTGGGCGCGGGCTAGGCAAGGGACGAGGCTCCACAGGAGGGCTCTGCCCCATGCATGGGGCGCCGTCATGCAAACTGCTGCCGGTACGGACACGCAGGCCACCCCAGGGCAACAGGAGCACCCACGGGCTGGGGATCGTAAGTCACACGGCCAGGCAGGCGGAGGCTGCCGCAGGCGGAGCGGTTCTCCGCGGCCCGAGGCATGCATGGCTGGCTGCGGCGGCCGAGTGAGCCAAAGAACCAAGACGAGAACGACAAAGAGGACCAGTCCGCGCCGTCAGCCCCTTCGTCGGCGGCACAGGAGCAAGGCACCCGGACGGAACCGGGTAGTGGCAGGAAGTGAACGTCGGCGGGGGGGGGGGGGGGGGGCGCGGACGGGACCCAGCGCCAACAGAAGCGCCACAAGGCAGCCGAGCACGCAGAAGGGGGACCACGGCCACAGGATCTCGCCCCCCACTTACTGGCCACCCTGCTCCCTGAGCAGGGTTCGAGGAGCGGACTCTCCGCACCCTCCCCCGCCTCCCATCACACGTTCCAGAAGGGCGCGGCAGCGGACCCCGCCCCCAACCCCCCCACCTCCGCCTCCGGCCAGGCACCGGCAGAGGGTGGGGCGGCCGCAACGGCATCGCAGCCGCCTCCGCCCACCCCAGGGAGGGAGCTGAAGCACAGGAGGGCAGCCAGTGGGCAGCCCCGCAAGGGGGGGGGGGGGGCAGGGGGACCTCAGCCAACCCTCGGCACACCACCGCCCCACGGCCACGGGCAAGCGACGGGTGCAAGCCGGGTCACCAGGGCTCTCCACCCCAAGCAAGCCCAAGAGGGGACGGGGGGCAGCGGGGGCTGGCACAGCGAGTAAAGCGCCCGCGCCTGGACGCCATCGCCCAGCCGCAGCGCGCGGTCTTTTCACTCTGGGCTTCACCAGATCGACAGCAGTGATGCCGTCAGGGGATGAGGGTACGGGGAGAGAGCCTACACCCCCGAGAGGAGTTGAGACCCCGGGCAAGGGGCACTGACGGGCCAACAGCGAAGACACCTGAGCCCTTGGCGCGGGTCCTTCTCTCGCACCGTATACACTAAGGGTGAGGCGTGCAGGACCTAAATAGGCTGACCTGTTTCCGCAAATTTCGGAACCATGGAATTTTGGCAGTTCCATTTTCTGGTTGTCCAAGATCCAGTTTTTTCTGTGATTTGGGGCTGGGGATGTTAATTTCTGTGCTAACACTTGTTGATCCTCCCTTGCACATATAATTTTCCCATTCTGCTCCTTGCTTCACTTTTAAAGAATGGCACATGCTTTTGGACCAAAACTGCACTTAACCAGAGATTTGGTAGATCCTGCATGTGTCCCTGCACACCTTGCTGTGCCACAGCCACACATAGTGCCGAATTGGCGGACCCTGTCACCAGAATGCAAACCTTACAGGCCTGCTGCAACAACTTATTTCGATGTACGTCCAGAGACATGCTTGTTACGACCTCAATGATGCTTCGCTTTGCTCTTACTTCTTGTGTTTTCTTGCTGCGCACACAAACAACGCAAGCAATGCCCGTGTTGTTTGCATCAAATTTTGGAGTTTACCGTTGTTCTCCCAAAGGAAAGGGGAGGTATGTACTTGTGACAGGGTTTGCCTCAACAATGGTGACCAGGCCATACCCAAACACGAATGTAAAGGCATTCTGAAAGCATGGGTCGGCATCGCACCCCATTTCGGAGGTTGTCTCTCTGGAAACAGGACATCTTGTCAGCCCAGGATAAAGGCATAAGCGAAAAGGTGGGATGGGGTGCAGCTGGCAACAGCAAAAGGCATAGTATTGTGGGTGGCTGCGGAGTCGCAAGAACCATACATTCACCTTTGATCTCATGGAAAACAAAATTCATTCACAGTTCAGCCAAGGTCACCTGATCGTCGTAGCAAGAAATGGGATATTGCAACTCCAGACCTCAAAGTTCCCACAGGAATGGGTGTGCGCATCCACGCAGTAGAAGACAACTCCCCAGTAGAAAACGAAGCCCTATGGTGCGGCGATTGTGAAACTTTATCAAGCCAAAACGAATCAATTGCACATTTAATATCCATCCATATGATATTGGTATGCAAAGACGCAAATTCAATGGATTCCAAGAGGATATGAGAACGACCGGGGCTACAAACATGTCCTGTAACTGGTGTACAACAACCTCCACAACCCTCAACACAACCCCTTACAACCCTCCACAAACCTCCAAAACCCTCCACGACCCTCCATAAACCTCCACACAGCCCTCCACACAACTTTTCACACAACCCTCCACACAACCCTCCACACAACCCTCAACACAACCCTCAACACAACCCTCCACACGACCCTCCACACAACCCTCCATCAGCCTCCACACAACCCTCCACAACCCTCCACAACCCTCCACATAGCCCTTCACAACCCTCCACAACCCTGCACAATTCTCCATAATGAATGACAACGGGGTGGGAAAGCACGGGCACATCATTTTCTGAGGGTGCTTTGCCTTTCGTCCAAACCATCGTTTGACAATGCATCTGCTGCTGAGGCAATGTGCCCTGCGTACCGTTGTGCTGCGCAAGGCCACTGTCCGCTACATCCGGGCCCAGCCGGCGCACCCGAGCCGGACGTACGCCATGTCACATGGGCCACCTTCGTCTTCGCCGCTGCCACAGCCCCACACCTGCGCACACTCCACGACCAGTGCAGTCCTTGGCACCAGCAATGACAGTCACTGCAATGCCCTGCGGGACCTGCTCATGTACGGCCTGCAGGTCCTGGGTTGGTACTTGTTCAATGGTCGCACGGTCCAAGCCCCCGATTCCTCCGACAGTCTGGATCTCAATGAGCAACGTGCACGACAATTCCTTGTCCAGGCTTTGCACTCCAGTCTGCCCAACGTCAACAATGACCCTGTGGCCATTATCTCACGGCTTGCCCATTGTGAGGTCTGTGTGTGTGTCGGGGAAGGGGGGGGGGGTGTCTGTGATGAGAGGTTTGCATT
Source organism: Eutreptiella sp. 'Long Island Sound 2002' (assembly GCA_964036045.1). Taxonomy (NCBI): domain Eukaryota; phylum Euglenozoa; class Euglenophyceae; order Eutreptiales; family Eutreptiaceae; genus Eutreptiella; species Eutreptiella sp. 'Long Island Sound 2002'. The sequence goes on from OZ038385.1 coordinate 19,518,394, forward strand.
CAACCCCGCTCTGCATCGTGCTTGTTGACATTCACTGCTAAATGCTACAGTGGTATCTTCCTGCCCCCTCCCCCTTGCGCAAGCACCAGACTGTCCAACGACAGGACCCCGTCTGACCATCGTTCTCCTGGTTTTTCCAGTTTTCGTGGTCAGAAATGTAACGTGACGCGGTTGTGCTCCGATTGTAGAGGGAAAGGGGGCTGGATCATACTTGTGGTAGTTCCTCCTGCTCATACCACACTCTGCTTGCAACATTGTGTTCTGGTGCCCTGTTGCGACAATTGTGGTGAGGGTGAGGTATGGGCAGGTGTTCGCCACATGCATTTCTTTAGTACCGCATGTCAGGCACGAGCACGGCCTTGTCTAAGCACGGGACCCGTCAGCGGCATCGGGATGGTCGGGGGCGTCCAGTGAGGGGTCCGGGTCCAGGATGTGAGGGACAGACAGCGACAGGGGAAACGCCGGATGGGAGGGCAGGGATAATCAACAGTCCAATCCATCCTGTGCGCCTAAAGGCGCTGTGACCCTACCCAGAAGCACAGAAGCACAAGAAGTGTGCCCGAGGGGACAAACAATGTCTGTTGGCGGCTCCGCCGCCTGGCCGGAACTGTGGCCACAGCTTCGCTGCATCTGGACAGATTGATGGCCGCGGCTCCTCCGCGTTTGCTGAACACATGAACTGAGATGCTACTGGTGTGATGCCGGAGGGTGACAACCATTGTCAGATTATGGCTGAGCACGGGACCCGTTGTCGGGTGGATCGTCGGGATTTGTGAGTATGAGTTCGGGCTTCAGTACAGACGTAAGCGAGAGACAGCGACAGAGGAAGCGGCAGCAGAGGGAACAGGGGTAATCAAGAGAATTGTCCTGACGATCATCGTCGGATTATGGATCAGCACAGGACCCCGCCTGGCCGTCGTTTTCCTGATTTTCAGTGTGCTTGCGCAAGGGGGGGGGGGGGGCTGGCTGGGCTGCTTGTTGCGGCCATGTTGCTTGTGGCTGGGCCCTTGGTGCGCTGGCTAGCCTTTTGTGGCTGTCGGCGATATCAATGAGCCGTCACGCGAAGGTGGCAACCACCCACATTGCAGCTTCCCCTGAGCACCCGTCACTATTTAAGTTTGTCTCTTGCTCACACAGTTTATTGCCCATCTGTCTATGCCCTGTTTTGTTTTGGAGGTTCTACATCATTCCTACGTAGTTTCTACCCTGATGTGCCTGCAAGATCTCTTTCTTTTTGCAATTTTTTCTCGATGATGCACAATTCCTCATGTATGTGTTTCCTCTTGTTGTTCCATAAACATCTTTACACTATTCCTACGTAGTTGCACCAGGTGTGGGACTGGACCATAGCACTATGTTTGGGTACAGATGCACCGAGAGGCGTGTAGGCCCCTGTGATGGAAAGTGTCCGTCACATTTTATGGGAGGTGTGGGCTCCTTGTGTCTGGTGTAAGTTGCGTTTTTTTTTCGCCGTGTGCTGTGTGCCCTTTTGTCTGTGGCATGGAAACAAGAACTGCCAATGCTGTGGGTATGCGACCTACCGCAAAAAAAAGTACGCTACTTATATTTTTTTCCGCGACCTACCGCAAAAAAAAGTACGCGATTTACACTTATTTTACGAAACGTACATAAAAAAAATGTACATAATTTACATACAAAAAAGTGGGCATGGTATGCACATGGTCCTAGTGCGTAGCACGGGGGCTAAGTGGGTGGCCTGTGTCGAGTTGTCTCTATTGAAGGCCGACTGGATCCATCTGCATGGAATCTTCACTGCGTCTGCGGCGGGCGACCCACCGCAACACATGACGAGCGGGTCGCCATCCGACCTCCAGCATCCGGCTTGCCCCAGATAGCAATGGCGCGTGCCCCGCGCTGCGCTCGGGGGTGTCAGCGCCCCCCCCGTCTTTCTTCTGCTTCTTAGGGTCACGTGGTCTGGGCCCAAGGCCGGTACCTGGCGGCCTGCGCCGCTGCCAACGCGCAGCCCACGGAGCTTCCGGGGCCAGGGCTGCCGCAGGCCACGCAGATTTGCCCCTCGAGGCTCGAGGAGTTGGTGCAGCGCGGGCAGCTCGTGCCCATGATGGCCGAGCACTGCCCTGGCGGCGTGGGGGCCGCGGCCTGCGAGATGCTGTTGGCCGGGGTTAAGGGCCTGTCGGCGCACGCGGACCACTGCGCCGTCGCGGGCGTCGAGGACGAGACCACGATGGAGTTCCTGGAGGAGGCGTTGGCGTTCGTGCTGGTGGACGGGGGCCGCTCGGAGCGGCGGGCCTGGGAGCTGTGCCTGAGGCTCGGGCAAGTCAACTTGCATCAGATGTCGGCGCTGGAGGCGGCGAACGCGCGGCTGGGGGAGCCGGAGCCAACCGACGTAACCGCCGACACCGTCCCCGGGAAGTGCGTGCTGGTGTCCGGGCACGACCTGCACGTGCTGGCGTCGCTGCTGAAGGCCACGGAGGGTCTGGAGATCAACGTGTACACCCACGGGGACATGCTCCCCGCGCACGCGTACCCGGACCTCCGCCGGCACGGGCACTTGGTGGGGCACTTTGGGGGGTCCTGGAGCTGCCAATCGGGGGCCTTCGCGGACTTCCCGGGGCCCATCGTGATGACCGGCGGGTGCTTCGTGGATCCGAGGCCGGAGTACGCCGCGCGCGCGTTCACGTTCGGGGCCGTGGGGTGGCCGGGCGTCACGCACTTGGGTGACGAGCTGGAGGAGGTGGACTGGCTGCACGTCGTCAACACCGCGTACCAGTGCCCGGGGTTCGCGCGCGCGACGGCCCCCGGCCCCTCCGCCGAGGCTCCGGCACAGCCCTGCCCTGCCGCCCCCGGCCACCGAGTGGGGTACGGGCACGAGGCGCTGGTGCGGCACGCCCCGGCCATCGCGGAGGCGATCAGGACGGAGGAGGTGAAGCGGCTCTACGTGATCGGGGGCTGCGATGGCCCAGGGATGGAGGCGGCGCACCTGCGGAAGCTGGCGCTGGCGCTCCCCGAGACGGCCCTGCTCATGACGCTGGGCTGCACGAAGTACTACGTGGCGCACCTGCCCGCGATGTACAGCGGCACCGTCGGCGACACGGCGGTGCCGCGGGTCCTGGACGTGGGCCAGTGCCACAACGCCCACACAGCCCTGACGGTCGCCCACGCGCTGGCCCAGGCCATGCACTGCGCCCTCGGCGACCTGCCGCTGTCGTTCGCCGTGCCGGGCCTCCACGCGAAGTCCGCGCCGCTGGTGCTGTCGCTGCTGTACCTCGGGGTCCGGCCCGTGTACCTGGGCGCGCCGCTTCCGCCGTTCATGACCCCCGCGCTCCTGGAGCTGATTCAGCGGGAGTATGGGGTGGTGTACCTCGGTGAGGGGGCGTAGGATTGCGGGGTGAGTCGTGCCGGGGGACGCATTGGGACGACGACTGAGCACCACAGGGTAAGCAAGCATGTCCCAGCAAAGCCCCCCCCCTCCCCCTTTCCCAAACACGGACCTCCATATCTGTCGGTGGCTAACCACCTATGATTTTACCAATGCTCAGGCCGTGCACAAGCGACAAACAAAAACGGTGACACGCGACGCCAATGGTGTCGCCCTGGGATTCGCTGCCAACCGCCAACCATCCGTTAATCGCCAACTGGCGCGGATGTGCGCGTGAGCCGTCCCTCTGGGGCTCACACTGTCTCCTCCTGTGCTGTGCTGTATGCAGCATACTGAGCCTGCTTAGGCTTTTGATGAGTGTGCTTTCTGTTTTGGCAGCCGGTGCAGCTCTGAGACAATGTACATAAAAGGCGGGCATCGTACCAAAGTTGTGCTTCGACGTTCGAGAATGAAGGGGGGCTGTGATGTGCCGCTGTGAGGCACCAGGACATTCTTGCATGCAGAGGGGTCTCTGGGGCAACGTACGTTCGTCCTTTGTCTGCCTCCCGCCGAAACACGGAGGCAAGGATGTATTAGGACGGCTTAAAACCATAGCAGCCCCCCCCCCCCCCGAGACCAAAGTGGCCATCGTGGGGGAAAACGACATTTACCATTGGGAAAATCTGGTCGAGCCATTTTTGGGACACAAAATTATGGGTCCCAGACCCCCCCCCCCCTCCCCTCTTCGCTTCCAATACATCCTTGCACGGCGGTAGGATTGCGGCTAATCCACGGTTAAGTACGTTTGGCCGGTACTCGAGGGCAGTTGATGGTCGACCCATGAGGATTGGCCGACAACCGACAGCCGTTGCTGATCGGCTGTGCAGGTCCCGGCCGTTTTTGTTTTTCAGCTTTTGAGGACCGCCTCGGCCCCATCTCCTGAGGTCCCGGAAGATAGGGCCGGGCCTCGACCACGACCAAATCAGCCCCAGATTTTCGCCTGTCTGCTTTGAGGCTTGTGCTGGGCCACCGGGTAGCACAGTGCCCCGCAGGTGTCTGGTATTCCCGGAGGCCCTGGATGCGTGGCAAGCACAGGGCACACCACCAGAGATGATTGGCAGCGGAGTGTCAGGTGCGGTCAGAGAGGCGGTGGGGGGGGGGGTTTAGGCAAAGCGGTTGGGAGCGGTTACCGTCGGTTACAAATGGACAGTCGGGGAAACGGATAGGCCGGCTGGGTCGCCGGCTCGGCCCACGGAGTGGCTTATAGCTCGCCCGCTTCCACTGCATCTTTTGACACAACGCCAAGGAGGCGTGCATGTCTCCACAGCCCTGCAAAGCCCCTGTGCAAACTCCTGACAAGAGCTCTGCGGCGCATAGGAGACGTCGGATCAAGTCAGGACCGGAACGGCACCGACTGGCGGCAGCACCTTTTTCAGTGGACGAAACAACGCGATGACCATCGTTGCCCCCCCCCCCCCCCCCCCCCGGACCAGCCACATGGGCACAGGCACAAGTGACAATGTAGATCGAGTAGACGGCGTTCATGACACTGCACATGACGAAGGCACTGTGATCCAGCACGTTTTTCGGGACAGCAGGGCTGCCACGCATCAATCAATGGTTTGATGGCCATCTGTGTTAAGACTGACAGAGTCCACCGCAGGGGGGGGGGGGGGGGCTGCAGCAGGGCTGTCCTGGAGAACCCCAATTTTTTTAAGCACGGCCCTTAAGGACGGACCCCAAGGACCGCCAACCGCCAACCATCGTTCAATAGTGTTTCTGTGGTCTTGTGTCCTGCCCATGTCTTGACCATGAAGCAGAGAGCGTCCCTGTGAAAGTTCGTGTCTGTTGGCGTTAGGAACCCTTTTATTTCCCCTTTAAGGACAGCCCTGCCATGCAGGGTTATGCAACTCCAACACCTTTCTTGAAGACCGGGTTTCTGCACCAAAACAGCCATTTCATACCACGGCATGGTGAGGCTAGTTTTCACGCTGGGTAACTGTGGTTGTCAGGCAATCTCCCTTGGAGCCATCCTTGGTTTTGTAGCTGTGTCAAGGGACAGCAAGTTGACGAATGCCCCAGGGGTATGGCCATTGCCGAATCTGTGGCCCGTTAGTGCATTGCCATGCCCAACAACTGGACAAATATCGCCGCGGATGCCTTCAGGGTAGCCCAGAGTGCCGATGCTCGAAAGTACGATTACGCCGCAAAGGGGGGGGGGGGGGCTTTGCCCGCAGTGCGCCCCCAGTGCAAAGTCTTGGTGGAAATACCGGGCCCCTATTTTCAGGTTTTTTTTAACGCAGGACACTGCGAGAGCAAATGGGGTTTTCCAGGGACCCGGGGGGGTAGTAGTGTATGCTTCTCCCCCACGAGGACACTTGATGTGGCCACTAGTGTTGTGGAGTTGTAGTGTGGACCTCGCATTCCATGGAAATGCTGCTTCAGATGAATGGCGTTGTGGTGCATTGGGTGCTCTCGGCCCATGGTTTCCATGGGTAGAGGGTATGGGCTCCGGCAACACGTGCGCCCGCCGCACGCTCGCAGTGTGCCCGCACGGCGCCCAAAAGGGGGCGGATGCCCCGCTCTCTTTCCGTTGCCCGGTTTTTGCGCCAAACAGCCTTGGCCTTCGGCCACTGTCCCGGGGATGGGCCTCTCCACTGCGCGTCCTGTTTGGGCCTCCGGGGGCCAGCAGCACAGGCCCACCCCTTGACAGGGGACGCCTTTGCGAGCAGTGCCCACGCAACGTGCACGCGGTGCAGTCGTTGTCCTCGCAGGAAAGCGCGGATGCAGCGAATTTCGGACCGCTTTCAGGCAAAGGGGGGCGCAGGACAGTACATGAGGGTGCATTGTGCTGATTCGTTGATGGGCCTGTGTGCCCCTTCCCGTCTCCTTCTTGGGCTTCTTCGGCCCACAGCCCTCTTCTCCCTTCGGTGTGTGCCACGGCAACACTGTACCCCCCCCCCCCCGTGTCCAAGAACCACCTTGCGCAAGAACCAACCCCTGGTTCCGCGGTCGAATTCTCGCATCACTTTTTTTACCAGGGTAGTGGGTTTTTCATGTTTCTGGTGGATGTAGGACAGCGATTCAGGTGTGCAGGACATCATTTCATGTGTGTTACTACGGGTCCCCCAATCAGGGGGGACCCTATCAGTCACTCACAGGCGCACATACCCCTTAAACCCCTCCCCCCTGCTCTCGACCCCTTCCCCCAAGGGGCAGCACAGACAGGAATTCAGGATGGTGTATCACAGGAAGAAGGGTTTCACGTCTCAGCCAGTTGAACAGTAGATCATCCCATGCACGTTGGAAGGCACACTACAGCCCAGTCAGCTGAGATTCACTCCTTTGGTGTTCATTTGTCAACGTGGTTAACTGTGGGAAAGGAGAGGGCACGCATTTTTTTCCGCGGTACGGGGTTGCCCACGGCCGTGCGCAAGAACCAACCCCTGGTTCCGCGGTCGAATTTAGGGGGGAAAGTGTGCGCAAGAACCGACCCTTGGTTCCGCGGTCAAACATTGCCGGTTCTTGGACACGGGGGGGGGGGGGTACATTAGGCACCCGGTCACGTGGCCGTAAGGCATCCCCCGATGGTTGTGGACCCCTCTCCCGGGAAGTCGGGGGCTGTTCTGTCAAACACCCTCAACAGACCAGCTCGTCAGACCATTACGGACCGTGGCATAGCCATGATTCCGCTCCCCGACAGGGGCCACTCTCAGGACTGGCGGATGAACAAAAACAAAACACTGTACATTAGGCACCCGGCCAGCGATGCGGCGTGCACTTGGGTCTGCCACCACCACCGGCCAGGCCAGCACGTTGCACACCGCTGCACGGATGTTCCGGCCCCCGTCCGAACCCCCCCCCCCTATCCGCAGCACCGACAGTGCACACACTAAGGGACACACTACGCTTGTACCACTCGAAGGTATTTGGCCGATTGAGGCGCACGTCCTGCGACGGATGGGGCACGGACGGAGTAAGGGGAAATGGACAAGTGGCAAAGGCACAGGGGGGGGGGGGGTCCGGAAGCCTAAAGGACGATGCCGCTCTGTGGGTGTGAGCCTTTGGGGCGGATCCGCTGACAAATGCTTGTGTACACATGAGTCGGGGCCCTTTGCTGAGGGTTGCACGACTGGCAGAGACCGCGCAGAGCGGGGGTGTGCGTGGAGGGGGGGGGTGGGGGGGGTGGCACGGCCCAGTCGGCAGAAGTGGAGGGCTGCAGAGTGTTCCATACGGCAACAAGGAGCAAGGGGGAGGGAAGGTGGAGGAAGGGAATAGGACGACGGACAACTTCAAGATCCGGCACCCGGCTCCCCAAGTTACCACATCCGTGAAGACAGAATCCCAACAGACGAAGCGTGCCTGCCCCAATGGAGCCCTGCAACATCATGTGAAACCTGCTGCCAGGAGCTCACTTCAGTGCGCACTGTTCTGGGGGGGCATGCCTCTCTACTCTCCTTTTGGGCTCTCTTTTGGGCATCAAGGGGCAGCCATCCCCCACAGACTTACCCATCGCGAAGTGCCACGGCCACAACGTACATGAGGTTACGGGTCACGCACTGTGCGAGTCTTTCATTGTGAATTTTCAGTTTGCAGAGGAGTCTTGCAGCGGAGCACTGAAGGAGGACAGACTTTTCCGGGACGGTGAAGGGTCTGAACTCTCGTCCCCATCAGCGAAACTACCGACTGCATCAACCTGACCACATGGGCGCCTCCCTTGACTGCATCCCTTGTCACGCCCAACTCAGTCATGACTCGATGAGGGAAGGGAAGCAGGGCTACGACCCGGTACACCCGGGCCCTGCATCAGATTGGGTGGCCAGGCTTGTGTGTGTGTGTGTGTTCAGCTTCACATATTCGACGTGGACCTTCATCCCACAACCGGTGCAAGCGCCGGGGCAAGGCGCATTCTGACTGTCGCCGATACATTTCATCAAAAAAAAATTTGCCGTGGATCTCGACGCGGACGCTCATTTCGGCTGAATGACTGCGTTAAACCCCAACACCAAAAATGGCTCAATGATAGAGACCAGCCCCTGCCTTTCAGTACCTAAGAAACTGCGCCTTTGAGTGCGACCCTCTGCTGCTCACTTCCTGTCTGCTCTGCATTTGTACTTTTCGTTTGCTGTTGCATGCAGTCAATCGTCCCAGCTACGCCCTGTCTCAGGTCACAACACTGGGTTTTGCTTGCGTAATTTTGGGGAGTCTGGACCGTGGAATTTGGCGGTTCCATGTTCTGGTCGTCTGTGAAGATCAATTTTTACCTGTGATTCGGGGCTGAGGGTGGTATTTCAGGGATGCAGATTGCTGTCCCGCCCTTTTTTGCCCCTTCCTTCAGACACGGCGGTCAGGGCCTCGATGGTGCATTGCTTTGCTGCTTGTGAACAGCGACGCCCTTGCCAGTACAACAGGGGCGTTGTTTCCGTCATTTTCAGTGCTAGTCCCTTTGTTCTCGCAAGGGTGGCTGCTTTTTTGGCACCAGAATCGATCAGCATCAGGATTTATGTCACGTCCGAGGCTGCGGACCGTCAATGGCAAGATAGTGGGTGCCTATTTGGTGGTGGGTTGCCTTGTTCCCACCTGGTCCAAGCCAGGCCCTGATGACAAAATAGGGGGCGCACCGTGCGCTGTGCCCACAGTGCCGAAAGTAGGCTATTTTGGACCCCTTTCTCTGCTGGCCAAGGCGACCGCGGTAGCTACTGTGTTTCTATACACAGGACTGCCCAGAGTCTTCTTACTCAATCCAAAAACTCAGATAATGATTTAAAGCAACCCATGTTTCACTCTGAAAATGCCAGATTGCTGTCAATTTTCTATCTTCATCTGCTTGTTTTACCCTGTGGAGGTGTGCTTCCCCGGTGGTGAGTTGTTTTCAGGGTGGTCACGGGAAAGCTAACTATTGGGGGCACTGTGCCCCCACTGTGCAGAAGTGCCCCCATCGATTTGGGCTCCAAAGGCGCCGCAATTTCGGCGTCCACAGTGTTGACGAAAGCCCTTAGCATTGATCAGGCCTTGATCCGGAATGCACTGAACACACGGTTGGGGTGCAAGAATGCCTTTCAAAATGGTTGAACCCATTTGTTATTGGTTAACTTGTGGTCGAAACAGGGGGGGCCTGTGGTGTGGGGAGGGCTCACCCCCTCCCCTTCATCTCATGCCTGATGTGCCTCCAGACGTGGCAGCGTTTCCACTGCAACATACACTGTCAGCCTGGCACTGTCCTTTCCCTGGCCTCTCCTGCAGGTACCCCAACCCCTCATTCATCCCCGCTTGCAAGAGTAGGTGTTGTTGCCGCAACTTTTGGAATCATATTATTTGATGGTTCCGTTTTCTGGGGGTCCATGAAAATCGTGTTCTGCCTGTGATGTGGGGATAGGAATGTTATTTTAGGAATATTGATTGCTGTCCTACCACCCACTTTCACCCCTTCTTGTCCATTGGAGGTGGAGATTGGGGAATCACCTGATGACTCATGCATTCTCGACGCAACGGTCACTGCTTGTGTCGCCCTACAGCATGCCCGAACAACGCCCTTATCAGAGCAACTGTAGGTGTTGTTTCCGTCATCTTCAGTGCTTTTGCCATTGCCCTGGCAAGGGGTGATTGCCCTGGCAAGGGGTGCGGTGGGGAGTACTTTATCTGTGATTTCGAGAGGCCCCTCAGTTGTATCATGCCGGCAGAGGACCAGGGCACGGGTCTGCCCCATCCCTTCCTACCCTGTTGGCACTAGAATTGGCTATTGGCGGGAAATGCCTGGGCGGGGGCATCCAGTATCATGTTACCGCCCACGATTGTGCCCTACTTTGTCAACACTACGGAGGTACAGACCTTGACAGACTGGTGGCTATTGTGTTGTGTCCCCAGTTACATTGAAGTGGACAATGGCAGTATCAAACCCCAATCCCCACAAGGCTACCCTTGTGGTACGTCTCTTCTCCTCCCGGTTGCCGCTTCATCCCAGCTCCTCCAGGGTTTCTTTGGGCAATCCTTAGTCTTTTCCACTGCTTTTGCCGGTCTCCTCCGGGTCGCCTCCCAGCCTTTTTCCAGGCTTCCGGGCTGCTGCCACTCCCAGCCAATTTCCTGGTCCCATCCTCCTCCTGAGGGGGAGCACCTGACGCTGCACTGTCTGGTGTGACCAAGCACCCATATTTTAGCCCGTAGCCACTTCTGATTGCATTTTTTGAACCCCCTGATTATATTGAGGGGTTTGCCTCAGTTTGCACATGTATGGTGCCCCCATTCAGACACCTCAACCTCCCCTCTCCTCCTTGATTGTGCAATGTCTGTGGGATTGAGGGGTCTCTATGCAATTCCTGTGGCCAATGGGTTTGCTCTCCTTAGGAGACAATTTGGAAGGGGTAAAAATCATGCTGGTCTGGGTGTACTCTACAATACAAAGTAGCGCCCGGCGCAGGTACTCCTCTGGGGCCCGCACTGTCTCCTCCTGTGCTGTATGCAACATAATGAGCCTGATTAGGCTTTGATGAGTGTGCCTTCTGTTTTGGCAGCCGGCGCAGCTCTGAGACAATGTACATCTACCTGCTGGTCAGATGTGGATGGTGGGGCTGGTGGGGGCATTCCAATTCAAACAACCCCGGCAATCAGCCTCCTTCTGACCTGTAAGCAGCTACTGAGCAACACAGCTGCTGTCCATTTCTGCCCAGCCCAGCTACCACATACTCATGTAATTCTGCCCCTTACTCCCTACCCTCCTCGCTGCAACGAAAAATCTGCATTTGGTGTACACTAGCAAGGATCAACAGTAGGCAGCAGATGCCGCAGCACTTGAAAATGGGATCTGTTGGTGCGGCAAGACACAAACAAGTACACAGGCCCAAGGAAGGTGATTTCGTTTGCCATCTGGGGTTGCTTGGCATGATCTATTTATTATCATGGATTTTCATCCGTGTGTATGTTTGCATATTTGTGTTTTAAAGAGAAGCGTCTTTTTGGGCTAAGGCATAGTATTTTTTTCAAAAATTGAAGGTTCTTAATTTTTTGCAAAGGAAGTCAGAGGTTTTAAAAAGGTCTCTGGGAATGACGTGCACGCATTTCGCATGCAGTGCGAAGTTTTGGATGTCGGCAAATACACCCTAGGTACCTTTTGGTGGTAAAGCATTGACCCTGTGCCCTTGGTTTCCTATAAAGGAAAAGTGCTTCCATAATTAGTCAAATATTTTTGGATTGTTCATTTTTCTGACATGGATTCCGAGGAAATAATACGGTCACCACCAACCGTACTAATTGGGTGAGTATCCCAGCCTCTACGTGCGCAGTATGCACGCAGTGCCCGCGCAGTGCAAGAACTTCCCCTCTTATCGGGGTATGTAAAAAGAGACCGCTTGTATCCTCTTAAAACCCTTTATCTCCAAAACTTGTGCCATGCTTTACAATGAGGACAACGGCAGGGATGGAGAAGCTGATGGTGATGGCGACGCCGATGAGCATGGAGATGTTGAGGGGGGGGGGGGGATGCTAAGGGGGATGAAGGGAGAAGCTGATTCAGATAGGGATGGGGGTGGACAAGTTGAGGGTTATGGCAATGGCAATGAAGAAGCATGCGAAGATGTAGATGGCAATGGTGATGGGAAGCAAACGGCCGCACAAAGAACGTTCTGTTTAAGGGTGACGGGTTTGGATGGTGAGGGCGGTATACACGTCCAGGTCCAAGGCGGTGGAATTGGTGACGGAGACACTGACGGGGATGGGATGGGTAAAGTGACAGAAGCCTTGATGGGGATGGAGATGGGCATGGAGACACCGATGGGAATGCGGATTCTGATGGGAATGATGGGGACCATGGCACCGACGGCAACAAGGATACTTTTTCTCTCTCTTTATTTCATTCTTATTTCACTCATTTTTTGGCATTGTCTAGCTGGGCTTGGGCTACATGGAATTGGATGGAAATTTCATCGCCAACACTGACATGGATGGTGGAGCACAAAGTGAAGGAAAGAAGGACCCAAACACCAATGGGAATGGGAACAAGGATGCGAGTGATGGGCTTGGCAATAGAAATGGGTTGCAAGAGCGCCGGCTTCTGACCTTGGTTGCAAGATTTGTCAAAAAAGAATTTCATTAAACTTTGGGTATTGCAATTATTGTTATGTTTCTATTGGACAATCTCAATTTCAACGGGTTTGGGATATGATCAACCTCCAATTGTATGCATTTTGGCGGTGTTTGTCAAGGTGTTTCCGTGATTTTCTCTCCTACCCTTCGTCTTCATTTTTTTGAAACCCCGTAAAAGTCAGCAACAGCTTCACATTGTCGGCGATAGCATAAGCAACAAGCTCGTTCAAAAGGATGGCACTATCCACATTCATTCAGTTCCGCAAGATTCACCCTACCCATGCATCAGAGCCAAGATGGCGACAATGGAGGGGCCGGGATGAGCTTGAAACATATCGCTGAGACAAATAAACGAAGAGAATAGCATTGATGTGATAAAATTGCAAGCAGGTCGGGTCATGCATGTGTCGTTTAATCCTACGTCTTTGTTCTAGCGACATTGCAAAGGCGACGTGACAACAAAGATGTATGGAATCCCACCATGCTCTTGTCCATTTACAACATCGTTTCATACCTACATACTGCTGACTTTTGCACTACTGCACTACTGCACCACTGCACTACTGCACTACTGCTGACGTCAATTGCAAGCGGTACCCTGTGATTTCTGATCTTGATGTTGCCACGCATTTGTTTTGTTTTTTTTAGAAAATCCGCGTGCCAAAAGCGCTCTAAAATGTACCTTGGACTTTGGGTACAACAAGTTCTCCGGTGTGTGCTTTCCGTTTTTGGTTTACAAATCCAAAGGAGACCATGTTCTCTCTTCACCTTGGGTATATATACGCTATGGTCCAATCCGTTTTTTGATGTTTATGGGCATAGCTCTCGGGTGTTATGTGTTAGCTTGAAGTAGGTTAGCTCCAAATGTTTTCAACGGCAGATCTAGAATGCAAATCATGGGTGCGGGGGCAACATTAGTACACAGATGCTTGTCGGCCCGCGACATACCAAAATGCCGTTGTTGCACGCCTCGGTCTCCAGGAACTGCGTGGAATATGGACAACGCACTGCCATGTGTATGAATCACGGTGTATGAAAAAATAGGCATAGTAGTTGCTCAGCCCACCCTTCCACGCATATTGAGGCGGAAAAACAGTATGTTCATCAACATGGAGCAGGCATGAGGGTTACACGATGTAAAACCTCTCCATGATGGGTGGGATGGTCAGTCCCAAAAGAAATTGCACACAATAACCATAGAGCATCAATCATCGAGAGATGTAAAGTGTAGTGGTGTGGCAGCATCAGTAAAACAAAAGAGTCAAAACAAAGTACGGTTGTCCACCTGGCCTACACCGCTACAACTACCTGGCCAAGTTCAAGGGAAATATGCGCCTGCATGAAACTTTTTGTGTACTACAAAAGCTACAAGGAACTTATTTCCCACATCTCTAGGGCGTCCGGAAAATGCACACCAACGGATTGCGCATTTTATTGCGCAATGAGATACAATGATCATATTTGTGTCATTCTTTGCAAGAAATCTTCACTTTGAGGTTCGCATTAGACTGGCTGCAGAATTTCATACTTTTGGCAACCCTCGAAGTATGTTGCTGCCAAAGTGTAGCCCAAAGAAGTTTGGCAAATCTGTCACTTTCAAAATATTTTACCACTGGATGAATCTTAAGGCATTGCCAACTAATCATAAACGTAGTGTTTTGGCATATTTGGCTGCCGGCTTTCTCTTCTAATGTGGCTGCTGCAACAGTAGCCGCCCGGGCTAACATGATTTCATTGATGATGCTGCATCGTGGGTGGACGCCAGCGTTTGTATATGGTGCAAGAGTACTATGCATGCAGCACATACTAAAAGAAGTCTTTCATGTGACTGTGGCGGACACCTATTGTGAGACCATGGTGGGGTACATGTGGCCTACTCTATCTGACTTTGTGACAAGCCTTTCGGTTTGAGAAATACACTGGTTGTACCCGTGTTGCTGCTCTTTCACCAAACCTGCTAAAGACAAGACACCTAAGCACTGCCGTTGGTCTCTTTAAGATTTTGCCGGGCGTGGAGGTCAACAGTTATTACTACCGGCACATGTGGCTGTACCAGATGGTAAGTTTATAGCGTGTAGGACAGGAAGATTGACTGTGGAAACGAGTCAAAGCAAAGAAAAGCAAAACAAACCAAAGCTGCATCCCAATCAATGCGCATTCATTCTTAATGCTAATTCTGGGATACCACCCTTTGATACAAAAGCTGTAGAAACAAAGATAAATCACTACAAAAGTAAAGTAAGGAATGTGATTCTTCAAACCTTTGTTTCTGAGAAATTGCAAAGGCTTTAGATCATGCACTGAACATATTTCATACACCAAAATAAATGCAGAATCCAAAAGAATGCCAATCTCATAAGATGCACAAAACAAATTGGCATTTTCAGTGTGTTCGTTGATGACAAAATGTGTAGCAATACATTGCTTAGGATAGGTGTTTGTAAGCCTCATCACTTGGTTGTTACTTTGGCCCAAATAACCACTATGGTGACTGATTGAGCACTTTGAATGAGAAGCTTACCTGTACACTGAACTTACCGTAAACGACGAAATTCTCACAGAATAACCCGTGCACACTTTATTAACCCCTCTTTTCTTTCAGTATTAGTTCTTGAAAACCATTGTATACACCTGAGCGAGTGCATGCCCACCCATGTTCAGTGGTGCGGGCTCATACATCTTTTCCATTTGATTATGCAATCAAATGCAGTAATATATCCATGTAACAAAGCACTTACAAAAAACAACCATTGTGGAACATTATCAAAAACGATTTGAGGGTGTGATGCCTTGAAGCTACGAAACCTCTGTCTTTAAATGCACTGATACAATAGCAGGCAGCTGCAGCGTTTTGCTGGACTTTGCATCAACAATTTCTGTTAAATGCTCAGGAACTAAGAAATGAATATTGCAGACTGCTTATCGGTATCAAAATCTACCTCCCAATAACCACAGTTTCTATTCCGGTGCGATTTATTTTTGGACAGATCAAAATAAAGAAAAAATACCAGAGCACAAATTTACATTATAGACATGTAGATTTTAGCACCAGTAAACAGTATACAAAATCTTAGCTTTCAATGCCTCAGCCTTTTTGAGAAATTTGTAGCTGCAATGTTTTGACAAAATCGCCGAAGCAACTTATGGCAATGTCTTTGCGACGACTGCTGCAAACCAAAATGGACCGCACGATACACGAACAGATCAATTGCCTCATCCGCAACAACCGCACCAGTAATATTGCAATGTACAACCACTGGAAATACAATAGAATCTAAAAGTTCATCCCTCTTGTTCACATGAAAAAAAGACCTCAGGTGACGGTCCCTCGCCCTCCTGGACAAAAATCACCGGCAATTATTGAGCAAAGTGGGAGGGTGGGGGGGCATCCCAGTAAAACCGAAAAACCCCCCAAAACACACCAAACCCCCTTGATTCACAAATAAACCTAAAATGCAGTAAAATGTATCAGAGAACCCGAAAAATGTGTACCGCACAATCCCCATATTCTGCACCAAGAAACACCCGAAATTAAAGTCAAAACCAGAAAATGAACCTCCCTCTGGGGGCCTTCCAAAGATTCTGGGAGTTTTTGGTTTCTTTGTCCAACACAGGTACCAGCCTCGCCCGGGGTCAGGGGGGGTGTGACCTAATTAAAAAACAGACAAATGCAAACCAGAGGTAATGCACTCGCCCGGGGTCAGGGGGGGGGGGGGACTGAAAAATCATTTTCCGTCCCACCAATGGGGCCTCAAAATGGATCACCTCGCTGATGGCTCACGCCCACACGGGGAGGGCGGGGATGTCAAATTGGGGGTACCTAGTGCCAGGAGCAGTTGGAGATTTGGTTAGCAGGTTCGTGAACAGGAAAATTTGATTGGAAAATCGATTGGATGAATGCAATGGACAGTCAATCAACAGCGCCCCCCGACTGGTGGCAGCGGAGCAACCACTCAGGCCTGTCCTTGCAAGCAAGGGGCAAGACATGTGGAGATGCAGGAAAACATTTCTTTCTTGGGGTACCTCCACTTCAGTTGATTTCACAACGTGATAAGACACCTCTGCAAAGGCGCGCCTGTTGGTTTGCCTGCTGTGCCTGACCTTCAGTTGCAGTGCTGCAAAGGCCTGCGACTATCACAGGCATGCCTTGCCTTTTCGGTGATCGGCATGGACGCGAGCTTTGTGCGATTGGCGGCGGAAAACATTCAGGGGGCACATACTTCTTCCTTCTCGTTTTTGCAGAGTATTTGAGCTGTGTGTGCTATGTATGGCTGAGATGCCATTCCACGACAGGGGAACCGGAGCTGGTTGAGCGATGTCGCTGTTTATCGAGGTCAGTGGTGGTGGCAGGTGGTGCGGTGAGACCTAATCCAGGTGAGCTATGCGAAGGCGGTGGCAGGTGGTGGGGGGTGGGGGTGCAAATTTGTGGGTGAGAGAGGTCACATGGAATGAGCAGGTTAAAAATACTTTGATGACCACAGGAAGAATGATATCCAAAAGAACAACTCCTCTAGCTGCAGACCGCATGTTGTGCCGATTATGGCACCGCACTACGCGCGTTGCAGCCTAATCGCGGGATGGGGTCGGGGTGTGCAACGCACAGAGGACACAAAGCGACCATGTGCAGTCATTGCTCACTGTGGCACTACGTGCCACCCTGGGGTCTTGATTCAGTCTGTACATAAGTTCAGTACACACCATTGAACTGATTGAATGTTGTATGTGATGGATGCCGCCACGGGCAAAACAAGGGGGGGGGGGGGGGGGTTAAGCCTGGAAGGAAATGAAATGAAACGGAGATACCAGCATTCTCTTGAGATGGACATCCAACGTCGGGTGTAGCCCCGAAACGCTGAACCTGCACAACAGCTTCATACTACTGCACCGCAATACCACACACCACTGCACCCCAGAAGGTTCATACAGCTCTGCCTGGTTGAGCTGCCTCAGACTACTGTACTTCCAGAAGCAAAAGCATCACCATCCTGGCCCAACCCTTCAGACTCATTAGGATCACCATCGCCAGACGGAAATTCCGATCCGGCACTCAGATGAGCATCATCGATAAACAATTGTCCTGTGCCCCAGAGAAGGCATCCAATTCCTTTTGACCTGCCTTGCAACCCATTACAAGACACCGAAACACATCACATGACGACACCCTCCCACACACAGAAAAATGGATTGGGCACCCATCCCCACACCATTGTACACCCTACAACAATCCGACACCACTCACCCAGCCAAGACTTGTCGTCCTTAACACCAAAAAAAAGGCCGGCCTCCGCGGAGGTTCACGTTCGGGTTTAGCTCATGCGCTCCACCAAGCAGGGCTGGCACTCAGGGATGGGCTAGCATGTCCACTTCAAAGTGATGGAATGCCAGCTCAAGCGCGTGCTTGTCCTCCTGGAATTCCATCATGCCCACGGGGGATGAGGGATCATACGCGCACTCGCGGGCCATTCCACACTTGTTTATCACGAAGTTCTCAATGTCCCTGCAGCTGGAGAAGCCAGTGGGAGAAGCCAGCGGCCTTGACGGTGCACTTGATGGATTCCTGCCAATCCCTCCAGGCATTGGGGTCGGAGGTATCCTCTGATATGGGAGCTGCCGTTCTTGGTGATGCTTACGCGCTCGCACCTCCACTGAGCGCCAGCCAGCAAGTACCTTCAGTCGGTCATCGGCCAACCGCCCTCGGTTGGCCATCACCTGCCGTCGGTTGTCAACCGCCGTCGGTTACCCGAATCCTGCCACCGAGAATCGCACGCTGTCCTTGGTGGGAAAAAAAAAAGTATCTCGTTCCTAAAGGACAGCCCTACCCATCCCAAACAACCCCATGACTGAAATAGCACCACATCACACTGCCATGGAATTTAACTCATTCTCCATTTCAACACCCGGGAGCTCCTCAGATGAATTCTCGCTTTGATTCTCTTGCACCGCATCTTTGCGCCTTGCAGTTTTCAGAATGTCTCTGCCCGCGCTCACCTGAAACAAAGACATCAAACACGAAACAACTGCACCCACAGATTGGCACAAATGAAACTCAAAGGCACCAAGAAAACTCGACGGTTCATCGTACCTTCTCAAATTGGGGATTTTCGTGTTGGGGGAGGAAACCCCTGCCCAATCCTTACATTGGAGAGTTCTGCGCGACCTGGGAATGGAAGCTAAGTTCCGCCAGAAACGACCCCATCCCCTTAAAAAAACCGAGGATTTCTGTCTCGGGAACAAAAAACCCCAATCTAAAACCGGGAGACACGGTGCTGTGGTCAAAAATCCCCAGTTTGGGAACTGGGCACAGCTTCGCACGTCAGCAGTGGCAGTGTGGGCATGCATTCCCCGAGTGATGCATCTTCTTCAGTGCCATTGGTCTCCTGATGTCATTGCAGTCTCCTGAAGTTCCCTTGGAGCATTCCCGTGTGCCGTCACAGCGCGGCTGCGTGGGGTCCCGTGAGCCCTTGCACAGCGATATGGGTATGCATCAATTCTTTATCGCAGTTTGTGCATTTTGATGAAACTTCACACCCGTGCGTGCGTGGGGGCACCCATGCGTGCCTCAGTACCGATGACCAGGAATCGAACCCAGCGTTGAACTGGGGCAGAGATCCCCCAACTTGAGAACCGAACGAGGGGTTCCTTCCAAGGGGCCAAAAACCCCCACTACACCCATTGCCAGTCCGTTGTCAGTCTCCGCTTCTCAAACTGAGGATTATTCCCCAACATCCAGGAATCGAGCCCGGGTTTTAGGAACGCCTGTCAGGCACACACCCCTCACCAGTACCCAAATTGGGTGATTCTGTCCCGGGACCAAAAATCCATAAGATGGTCAAAACCGGGCTCCGGGAACACAGGACGGACTGATACCCATTTTTGATTTGGTGTTTTACCGCTCAAGAAAGCTGACCCAATCTCCAACAGTTCCGGGTTATTATCTTAGGCAGCAGCCATCCACGATACAATGCAGGAAAAGGTGAATGCCAGTCCACCAAAAAAGGGGGGGGGGGGAAGCTCCTGTGTGCGACCTTTACATACAACGTGATCAAAATTCACATGCTGCAGATGTCTTCTGAGGTTGTCCTGCAGACAAAGGCACAAGAAGTGTGGGGTGATCTGCAGCACCACAGACCACACACCCACACTTCCAATAAAGCCGACAGCACAAGGGTCGTATCGCATCAGCCACCAACCAACTGTCCTTCGACCTCCTGGTTCTGGGTGTCACAACCCAGGCCCAGGGCACCCAGGGCTGTCCTTAAGGGGGGAAAAAAGAAAGAAGGGGTTCGTAACGCCAACGGAAACGAATGTTCACAGGGACGCTCTCTGCTTCATGGTCAAGACATGGGCAAGACACAAAACCACAGAAACAGTAATGAACAATGGTTGGCGGTTGGCGGCGTTTGGCGGTTGGTAGCGGTTGGCGGTTGGCGGTTGACGGCTGGTGGTCCTTGGGGGCTGTCCTCAGGGGCTGTTCTTTAACAAAAAAAGGGGGGCTTCTTAAGGACAGCCCTGAGGGCACCCCAGCACAAAGGTTGCGGTCAGCAAACATCAATAGCGTCCAACGTGCACCAATCTTCTGTAAGATCCTCAGCAGCACAATACACAGAGAGAGAAACACGGAGAAGATGAGAAACTCCAGTGCGACTGCAGTCGCACTGTGCATGGAGGGCCCTGTTCGCAAAAGCTACGGATACACATTGACAGGTGCAGGAGGCTGATGGGAAACCGCTTGAGCACAAACACCAGCGCTGTTTCCGTTACACAACACACCTCCTCATCTGTGTAATGGTCAATGGTTGCAAATGTCTTCAAATCGCACAACGATAGGGATCGAGCAAAAATATTGAACAATGTAAACAAAGACACCAGCACCAACAGGCACGCCATGAACCACCTGAGAATCAGACAGTGAAATTGAAATCAGTGAGGCACTGCTCGGCAGAGTTTGTACAATAACACACAGCTGTGACACAAAAATGGTTTGATGCGGGCGGAGGGAACTATTGCACCCGTCCGGATCACAGCCCTCGAAAAACCTACCTCCGAATTCCCCCTGCCGACGGTAGGGGTAGGGCGGGGTGCCTATTGGGAGTGCTTACATCGCGGCGCAGACGCCGCAGGGGAAGGGTAATTAGCTTTAGGATAATTAGCACCGCATTATTTTCCCTCAAGTTTTGGCCAGGAAGGACAATGGTCGTCACCCTCCAGCCTGCGCCACACTTCAACAACAGTTCGAACCAAAGAGTTCGGTTGAAAGTGTGTACATGTGTCCATCCAGCGCGGTTAACAAGGGGTAAAAATTCCCCTTTTTCGGGATAATTACCCATATTGCAGGTCGCAGGGCGCACCACAGGTGCCGCAGGCACCGCAGGATAAGCACCCCCATTGTTGTGGAATCCGTTTTTTCAGAACAACAGCCAAAGAAAACCACAGACCCTCATCGGGAGACACATCTGGCACAAGGCAACAACTGCACACCAGAATGGCAGCCTGCTTTTGTATTTCTGCCACCTTGGCCCAGTTCCTCTGCCGGTTAATTATTATTATTATTATTATTAATCATGTTCAACAATATCAGGGACGAACCTTTGGGCATTGAAAAAATACCTGTTCACGAGTTGCGGAAATCCAGCTCAAGCTACTGTCACCACTTGCCCGAACACCTGGTCCCGACCCCCCTGGGCCAGACTGAAACTGGTTGGCCACTTGCAACCGTGAGGCTGTGGGAGGCCCCTGCAGCTCAATGGGGCAGTTGCCAGTTGTGGCAGGACTTAATTTTCTTTGCCCTCGCCTTTCCCTCCTCATCCTCCCGTGCCACGCCTGTCACGGAGTGATTTGGGGGGGACCATAATCGTCAAAAAGCCGGCTCACACATCCAAGACAAGCAAGGGACCCAGCGAGGAGTCCTCAGAGTCAAAGACCAGTCGGGGCAGATTGCCTTTCCTACGACCCGCTTTCGCTTGGAGGGGATGCCCCGAGTTGCATATCTCCACCCAGCCCAGCACCAACACATGCACAGTTCCACAACTTATGTCATCGGCAAACACAAGATTTGGCATGACGTGACCAAAGCCAAAATCGAACACCTGGGCAACATTTAATGTATGCAGCTGAATTTCAATCTGCTGCTAGCAAATGCATATACACATATACCAAACTCCTACTCTTTGATGCACATCAACACTCAACAAACTGGAAGCATGCAAAACCTGTGGAACCAATCTCCGAAGACATTCATTGCAGTCATATTCCCAAACACTCTGGAGAAACCGATCTCTGTATCTGACGTTGCAGCTTCTTGAGTTACCAAGTTGCCAATCGAAAGAAAATTGAAACACAGTGGAAGGACAAGCCTGAAAGGACAAGGAAGAAACCAGCACAGGATGCCTCGTGATCCATCACACTGCACAGGAATGCAGAAGCGTATCGTTGCGTATATCGCGACAACCCAATTAAACTCGGGACCTGCATAAATTGTAAGCAGCCCAACAGAGATGAGCAGGGTCCGAATGATGAGCCACCAAAGAATACATATCAAATAGCTTCAAATTGAATAAGCACCAATACGAGCAGCATGCTATATATGCCAGAATTGTGAAGATGACAAGCTGTGCAGAAGTGTACGGAAACAAGATACACAATTGAAAATGGATCAGGATGAAAAGCATGCCTTAAATTGGACCACCAGCAAGCTGCCACCAGCAATTGCCAAGATATTTTGGCGTGAAGATTCCTGAGGGCATTGCCTGTCTCGCGCTTACATGCACCGAAACCAAAGACGGAGGCCGTTCAGCAATGGCTTGACGTGCTCTGCAACCAGAGCAATTCCTGTGTCATTCATGAATCTCCATCTTGACCAATCCAATAGATAAATGCCTGATGCACTACCTTGCATTGGCACCCTGAGCATCAGAGCAACCCGTAGAATCACGTGCAACAGCTTCAGACAGGAGACGCAAACCTGTACCACGTCCCACTCTCGAAGCACATGGATTCCTTGGTATACCAGTGAGAGTGAGGGATCCACTGGGGTCAGCAGCTCGCTCCAGAGTACCACAACGCTAATCGCTGCCAGAAGAGCCCCAACACTAAAAACGAGAACGGATATTGGTTGTATGGCACACAACAACGAACAGAATACGGGTGTGCTTCAAATATTACAGCACATGCAAAACGTCGGGCACGCCCTGTTGGGGGGCACTGGGAAAAGCCGCTGGTGCTTCCTGACATGATCTCATGCCTGGTCTTGAGGTTCTTCTGCTGAATCCAAACATGTGCCAAGAGAGAAAACGTGGACCAGTGCAAGCCAAGATTTTGAAAACGCCTGCAAACTGGTTTCCAGAATAGTTTCCCTGTGCGAGAGGTTGGGAGGCAATCTGTAAATGGGATGGAAACTACTTTGGTCACTGTTGCATTTCACTTCCTGCCCCATGTTCTGTCAGCATCTTTCCAATTACGCCCATCGGTTTTCCCTGTGGTGTAAATCTGCAGCAGGGGTAGCTCTGCATTGCATTTGCAGTGGGGGGAATGCCGTATCAAGAAAATCCAGAGCACCAAAAACACAGGCCCTAATACTAATTTCGCTTTATCAGGTAAACAGTCAAAAGGAATGAAAACCAGGAACCGAAGATACTAGTTCAGTACGGGGGGGGGGGGGGCGACCCCTCGGTTCTGGACGCCAACTACCGCCCCCCGCATAACAGTTGGCCGGAGGCCCCCGTGGGGGGGTCCTGGGGGGGGGGGGGGCTGGGAGGGGGGGTTCTGGGGGGCGAAGGGGGGGGGGGTCCGGGAGGGTCGGTTGGGGGGGGGGGCTCCAGGTGGGGCAATTTGGGGGGTACATACCCCCAAGGCCAAGCGTCGTTCAATCAGAGGCCCCCTAACCTCCCCTCCCTCTAACCATACCATCACCCTAAACCTAACCCTAACCTTTGCAGCGAGCAGGTTCGGCCATGCCAGCCATGTTGATTAGGGTGAACAAGATCATGGCTGCTGGTTGCCACCCCATTGCTCTCCATTTTGGATCCCAACACTAACTCTGACCCTAGCCTAGGTTTAGAGCTTGGGCTAGGGTTAGGGCTAGGGACAGGGTCACCGAGCTGGTGGAACCAGTCTTGGTTTTATAACCCTTTTTAGTGTCTAGGGTGGACCTACCAGGTTTAGCAGCAGCAAGCAAGCAAGCAAGCAGCAAGCAAGCAGCAAGCAAGCAGCAGCACGCGCGAAATGGGCAAAAATCAGAACTCCGTCGTGGTGCTTCGGATTCGGCTGAAATTTTGGCGGATGATACCTATGGGTGTGAAGTACAATCACACAAAGTTTGAGCAAGAAACTCAACGGTGGCGGCCGGGAACGGGATTCGCAAGTGGCGGACCTCAGTTTCAAAAACTGCAGTTTAGGGCCAAAAACAGCCATTTTTGGGCCAAAAAAGCCCTGGAACACATTCAAAATGGCCAAACGAAGGGAAACGGTGGGTACACTACACGTGCAGCTTGACTTCCCCGTGTCAACGAGCTCTTTGCGGCCCTCTAACTCCATGATATGTCCCGGAAACGGCCCAAAAAGGCCCCCAGAAGCTCCAAATGCCGACAGCCACAAACCAAGAATAGGCCATATCTTTGGCTACATGGCGCAAAATGCGATTCCGAGGGCACCTGCTCCACCCACAACCCCCCACTTTTTGTGGTTTCCACCCCTCAGAATTGCCCAAACGGACGCCTAGACCCCAATACCTAGGCCCACTAGGCTGCGGCAAGCTGCAAGCTCAAGCCCAAACAGGTGGGTGCCCAAATGGGTCAACAGGGTCCAGTAGGAGCAAAAAGATGACTTTTCTCAAAAATGATCCTAGACCATGTGCGACGCTAAAACAAGTGTTTTTGGACCGTTTTGAGCTTGTGGTGGCCCATTTTGGTCCTCGGAAAATCCCAAAATGCCTTGAAAATGGGCTGTTTTGGGACCAAAAATGGGTCAAAAATGGGTCAAAACCGCATTTTTCCAAACCTCATCCTAGACCATTTGGGGTGCACAAACGGGTGAAATGAGCCCATTTTGAGCCCATTTTGGGGCATTTTGGCCCCTCAGAAGTCCAACAAAAGCCTTGAAAGTGGGCCTCGTGGTGATGGGGTTCACTTGCAAGCTGATTTCACTTTGTCAAGAGCCATCAATGTGTGAATCATTCTTGATGTTCCTCACCAGTCATAGCTGATGTTCCCTCCCCCACCAGCTCGGTCCCAATATTCAGTCTTGATTAGGGCTAGGGCTAGGGCTAGGGATAGGGTTAGGGATAAGGTCACCGAGCTGGTGGAACCAGTCTTGGTTTTATAACCCTTTTTAGTGTCTAGGGTGGACCTACCAGGTTTAGCAGCAGCAGCAGCAGCAGCAAGCAGCAGCAGCAAGCAGCAGCAGCAAGCAGCAAGCAGCAGCACGCGCGAAATGGGGGAAAATCAGATCTCCGTCGTGGGGGTTCGGATTCGGCTGAAATTTTGGTGGATGATACCTATGGGTGTGAAGTACAATCACACAAAGTTTGAGCAGGAAACTCAACGGTGGCGGCCGGGAATGGGATTTGCAAGTGGCGGACCTCAGTTTCAAAAACTGCAGTTTAGGGCCAAAAACAGCCATTTTTGGGCTTAAAAAGCCCTGGAACACATTAAAAACGGCCAAACGAAGGGAAACGGTGGGTACACTCCACATGCGGCTTGACTTCCCCGTGTCAACGAGCTCTTTGCGGCCCTCTAACTCCATGACATGTCCCGGAAACGGCCCAAAAAGGCCCCCAGAAGCTTCAAATGCCGACAGCCACAAACCAAGAATAGGCCATCTTTAGGATCTTTGGCTACATGGCTCAAAATGCGATTCCGAGGGCACCTGCTCCACCCACAACCCCCCACTTTTTGTGGTTTCCACCCCTTAGAATTGCCCAAACGGACGCCTACACCCCCGTACTTAGGCCCACTAGGCTGCGGCAAGCTGCAAGCTCAAGCCCAAACAGGTGGGTGCCCAAATGGGTCATTAGGGTCCAGTAGGGGCAAAAAGATGACTTTTCTCAAAAATGATCCTAGACCATGTGCGACGCTAAAACAAGTGTTTTTGGACCGTTTTGAGCTTGTGGTGGCCCATTTTGGTCCTCGGAAAATCCCAAAATGCCTTGAAAATGGGCTCTTTTGGGACCAAAAATGGGTCAGGAATGGGTCAAAAACGCATTTTTCCAAAAACCATCCTAGACCATTTGGGGTGCACAAACGGGTGAAATGAGCCCATTTTGAACCCATTTTGGGGCATTTTGGCCCCTCAGAAGTCCAACAAAAGCCTTGAAAGTGGGCCTCGTGGTGATGGGGTTGACTTGCAAGCTGATTTCACTTTGTCAAGAGCCATCAATGTGTGAATCATTCTTGATGTCCCTCACCAGTCATAGCTGATGTTCCCTCCCCCACCAGCTCGGTCCCAATATTCAGTCTTGATTAGGGGTAGGGGTAGGCCTAGGCTTAGGGTTGGGGTGGGCGTTAGGGTCAGGGTTGGGTTGAAGGATAGTATTGGGGTGCAAAGTGGACAAAATTTCCTTCGGGCGCCTTTGGTGCCCGTGCAGCGTCGGGCGCCATGAACTCCTTAGGCCGGCACCTTTGACAACTAACTGTTGGCCAGAGGCCCCGAGGGGGGGGGCGGGGGGGTAGTTGGTGTCCGAGGACCCGCGGAGTTGCACCCCCCGTGTAGTTTAGAGTGCTGTGTACAAGACATGAACGATATGGCACAACAAGCCACGCAACACCTGAAAAGCAGCCATGATCGAAGCTTTGTCCAATACCAGTACTCAAGTGTATACATGATGTTCTTCACAACTCCTGCCTTTTCCTGGAAATTCGAGATGAGTGGACGTGCAGACTAGCAGGCAAGAGTGGTCGGCAATATCAAGCCTGGCACAAGCAGTCAGCTGGGGTGCACAAAAGCCCACAACGTCAGACAGGACACACATTATCCAGAAGTCAAGCGGAAACCAAGGGCCTTTTCTCAGATACTGTCCATTCAATGTTCCTTGAGGGGGGGCAGGGGGCAGGCAGGGATGTGCTTAGTCCGGGGGGGGGGGGGGTTGGCACAAGGCCTCGGTATCTGATTGTTTGCCTTTGGCGGCGCCTGTTGGCCTCTCGCCATTGTACATTCCGACCCTCTGTGGGTCTGAACGTGGTTTTGGTTGTGTCAACGGAGCCCCTGGATGACTTGTCCTGTTTGACTACTCCGGGGTCAGCTATCCGGCTATCCCAGAGACGGGCTGTTGCCCATGCCGTTGACCAGGTGCATCCAGGTGCGCACTCCGAGTCCATGCTGGGTTTGCCGACTCCAGCACTGACTTGTGCGCGCTGGGGTATGCATCTGCAGGATAATTTTCCTGACAGGGGGGGTCAGGGACGCAAGGGTTTGTGACAAAAAGAGGCTTGAATCTATTTTTCGTTTCAAATTGCATAGTTTTTGAGGACCCCCAGGGCGGGGAGGGGGGGGTGACCTACCACCTCCTTCCAATGTTCCCCTTGAAGCACAACCATGGCACTTCTATACTCTGGAATAATTTCTGTGCATTGAGCCAGCGAGCAGCCAAATGGCGTGGTCTGTGCTTTGGGCGGTTTTCGATGACCCTTTAAATCAGCAGCATCGCTTCGAGTGATTGATGCTGCGCCCGAAATGGAAACGGAAACACTGCACCGCCAAGCATCAGCCGTTTACAGCCCTGGGGCATGCCTCCACAAAACATGACCAGGTGCAACCATCAGTGTGCCGGAAATCTGGGGAAGAGAGGGAGGAGAGGGAGATCCAAGAGTTGCCAACTGTGGTGAGCAAAGCCCCCAATGTCCTGCCCCTGGAGCCCCCTTCCCCTTACCCTCGTGGATTACCCAGAAGCTTCTCCGATCTCGTTGGTCCTGAAAACCACCCTCCCGGCCAGCGCCTTGGGTCAGGTTGGGCTTTGCTGCAGCCGCACCTGCCGAACGACTTTCATGACACACACACACACACACACACACTCTCTCTCTCTCTCTCTCTCTCTCTCTCTCTCTCTCTCTCTCTCTCTCTCTCTGATACAACCAAGACAGAAGTGCGAAAGACAAATACTCTCACCCTGTGGAATAGATGCTCCAGAGTAGAGGGGATGTGTAATCGGCAGATGTGTTGTGAGGCACCCGGCCACCCACCCACCCACCCACATCCACACATCCACATACCCACACCCACACTCACCCACACACACACACCCACACAAACACATAAACCATGCCTTCCTGATAGCCAGGGCCAAAGGGGTCGAGATGAGGATGCAAGAAACAACAACAATCGCACAAGGGGGGGGTGGGGTGGGGGGTTCGCAGTGCTAAGTTTCGCTGCAGGAAATGTCGCGGAAACCCCTGGATTTTGTGCAGCAAATTTTGTGGACAATGCCAAAAATGTTGTGTGTAGGGCAAGACATGTGCTAGACATAGGACACAGGCACCCACCCACCTTGACAGCGTACCCTAACAATTAACCTGAAATCCACCGAAAACCTCTGGGACCTGAGATCTTGCACCAACCCCCGCCGGAGTCCACAGTATCTGCCGCTAGTGTGTGGGAAATTTTGCGGAACCCCCTGGATTACATGTGGTAAATTTCATGGCCAATTTGAAACGCCAAATTTCCCACACGGAATTTACGTCCCCCGAAATCCCCCCACCCCCGGTGTACATGCGTCAACATATGATCCCCATACCTTGTCCAAGTAGAGCCTCATCATGCTTCTGTGTGCCTGGTCTGTCTTAGCTTTGAGAACATCCTCCAGGAAATAGTACTTCATGCGATGCTGCCGCCACAGGTATTCTGCCTTGCGTACTTGATGTGCACTTTGCCTCACTCTGCTATGCAAAGCTATGAGCATTTTCTCTGCACAAAAAGGCGACAGCGTGCATTGAAGATGACATGCAATCCCCACAAATCCATGCCTGGGACCCAAAGCGACACGAGGCAACTATGCACAATCCCCGAGGGAGTGGGGGCCATAGGGTGGGGCGGGATGAAGGAACACGCTTGTGAGCTGGCAAAACACAGCCACAGGCCCGAAATTCGGGGGAATCGCGCTCGTGTCAGTTGCAACCTGAGCAGTTTTATGTTGCCATTTCTTTGCCCTCATGGGCGCACCTACATCAAGTCCCAGAGGCAGGGATGTGTTAGCAGAGGAGGGGGAGGTCTGGGACCCAAAATTGTGCGTACCACAAATGGCCTGACACGATTTTCCCAAACGTAAATTTCGTTTCTGCCCGCGATGGTCACTTTGGTCTGGGGGGGGGGGGGGTTCCAGGGTCCCGTAGTGTACGGCAATTCTAATACTTCCCTGCCCAGAGGCCAAGATTGCAGATCGTCGTTCCTGCACAGCCGCTGGTGTCCAATGCACGACGCCGCATGCTGGCGCTGCAGAAATGCCTTCGGTCTTTCCGCTGCCCGTCACCTTTTTCTGATTCACTTTGGACCGTCTTTCAAGCTGCTTTCTGCGGCGTACACTTTTGGTCGGCGAACATTGGCCAAAAGCCCCACATAGCGTTGACCGCGCGTCGCACCCCAAAATCGCGCTGCACGAAATCTCTCGTGCCCTGCGGTTCCTCCAACAGAATCCACTTTGACAGCGACGGCCCTCTGGCTAGGATGCTCCCGCCCACCAAAACAGAAACCGTCACCCACTTTTGAGCTTGGGGAAACCCAATTGGACTGGGCGGTCTGCTTTTGTCTGGTGGGGGAGGTCGGGGGCTGGCGAGGATCCCTGATCGGACCCTCCCTTCCCCCCCAGTCCACCCACCGAAGAAAGGTTGGGGCATCCAGGGATGCATTGGAATGCCTGACTAACATAGAAGGAGCCCCCCCCCCCCCCCTCCTCCCGGCCCCTCTTCCCCCAGACCCCCAGACCCCCCCTCCCTCCTCCTCTTCCAATGTGTCATCCAGCCCAGAGATCTCCAGTGCGACTTTCTGGAGAAAACTTCTCTTCGGTCTTCGGTTGTAAGATGTCCTCGGCATTTATCAACGAAACTTTTCCCCTGGCCCTTTGGGCCAGGGACCATAGGAGGAGGGGGCTTCTTTCTGGACCCCCCACAAAAGCCCCTCCCCCCTCCCTCCTCTTCTCTCACGCATCCTTGAGGTGGGGCATGGGCCGGGCTTGGGGCGGTGCTGCAGTCGAGGAATGTGACAAAGTGCTCGGTTCAGGTGACGACCGCAGCCGAAGCTCCAGTGCACCGAAATGGCACGACAAAACGCCCGTTCCTGGGCCTCTGCCCCTGACTTCCCCCCTTACACTTCCCAAGTTCTGGTCAAGTACACGGTGTTCATCCGGCCCTCGTCCATGCGATCCCTCAGCCCCATGGGCGATGCGGTGCTCTGACGCGGCATCTCCCTCCAACAAACGACCTTGTGCAATGGAACACGGCCCACGCAGAGGGCAGGGCTGTCCTTTATGCAAACAAAAAAAAACATAACCGCCGGCCTCCAGTACGCTCGGACCTCTTCAGAGCGCCAGCCGGCGAGTCACCGCCGTCGGTTGAGCACCAACGGCTGTTGGTTGGGTGTCAACAACCGCCGTCACTTAACCGAATCCTACCACCAACAACCTCAGGCCGTGCTCAGTGCCTCCTCCACGGGGGGGGGGATGGAAAAGAAATATCTCGCTCAAGGACAGCAGAGGGCAGCAACGGGAAGACCTGTGACCTCTTCATCCTCGTCGTCTCGGCTCCGTTGCCCCCGCGCTTGCTTGCTGCTGGCGAAGATGAGCGGACACGACTTCCGCATCTCTACATTCACCTGCAACACGATGCTGCAGATGTGCACTCTGCCGCCGACCATCCGTACTGAAATCAATACACCCACAGCCCCCTGCCACACAACCACAGCCCCGACAACAGGATGGCCCCGATGAGCCCCCCCCCCCCTCCTGCGACTGACCCTGAGGCTCCGTTTGAGCCCGAGCCTGAGCCTGGGCCTGAACCCCCTGTCCCTGTCCCTCAGCTTGCTCCTGACCAGCCTGCCAGTGACCCGAACCCTAACCGTCCCAGGGACCCCAGGCCCTCCATTGATCCACCCCCCCGCCACTGACCACGACCTTCCTGACCCAGGAGGACAAGAATAAGGACAAGCCACGGGAGTGAGTGCCTGTGGACAACTGTGCAGACTGATTTGAGTGAAAAAAGGAGTCCCACTGTTTTGTGTACTCTGCTGCATGCGCGTTCTAAAACTGTTGTAATTAGAAATTCCAAAACTCTTCTAAAAACGCCGGCGGCGCTCTACGCTTTTAGAATACAATTTTCAGAATGCATTTTTTTCACTCCCAGACACATTCTTTTGAAAATTGGGCGGGGGGATCCCTAGACACCCACTACAGGTAGAAATTCCACCCCCAAGTGACCCCCCCCCCCCGGGAAATACCCCTAAGCACCGCGGGGCGGGGGGGGGGGGGGGCTCTCTTCTAAAGCGCACACCAAACGCACCAAGCCCCCCCCCACATGCGCCAACAGTCATCCAACCCTTGAATAAGGATGCTTCAGATGAAAACCGTATGTTGCCTGAGGATGTGCAACGCATGCCACTTGGATGTGATGCTGGCTGTGTGCGCACTTGGGTTTGGCACTTGAAGTACTTGTAAAGCTCGCACATTGGCAAACACGGACAGGGTCTCACTGGGTACAGCACCACCCACATTTGGGCACAAGCCTCACAAAGACCTGCGCTACGGCATACTCAATTATGTCAACGTATGGCCTCAGACTGTCGTCGCTCTTGACGCGCCTGAGGGGAACCAGTGGAAATGTGCAGGATTGCTTCGTTGCATTCGAATAGAGACCGCACCACTTGTTCGTGAAGACAAAACTTGCTATTTATCTGCTTTCAAATGCAATGGTCACCGCGGGGGGGCGACTACAACCGGTCCTGATGCGACACCCCCCCAGCTATCTGTCAAAACGGGGGGGGGCTGTCGGGCAGTTGGAGGGGGGGGTCGGCTGGAGGGTGGGGGGGGGGGGGGTCAGCTGGAGGGTCTGGGGGGGGGGGTCAGCAAGAGGGTGTGGGGGGGGGGTTCGGCCATTAGGGGGGGGGGGCTACGCGCGACCCACTACTACCACATGCATACCTCTAGGGGGGATGTGTGTCTGGGGCAGGTTTGGGGAAGCTGTTGGTGGCTGTAGATGGGCAGGTGTGTCCACAGTGGTTGTGGTGATCTTTCACTTTGCAACAAATGACATTTGTTGAGCACCTCGTCACTAATCTGGCGCTCAAAACATGGATGGTTTGATGAAAGGGAAGCATGCACAAAAAAAACTTTGGCGCCAACACCTCTATCTCTCAAAACCCGGGGGGGGAGCAGGGGGGGGTGGGCTGGGGGGTGTCGCATACAAGGACCGGGCCCGGCCGCCCCCCCGTGGGTCACCCTCATCCATCAATCCAAACCACGGGGGGAGGGGGGAGTTCATTGTGAACCCAACCTCCGCAGCATGAGCAGGGTCCAGAGGGGGGAGACCTATTTAAGGTGAGCTAAGCAGAGGTGTAGGTGGAGCCTTTGGTAGACTTACCCTGTTTCACATAGCCGCCTACCAAGAGCTACTGGATTGCACCCGGTCGAAAGCACAAAACTTCAAAAAGGAGTGGGGAGGGATGACAATGCATTGGGGTTGGGGGGGAGGGGGCAATTGTTTTTTTGCAGCTTGGGGCATTTTTGGAAGTCTCTGTTTCATCCTGAGCATTTCGATGGCACAGGAAGGAGGCATGCGAGGAAACATGGTAAGGATACAGTGGGCTACATATTGCTTCTGATTTTCGGGGGGGGGGGGGGGGGTTGGCCAGGGAAATATTAGAATGGCCGTACCTCCCCCCTCCAGACCAAAATGATCAAAGTGGGGAAACCCGAAATTACAATAGGGAAAATCTGCTTGGGCCATTTTTGGTACACAAACTTTTGGGTCCCAGATCCCCCCCCCCTTCTAATACTTCCCTGATGGCGTTCACGTATACTGCCTTGCAGTCTCCGGCAGTTGAGAGCACCCCTCTGCCTGTGGTTGGAGGCATGCCACAGTGCCACAACAATTCTGGGGGCAGGATGCTTGGTCAAGAGTGGCTCTACCGTGGTGCCGCGGCTCTTTTGTGCCACTGCCATCCGACTCAATCAATACTTGGAGGAAGGGCAGGAAAAGCGGTGTAAGATCATCGGATGTCCGCTCAAGTGGTGTGCCGAAGGGGGAAAGCGTCAAGACACACGCGTCCGCCAACCGTTTGAAGAGGCTGGCTTGCAGGCTCATTGGCAGAAGTGCTGTTGCGCATTGGCGCAGATTGGGGGATCTGGAGGTGCAGGGGTTGAGGCCCAGCCCTAAACGTCACCACCTCCCCCCCCCCGTTGGTCCCAACCCAATGCACGCGTGAGACCTCAGTTCTGACCAGCACTGCACTACACCCAGGGCATCGGATGCAGGCTGCCAGAGGCTTGCCCCCGACGAAGAGGGGGAATGGATTGGAAGTGCACAGGGCACACACAATGTGTTGGGGGGTTTGGTCATTATACTCAGCCTATGACTCCACTGAATTGCTCACACAACCTCATCAAAATCCTTTGTGCACATTGCGACCCGTTCTCTCAATGGGCGGTGGATGCATCAATAAACATCAATTCTTTCCTGCCCCTCGACAAATCTGATTGTCATGCCTGGCGCAAACTCCCCTTCCGGGCTGTTTTCCGGGATGGACAACAGATGGACAGAAGTCTGTGGACGGCCCTCCTTTCCCACACAGCACCCAATGGCCACGGTTTTCAATGGGTACTCCAAGAGGCTCCCCTGCGTATCACACCTTTGGCCTCGGGCCATAGCATCAAGTACTCGAACTTCGTTGCCCACCGGCTTCTCATGTCCCCAATTTGATGTCATGTGGCAACACCTTTGGCCCTCTTGAAGCCCCCCATCCACCCAGCCCCAATTCGTATCGTGCACACGATTGCATTTGGCTGTGTGTGATTTTTTTGGTGGATGACTTCATTTTGAGAGGTGTCCATTGAACAGCATTTTTCTCCTGAAAGCAAAGATGTATCAGCGTGCTGCTGGATGAGCAAAAATAGTCGATAAAAACCAATGCTAGAAATGTTTACATTCAAAATTCTAAGCTCAGTACAGAGCTTAATGCACAGCCGGCTGCAAGGGAACCCATGGGAGAGCCGGGATTATCTAAGACGGTCGGGAACACCACATCTGATGTCCATGTACAACCCTGGAATCCATTTGAACCCCTTTGCCACCACATTCAGCTGATCTCCAATCTCTGATCACCCAGAAAATTTGTGCAGCATCCTCCAGAGGTTCCCTGGACACAAACCTCATGCGCTGTGTCCCTGCCGAAGCGATGCAAGGTGCACACCGTGTAAGCGTCGAGACCTCTTGCTGCAGATCTGCCCAGTCAATCTGAGTACTATCCGATGCCTCCCACAAATTTGCGGCGGCATATTCATGCCAGATCTTGTACTTTTCTGGTAAGGAGAAGAAGAAAGACCGTCCGTGCAACAGCCTCGCGCCAGATGCACTGTCCCCCACCTCCGATGGCTGCGCCAACTATGCACACACTTTGCGCTTGCCAGTGTGGTCTGCACGGTACGTTTGGCGTGTGTCGCTAGCTAGTGTGGGTTGCCTAGCCCGTTTGGTAGTCAGTGTGTGTTGCGCAACAGAGTATTCACAGGGAGCGCTTACTGCGCTACGGGCGCGCCGCAGGCGCCACAGGGTAAGGGTAATTAGCTTGAGTGTACACTGTCTAGGAAATCCGTGCACATTGATCTGTTGACACCATCGCTCTCTTCCGAGGAGATACTGCGGCACTGCCACATCGAGCCGGGGCTGAGCTCGAGGGCGGGATCTTCAATGAGCAACAAACAACATTTGTATAGTGCCTCGTCTTGCCCGATCCGGCGGTCAAAGCACTCTTACATGCCACCATAGGTTTCTTTGGCTTATTTCAGCAGATTACCTCCAAAGCCCACAACACCCATTGTTCCGTAGAACCATTTTGGGGTCCTTAGAGGGGGGTCCCCCCCAGCCCCCCTGGGGGTCAGGTCCTAGCTGGCAACCACACCCGTGCTACCTAACCCTTGCCGTCTGAGGAGTGCCCAAAGCATCTTGGGGACGGGCAACAAGTGCACCAATTGTGAGGGGAAGATGCCCAAAAAGGTAAAAATAGTAACAAAAATAGGGGGGGAAAGGCGAAAAGGGATACACGTTACATTAAAAACGCATGTGCGTATGTACCACTATATTGCCTCCGTTCCGAGATAATTACCCAAATTGCACGCCGTAGGGTACGCTGCAGGTCGCGCCGCAGGTGCCGCAAGATAAACAACCCTACAGGGGGGGTGAGACCTAATTGAGGCGTCGGGGCGGTGGGGGATTGTAATCCTGTGCCGCACCCACGGTGGGCTC
Source organism: Eutreptiella sp. 'Long Island Sound 2002' (assembly GCA_964036045.1). Taxonomy (NCBI): domain Eukaryota; phylum Euglenozoa; class Euglenophyceae; order Eutreptiales; family Eutreptiaceae; genus Eutreptiella; species Eutreptiella sp. 'Long Island Sound 2002'. The sequence continues at coordinate 19,553,233 of OZ038385.1, forward strand.
ATGGATTACTCGGGCGAGGCACGATAAACGCATACCGCCGATGCAACACAGGGGAGGCTCTCAACGCGCACCTGCAAATCCTGATGCACAATGTGTTGGCTAAGTGCACCTCACTTCAAACTGAATGCCACGGAGAATGGATCAAACGGCGCGTGCGCGCACTAACCATACGTGGCACAAATATCACAAAGGCCTCACCCCAGGCACCGAAACTCTGTTCCTCACGCCCTGTTTGCGTTTACGTTTGCAGAATGAGCACGGCAGCGACCAACTACTCACAAGACAAATCTGCTGGTGCAATGATCAGTGGGATCAAAGAGGGTATTGCTTTGGATAGTCTCAGAAAAACGCTTGATTTGAGGTTTCAAATTCGTCGGAAGGCTCTAGATGTGACTCAATATCATATCACAGTGCCGGTCCCAACACGGAACGCAAGTGGCCTGCAATGGTCCTGGTTTTGGACGGGGGGCAGGTCTGTTTCAGGTCAGCTCGCTTCAAAGCTCCAATTACGGATTATGAAATGTCAGTAAGATAGATCAGCACATGGATTTACCTTCCGTTCCAGAGGAATTTCACCGGAGCGCCATCAGACTTCCGGAGGAACATAAGATGAATCCGAAGCGCCGATTTATTTGACTGACTCAGAAGATACGTTCCAGACTAGAGGTATCCCATGGGCCGATTTCATGGGATAAACGCGCGAGTATTCCGTGAGATAAATGCGGATATTTCCTGTGAAATCGGCCCATAAGATACATCTAATGAAGGGCGATATGCAAAGAATGCACATACGAATCCGGAAGGGACAGAGGTTGGCGACTGCCGAAAAGTGCAGCACCATCAGCGGAGTTCCGAAGAGAGAGGTGTTGGTTTTGGTTTGCCTCCGTGAGACCTACGAGCGCCTTGGCCAGGCCATTGAAAGAGGGAACAGAAACAGCAAAAAGTCAGCCCGCAGCAGAGGATTCCCCAACCACTTCCTGCTCTAGACCTGTGCCTTGTGGTGGTCCAGGGCGGGAGGCAGGAACCAATCTGTGTAACAGCAGAGGGGGGGGGGGGGATTGTGGTCGGGGGGGGGGGGGGGGGTCGAAACCAATTGCGAAAAATTGCGGGAAAATTGCGGAAAAGCGAGGGAAAATTGCGACACTGTATGCAACCCTCCGAACCCCTCAAGGTGCAACAGTTCTGGACAGGTGGCTCAGATTTTTCCTTTCAGTCATACAAAAGGTCCATGGGCAGCACAATTACAGGAGGAGCCCCTCAATATCACCATGGAATTGAAGCATGAACCGAAGGCGGCGGATGTTGTCATCAAATTTGTGTTGCCGCTTCGAAACCGTCCCACACTGTGAGAAAAAGCGTTCCACATCACCACCAGAAGTGGGGTGTGTAATCAAAAACAGCACCCTCTCTTGGAAAGGTGAAGGGGCGCGTGATCACCACCATTCCTGCAAGGCAGTATGACCATTTATATCAACGGCATTGCAACGGATGTACAAGCTACATTGCTCTGCGATATCAGGAAGGAACCGTTCAGTCATCTTAATTCAAGCGTGGCAGCATTGACAGCAAGGGTCACCTGCAAGCACGTAAGAAGGGCAAAGCAGAAAAATTGCGGGAAAATTGCAGAAAATTGCGATAAATTGCGGAAAATTGCCGAAAATTGAGGAAAATTGCTGACCTCAATTTCCCCCCCCCCTGGTAACAGCGGCCACTTCGGAAATGCTGGCCAGGGCTCCTTTTAAGAGGGGGGGGGGCCAAGGGGGATGAGGGGGTGGGTCCTGAGCCCCCCCCCCCCCCCCCTGCCACCACTGGTCTTGAGTTTTGGTCGGCGTCAAAAAATTCGGCCCTAAATGGACCTGCGCCGAAGGCGGCGGAGAAAAATTTTCGGTGGCCTAAAGGCCCAGAACAATTTTTCCCAGTCACTTAGGGGGGGGGTTGGGTCCAACGGGGATGGTTGCTGAGTTGTTAAGTGCAGCTCTGCTGGGGGCGCTGAACGGACACTGGTAAACACTAACAGAGGGTTGCACATGCGAAGCGTATCCCCTCGTCGCAGCCCCTCCGGCCCACACCTAAATTGGCCCAAAAGAAGAATCTTCGGGGTAGCTCTACCAGTCCGTACCCCAAGAGCCCCATCAACAGGAACAGTCCTGCCGCATTGCTCGCAGCCTTGCCGATCTTCACAATGTCCCCAAAGCTGCCAATCCCTGCGGATGAAGACCAGCAGCACGCATGCTGCACCAGGGCCAAGGAGCATTGTATGTCACTGCCTTATTTGTGTGGGGTGGGGTCACCCGTGGCAGGCAGCAGCATCACTCTTGCCGAATAGTTGACCCCTTCCCATGCCTGGGCAACACGGCAGTCAAAGGATGCAACGGTCTTGCCCTCTACCAGATTTGTGAACCTCGCTGGGCTGCACTGCACAAATACGAGAGCAATGCGTGATAAGCCTCTCTATTGTCCCCTACGCGGTACTTCAGCACCAAGAGATAAGCCGAGGCTGTAGAGACAAAGTCAGTGCACTGCCACCGAGGCAAAGCACCATTTGGAAGATGACCGAACTTTTGTTGGTGGCTACCCGGTGCTGGTTGGTGGCTTACCAAGATGTGGCTGGAAACCGCCGGGGGCTGGCGGTGAATCGATTACGGTTGGCCAGTGCCCGCCGACGGTTGGGCGATAACCGCCGGTTGAGGTCTACAGGGAAGAAAACACATCCTGTTCCCCAAATGCAAGCCCTGAGCACAAGCATTGGGACTATTCGGCATGGGATCACGTTTATAGTGGAAGAGCAACCGCAAGCAACCATGGGCACTCAACCCGCAGCATGCAGGTGAGACAGGGCATCGAAGAAAGCCCTCATGCTGGGATGGCGGTCTCCCTTGGCCTCCGTAATGAAGCATTTGGGGAAAGCACGCAGTCAGAATAGTGCAAACACACCTTCCCGGATCAAGACTGCCACGAGGAGTGTACCAGATACGAGCACCATTGCAATATACAATTTCACGTTTTGCGATACCGCAGCGCACAGTCGTTGGGTGGTCGAAAAGTGCCCCAGCTCCAAATAGGACTTGATGATGGGAAGAACGACCCATGAAAGCGCCTGTGACAGCACACATGAGGACACGACATGTCAACTATAACCCTTTCGTGGAGCCGGAAGGGAATCGTGTCATGTCCTAAAAAAGAACTGCACCCGCACCCGCACCCACACCCAAACACCCGCACCCACACCCCCGGCCCCAGCCCCCCAACCGCACACCCACCTCCGCACCCACCTCTACACCCACACCCAAACCCACACACCCACCACCACTCCAACACCCACCCCCACACCCCCACACACCCACACACCCACACCCGCACCCGCACCCACACCCACATCCTCCTGCCAACAGAATACACAGACTAGTGTGCACGCAATGCCAAAAGCAATCAAGCCAACCGGGAGGTCATTTGTAGCCTTTGGGGTTCAAATTCCTAAACTTGTACGAAAAGAATTACAACTCTGAAACACACACGCGACGAACAATGTTGTCACATGTCAATTTCTTCTGACTCAACCTCAGTCATGGCTTTGCCTGCTCATCTGTGGTCCTGTCCAGTCAATATACCAACAACACCCTACGACCACACGACATCTGACATCTGTACACACCGAAGGCGCCAGAAAGTTGCCAGAAATTCCTTTTTCAGTTCCTACAGCTCCAACTGATTTTTTTTCCAAGTCCAAAGGAGTTTGACATGCTCAACTCTCTCGAGACACCTAGGACGCCATAGACACCACAGCAGGCCAACCCTAACCCATCTGGGTGAGTGCCGATGACCACTGCTTGTCATGGCCTGGGTGGTTGTGTGTACATGGCACCCCCCGCCCCTTGTCCTGACACTGGCCAGGTTCAGTAAAAGTGCAGAAACACAGGGTCGCCGTGCTAGGGCAAGCGCATGCTAGGACAAGGAGGGGTGGGCCCCGCCACGGCTCGCGTACGTGTGCAATTGGAGTCCTGTGAGTCATTCTTGGTTCTTATCATACTTGAGATGGCTTTTTCAGTTCCTGCAATTCCAATTTTTGGCTGCTGTGGAGGGGCAGTGAGACCTAATTAAGGTGAGCTCAGCGAAGTTTTGGGGGGGGGCGTTGGATCAGGCCATGAGCCATTCAATGAATCGCTCGAGTTCAACCAGAATGTTGCACTGGATGCTCAATGAGCCAGGTTCAACCAAGGGGGTATAAAGTTGGAAAGCGTCTCTAGACTAGAGCCCAACCGCCCACCCAGCGGAAACAGACCATGGCCAACATAATTTTTTTAGGCTCAGGAAAAATAAAATTTGACCACGCAGCCCCTGGCGGCATGCACCCAGACCCCCCCAAAAAAATCTTTCCTTTCAAATGGGGCCTGGTCATGTCCTGAGCCTGTGTTCTTTCAGGACTGATGATACACAACAATCACTGAGGCAGCTTCTGACAGCATGCGATGGGCCACACTGGACCAGGATGAAGCAGGGGGGAAGGGATGCCACAAAGGCTGAGTGAGTATGCCCGTTGGTACTTCCAGGTGTACGTATTTGTTCATCTGTTGAGGTGAGAATCCTCCACTCGTGGATAGGTGGGTTGGGTGCCCACCCATGGGGTCGGGGGCGAAGAAGGTGCGTTCAAAAAAACTGTGAGAGGTGGGCAGCCAGCTCGGCTACCCCTAACAGCTGCGAAAAATTGATTTTACTGGGCGAGAGTGGGACACGTGTCCCTTTGCTCACAAGGGCTGCTTCTGCCCCTCGGCATCTCTCACGACGCTAGCAATGCTTCAGACAAAGTCTTTCCCAAAACCACGGAGTTTGGAGGGGGTGCTCACCACCACCACTGATGTGGGAAATGTGACACAGGGCCACGGGGTTCCGAATCACCAAGTGTTGCCCGTCGGTGGGGGGGGGGGGGGGGGGGCTCAAGGTGGGTTTCAAAAGCCATAATGGGCGGTTGGCAAAGCAGTTGAGGGGCAATTTCTGGCGGGTACAAACCAGCGGAGGACCGTGGGGACACTCAACTTCTGTTGCAACGTGATTCCGAATACCCTTGGCCTTGGGGGCCAGAGGTCCGAAAACAGCGTGCACCACATCCCACAACAGGTCGCACAGTGGGAGGCATTGGACATAGGGGGCGTTTCTGCACAGCCCCAATGGTAAATTGGCTTTCCCATGACCACACTGAGAACAACCCACCACCGGGGAAGCATACAGCCACGGGCGAAAGCAGCAGATTTAGATAGAAACTGACAGCATTATGGCATTTCCAGTGTTTGCCCTTTTGTTTGCATTTTCATGGTTTGTTTGATCTCATTGTCTGAGTTTTTGGACTGCGTAGGAATCTGGGGCAGTCCTGTGTCTGGGAACACAATGATTACCGCAGTCACCTTGGCCATTGGGGAAAGCGGGTCCAAAATAGCCTACTTTTCACGCAGTGCGCGCTCAGCGCACGGTGCACCCCCATGAATAACCGCCAAGCCAGGGCGTGGTGTGGAGCCATGCAAACAGTCGTCGGCACACAAGCCCCCTTCCGCAAAAAAGAAAAAGCATAGACAGCACGGTCTGCGTGGTTTGACCTGCGTGGTCCAGTAGATGATGGCCCAGAACATGGTAATCACAGGGTCCGATGCCTTTGTGGATACAGCGGCTCGCACATCGCAAAGCAACAGCGGGACCGGAATGAAGCAAATGAAGTACGAAAACACCAAGAAGATGTGGATGCAGGGGCCTTGGCTGTAGCTCCGCCCTGAGACATGTAACATTGGAAAGGTGCTCAGCCAGAGATACAAGCGCAAATGCAAACAGGATGTTACAGGTAGAATATCTCGGATGAAGAGCATTACCTGAAAAGTGGCGCAGGGTCAACTGAACAACAATCAGCGTCAGGACGGCCAAGACACACAGTTCAATGGCTGAATGTGGATGCATGATGATCTGCAGAAACCAAAACCAGGGCGAAGACTGTACGTGAGTGTAGCAGGTTCCAACCCGGTGCTGCCAGGGGGATGCAAAAGTTGCTGCAACATGCTGTTTGCTCATGTGCCAGGCTTTGGTTCTGTGGTCGGTGACCTGCACAGCATGTGTGAGTGTTATGACCAGCTGCGATAATGCAAACGTGGGAAGCATGACTTGCAGCTTATTCTCTCCGGCTGCTGAGTTGAAAATTGAGGTCCACAGAACGCACATAAGACATATTATGTATGCAGGAATGTGTGTGTGGGGCAGGGGGGGGGGGGTTCCCTGTTTCGACACAACGTCGGAGTTTGCACCAGGCTGCACAGCGGTTAGTGGTCCAATTAGCCAACATATTCTTGAGTTCTTCCAGACTAACTGCACAGGCTTTCTGAATGCTAGGTTCCTCAAACAGGAGTTTGCATTTGGCATTTGTTATTGCACCCGCCCCCAGCCCCACAGCGGGCCCACTTGCTTTTCATTCGATACATCTATCGAATAGATATTTGGTTCTGAGGTCCACATAGGTGTCCCACCTCCGCTGGGGACTTGTGGTCTCTCACACGGGACTACTCATATTGAGTAGCATTCTCAATGTTATGGTCCATACTCAGTCTCTGAGGTTCCTGTTCGTCAACTGTGTTGCTTCACCCATTCAACCCTCCCACTGTTTGATGAAGTAAATGTGCTTGTGTTCTCATCTTCAGTCTCCTGTGTATAATCATGCACTGACACCATTGAGTAATTGGTGTGGTGCATTTTCCGCTTAAAATTACATGGCTCTGAAGTGCAAATCCTTAATTGAAGTCAGAATATTTCACATTTCCCGTCCGGAGAGGGCCTTATGGGCCCACAGACTGCCTCTCATTGGGGAAGTCAGGCCTGGGCGCACCTCACGTCCATGCCGAGCACGCAATCGGCGGGAACACGCCTCCTAGTGTGGATGGGTAAGTGCAATTTGTGTTGCCACACGGCTAGCTACTCAGTGTGCTGTGCGTGCTGCGCTGGCTTGTGGCCAAATTAATCTCTTCCATAGAAGGAGAGGGAATTAAGGGGTACCCACACTATACGAAGATTAGGTCACCAAAACGAAGGGGGGACCCCAGTTCCATGATAACACCCTTATGGGGATACACAGCGCAAACACAGCATAAGAAAGCCAAGTACAAGTGCACAGTACAAATAATTGTGTGAACCAACTATGGTCCTGCCCATCACATCTTCGGGACTGCTATCTTTCAAAACCCGGGGTGGGGGGGGGGGGGGCTGGGGGAGGGTTCGCATACAAGGACCAGGCCCCAGCTTCCCCCCCTCCCTGTGGTTCACACTCAGCCTCTGAGGGAATGCTTCCTGTGCGCTTCGGGCGTGCCGCAGGGAAAGGGTAATTAGCTTTATTGTACACTGTCCAAGAAATATACACCGGAACAAAAAAATTCCGGGCACCTTGATTTGTTGACACCATCGCTCTGTACAAAGTGAGAGACTACGGCCCCGGCTCAACGTGCAAAGCGTGGTAGGGAATCCCACCCTTCTACTGTGGTTAAAGAGGAGGGGCGTTACTCCCTCGGTCAAAAGTAGCAGAGCCCCGATGCTACTCCTGACCCCATACCCCCTAAATCAGGCAACTTCATGGATACATGTGAGCCCTCTGTCTGTTGTGCCATGGTTGTGTGTAAGTGTGTAAGTGTGTATGAGTGTGTCTCGCGGCACTACTTGGTTGTGTTGCGCGCACATTGAAAACAACCAAGAGTACCTATTTTTGGGATTTTGGATTTAACAACAAAGCGTGGATTGCGAGTCCCTAACCCCAACTCAAGGGGCCACGCAACAAAGCGTGGATTGCGAGTCCCTAACCCCAACTCAAGGGGCCACGCAACAAAGCGTGGATTGAGAGTCCCTCCGGTTTCCTCAATAGCACTGGAAGGTTAACAAAGCTGCAAAGCTTGTAAGACTCAAGTAACCCCTGTCTTGTCAGGGGTCCCCGATAAGGGGACAGAATCAAAATTGGCTACCCCACCCCTCCCTTGTCGGGGGCCCAAAAGAGGGCGGAATGGCTACATAACCCCTGCCGTCTTGGGGGTCCCCAATGTCAAGCCCGGGAACAAAATCAGAGGTGGTTCCTCGACCACTACCATCTTGTGGGCCCAGACCGCATTGGGTACGGAATCAAATGCACCATTTGTGAAAGATAGAGGCCCAAAAAGGGGAATGTAGCCATCAAATAGGAGAAAAAATTGGTGTGGGGGGGGTAAACGGTATGTAACAATTGTGTGTATGTATGCGGCACTATTCCGCCTGTATTCTAGTATAGTTACCCAAACTGCGTGGGGGCGCGCTGCAGGCGCTGCAGGGAGAGCGTTCCCTGAGGCTCCTAGTTTGGCGTTGTGTTGTGTGCTGTTGTGTGGTTGCTTATTAGATCTGGGTACACTTTGAGGTTTGTTCAGGACTTCCTGTCTACAATCACGCACTGTCACTGCACTGTCACTGTGGTGCAGTGCCTTCTCTGCCTAGATGTCGAATGCAAATCCCCTTGATTGAAGTCACAGTGCGTCGTAGCCCCTGCGCCCACTCCCTCTTCATTCAATAGATCTACAGATGTTCGCGGAAGGGGTTTTGTGCACAGTTGCCGACAAATCAAATCCACGTGAGGAGCACAACAGCTCATTTGGAACAATGAGCAATGGACGTAAACATTTTCAAATTGGTGTCAATCTGCATGGTGTTTTAGGCACTACTACTGTTGGTGTTTTTTGTGTTTTTGTGATGACACCTGCAGCTTTTATTAAAAACAACAAAAAAACAATCCATTTCATGATTCTGTGGTTTTGCTTGCTGACAGGTATTCTGTCTGTCTGCTTCCTATGGAAACCAAGACAGTGGCAACACAAAAAAAAGAGGCTTTGCGGGAAAATCTGTGGGCATTGTTTTCCCAAAAATCCAAAAAATCAATTTAAAATAGCCAGAAATTGTGGCACACAGGTATTTTGCTTGATAATCATTTCCGTGCCATTTTTCAAGACAAGAGAGTGGTGGTTGCTATGTAGAAGCACGGGGGGCGACTGGGGAAATAAACAAAATAAATCAATAAATGCATTTATGTTGAAATTGACAAATGGGCGGACGGGCAATTAAGATTCCTCGTGAGACATATCAACAAGCAATTGACAATTCAGATGCCATTCTGACTGGCTGGTCTGTTACCTGTCAAGAGGTAGCGGCAAATGACTACGGCAACGACGGATTGACGACAACTTGTGACATTGGAAACCCAGTTACACAAACTTTCTTTTGGCGTCTTACCTGGGGTGGTTGCCACTAAGCGATCCCTGTCCCACAGTTTTGGCCATTTATCAGCCATAAATGAATCCGCAAATAAACTTGAGCCTTCGGCCACTTTCACGCTGATACGAGCTGATATCCAGCACGCATGACACTACAATGGGTGCAGGGTTCAGCAAGCAAAAGCATGCGACACAAACAATCCATTTGAGAAGAAATGTGTGTGCACCTTCCACTGCAGATGGCTTCCTTGTGTCAACAACTCAATCACATTGAGCTGGCAGACCCATGGGGATATCACGTTTGAGGGTGAGCATGGAGCATCCACGTAGCCATGTGACAGTGATTGCACAAATCTGAACAGGATTCCAGAAGGAGGATAGGCCCTCGCTTGTGAAAGTGGAGCAGAGGTTCCACTGCATGCAGTGACACCACATCACTGTATACTGAAATCTTGTTCCGCAATCACCTGTGAACAAACCTCTCATCTTAAAGTCCGTAACATGCAGATGTCTGGGTCAGCTCGCTGTTGAAACACGGTACCCCTACAACTGCACAGTTTCCTAGTACCTACTCATACGGACTCACAATGACAGGCTGACACCGAGAGTCCCAGTGCAGTAGCCAAAGAAAGAGAGACAAGCACCCACTGCTCTAGAACTCCGCTTGACATAGCAAGACAGAATTCTACGTGAAAAATGAAAAGTTTGTAGGGTTTGGGTTTGACAAGATTTTTTGTGTTAAGCAGGATCCCACGGAAGGGACCAATAACACGATTGGTACGGTTGGGTTTGACAATACTGGAAGGAAAAGCTGAATGCTCGCAAGCAAGGGCTCACTATTTTCCTGCCCATCATTTAGATGAACGAGCAAATCATGAGCAAGCCACCAGCAAGCCACCGCATGCAATTCTGGTCACCCTAGATACAATGGACGCGAAGGGCTGCGAGGTCCCATGAGGCTCTGTACATCATCAAACTTGACAAAAAAGCCGGCTAGGTGAAATGCATATTACGGTCTGCATTACACGCACACGCATGTACAGAATCCAGGATCCACGGGACTTGAGGGAATTAATGACGGTGACGTACCATGGGCTGCGCAGATGGATGCGGCCTTCCAAACCAACATCTCTGCTTGGATCTTATGCAAGGGGGGCTAGGTGCACTTTGACAGCCATTTATCTCTCTCCGCACCAACATGCAATTGTAGCTGCCAACCTGGTTGGTTTCATATATATCTACACAATCAAGGTCGTGCGAACTTCCGCATACATTCGTCCTACCTCGGTGTATTGCTTCTGCAAAAATAATCTTGAATGCTTGCATCCACGGACGGATACGGTCAGGCCGCCACAGCCCTGTGCGTGACCACAAGCGTTATGCCCCGCCGTCAGAAGCAACACCTATTGGAAAGAGACCAATGCCATCAGATCCTTCTCAACGGCACTCAGCTCACCGACGACTGAGTCCCGCACAAAGTCCTGGAATGCAGACAAATCCAAATCGTCGACAGCCTGCAACAGATGTGATGAAAAACTGGCATCGCACCACTGCAACATGAGGTCCTTACGAAACAACCTACCACAGAGCCCCCTACCACACAACCACAGCCCCCTACCACACAACCACAGCCCCCTACCACACAACCACAGCCCCCTACCACACAACCACAGCCCCCTACCACACAACCACAGCCCCCTACCACACAACCACAACCCCCTGCCACACAACCACAGCCCCCTACCACACAACCACAGCCCCCTACCACACAACCACAGCCCCCTGCCACACAACCACAGCCCCCTACCACACAACCACAACCCCCTGCCACACAACCACAGCCCCCTACCACACAACCACAGCCCCCTACCACACAACCACAGCCCCCTACCACACAACCACAGCCCCCTACCACACAACCACAGCCCCCTACCACACAACCACAGCCCCCTACCACACAACCACAACCCCCTACCACACAACCACAACCCCCTGCCACACAACCACAGCCCCCTACCACACAACCACAGCCCCCTACCACACAACCACAGCCCCCTGCCACACAACCACAGCCCCCTACCACACAACCACAGCCCCCTGCCACACAACCACAGCCCCCTACCACACAACCTACCACACAGCTCGCTACCACACAGCCACAGCCAATGCTACACAAGTTCCAGCTGTCCAGCGGTTGCGTAGGGGATGAGGCGCCCGTACAGAATGATAGTACCCAGAACACACACTGGAAGGAGAGTGAGCCACGCAGGATGAGAAGTGGTTCTTGGTCTCCCATGGAGCTGGACCAACAGACGTGGATCACAGCGCGAACTCTGATCCTGCTGCATTCCAGAGTGCTGGCCCAAGACACCAGGCACGCTGCAACAACAAAGCTCACACCTCAGCAGCACCCGTTGGGAACAGATTAGAGTCTGTGGCAAACTCTTCAGTCGCCTTGAAACTCCGCTTCTCGCAAAGAGCATGGAAGACATCCTCGTTGGGCACATCTTCAATCTTCGTAAGGACTGTGTTGGCAGCTGATGGATCAAGGAGGCACACAATGAAACACACGACACTGGTAATCAGTTGCACGGTAACGTCTGAGTTCAGTTCTGGACCCGAAACCCACAGCATCAGCATGGAGGGGGGGTGAGGCCCAATTAGATTGAAAGAATGAGAATGAGGGAAAGACAAACACAAAGAAGCGCAAACGCAGAAAATGTGCAAATTGAGGCAACGCACTCCACAATCTGACATGAGTGATTCTCCAAATCAGACCGGGTTGAACCTTGAACACATACATGACTGAGACAACACTAACGACATACTCTTGAACAACCCCGTAATGTGTGAAACAATGCCAAATGCCAAAGAAATCTGAGGTTTGCGGGGGTTCCTGGGAGGGTGCAGTGCCCAGACACAGTACAGTTGTGTGGACGACCTCCGCACCTTCCCAAGGGTCCCAGTCCTCTGTCCACAGGTATGCATGTGTAGGAAACATAAGGGGGCATAAAAAGGCGGGGAGGAAAGGGGGGATACAAAATTCTATTGCCTTCGGCAAGGCACCTCCAAGAGAGAAAACCATCCAATTTTCGAAGATTTTCAACGGCCTAAAAACCAGCGATTTGGGGTACGAGTCCTTTTAACGTCCGTGGGCCTATGTACAGGTACCTTTCCCTGACACCCTTGCAGAGGTCCACTTGAGAGAAGGGGCCGAGGTGGGAAGACCCAGAGAAGGATTAGAGCGGATGGGGTGGGGTCTGGGACCCAAAAGGTATCCAAAATGGCCCAACAAGATTTTTCCAATGGCAAATTTCGTTTTTTCCCATGATGGTCACCTTGGTCCTGGGGGGGGGGGGGGGGTCCCATGGGGAGGGGACCTCCTCCTATGGTTGTCAGCCATTCTAATACAGCCTTTTGGGGGGGGGGGGGGGCTTAGGGGGTCAGGGGCGGGAGGGCGGGGGAGTGGTGAAGCACTCACCTGTGAAGAGAGGCTGCCGGCCTTGAGATTGCTGGTTCGCCGCACCCGACTCCTTGCGCAACGGCGCGCGACTCGCTTTGGGACTTGGACTGGGGCTTGGAACCTTCAGACCTCCCTTGGCCCATTGAATGGGCGGCAGCGGCGGCACGTCAGACGACTGGTGGGGCTTCTTGGGGGCCACCGGGGGCGGCACACTGTACGGCGGCAGAGAGCCTTGCCTGCTGGCGTTGGTGGGGGTTGCCCCTGGTCCCCGGAGCTGCACCGGCAAATTCATTGCCAATGGGCGCGCCCTGCTGGGCACTGGCACTGCCGTGACGGGGGCAACCCCCGCTGACGTGTCGGTGGGGACCACTGCCTGGCTCTGCGGCATCCACGGAGCCCTTTCTGCCACGGAGACTGCGGGCGTCGGAGCGCCGGTGTTGACCGTGAGCCCCAGCCCCAGTTCCTGAGGTGCATGACACATATTCCACTGCCTCATGCATCGTGGACCAGGGGTGCCCTTGACAATGGCACAACAAAACAACGCCTGCACCGTGTCACACTCGGAACCCACGAATCGGTTGTGAGGCAGCCGCCCTCGTCGGCCATCGGCCAATGCCTGTCACACAACCGTCCTTCGCTACAAAGGGGGGGGGGGGATAATTTCGTGCGGAGATTATTTCGCCGGGGAAAATTTCGGAGGGGGAAATTTTCGCCACCCTTGCCAATCCCAAAGCTTACACTGCCTCACGCACACATTGCACTGCCAAAGCCCCCAGATTTCGCCCGGGGAAATTTTCGCCACCTTCCTTAAAGACACATTTTACCACGAAATTATCCCCGCCCGTCATCCCCCCCGCCTTTACTAGATACCTACAAACTGCCATCACTCAACTGTCAACCGCCGCCAACCGCTGCCCATTACTTGTCAGCGGCCGTCAATTGCACAACAATCGGAGTTGGTTAATCGCCGTCTTGGGCGCGCGGGGGGGGGGGGGGTGCCATGAAGGACGAGAAGGTGGTTGGTTAGGGATTTTTTGGGCGGGGCAGGGGGTCGTTTGAGCTCCCCCGATTCCCCACCTTCAGGGATCAGAGGGTGGAGACCCAAACAGCAGGGAGGCTCATGTTAACCCGACACACAGACCCCTCGAAGTGACCCCCGCGGCGCCCTGAAACATTCCGTGGGAAGATTGCGTCCCGAACGTTCCCTCTGGGCCACTTTGCAGTCCAACTGTTAGGCCATCCCTGGGCCCTCAGACTGCAGAATTTCCTTTTTCCCAACCACCGCACAGCGCATCGCATCGCAGATGAGGATGGCATCGTCCTGGGCAGTCTCGGTTAGCACTTCATGGCACTGTGCGGGACACAGCACACCGTCTCACTTTGTGGAATGCCCAGACGTGTGGGACGAACGGCATCAGACAAATTTGACACTACGGACCCAAGACGTGGTTTGATGAAGCGTTCTGGCATCTGAGCCCCTTCCCCAGGCCCCCCTACCAGGCCACGGCTTACCGCCACCGGGGGAGGGGGGGGGCGGAATCGAAGCCCGGCTCCTCTGGCCCTGACCCTCCCACCCACCCACATCAGAAAAAGTCCCCTCAGGAAAAAAAAGATATTTATCAAAAGGGGCCGGAAATTGAAGGTCGATGTCAGGTAACAAAATTGTTGGCCTCTGATCCATCCACCCACCCACCCCCCAGCATGGGTTACACTCGCCACTGAGCTGTGGCCTGCCCCCCACCCACCCTCCGGAAACCTTTATCCCTCCTTTCCATGCCGTGTCGCAATGGGGGCCGCACGTAATCCAGGAAACTAAGAGCTCGCTTTCCTTGAAGACGGCACCGCTGTGAACGGAATGGCGGCAGATTCAGGAACGCGTTCTCGCTCACCTGACCTCTGTGAAGCAAAGGGGGCCACATCACCTTCGCCTTCTTCTTTCTCTCTTTTGCTTTTGGAGTTGGAGGTAATGCATCAGCAGACGGCTTCGGAGCCACAACTGCTGTCTTCGGTTGCCACGCTGCCGCATGCACATTCAACCCGGACCCCTGCAGACCAGCACACAAGACGACGCACGGAACTTTGATGCGACAAGTGGCGCAATGTGAGAGTCGTACAGCATCAGGAGACAACAAAGCAAAAGCCAGAGGCTCTTACGCAAGGTCTCTTCTTCCGATTCGCAGCCTCTACGCCTTTTGGCCCTGTGCCACTGCTCATGTTACTCAACAGCTGCCAATGGGTATCAGTGGGTATCAGCAAGTGTGAGACGACAAGAACATGTTTGGACACACATTTGAAACGCATATTGGTCGTTGAGATACGCCCTGGATACACATCGGGGGGATCGGGGGGGGGGAGGGGGATCCAACGGTGACTGATTCACCCATTTACCAATCCCTGCAGCCCACACCACTATCCCCCTCCCCCGCCCCGTGTAACGGTCTCCACATCAGTTGTGGTTGTGAGCACCGTCCAAACCTCACAGTCCTGGGCATGACTGAATGGAGGGACGTCAAGGGGCAGAAGCATCCAGTGTGCATTTCCGAGATCATAAAATATGCATCAAATTTCGACCCAGGCATGCACTGTGTGTGTCATGCTTGTTTTGCAGCACTTACTCGTTTCCGCCTCCAGGGCTGTTTTTTTCTTCTTCCTGCCAGCCCATGGCAATTGCCACAATCTGCAACATGAATTCCTGTCAGCGTTGCAATGCATGCATACTTGCGGATACGAGGGCTTCGGTTCCTTGGACTGAAGAGCTGGTAAATCAACAGCAAGAGTTGGTGCCAAGTCACCTCTGCTCTGGCTGGCAGCACCTGAGTTCTCGGACCTCGCCTGCTCTTCTGCTGGGCGGAGAAGGACCGCCACATCGCCAACTGCAACTGGAAGGGATTCAACATCAGGTGCCAAAGCTGATCCTACTCCTTCCGTTGCCTGTGCTTTGTCTTCAAGGATGTCAGTCACTGTGGGTGCTTCCGCAGCGTGATCAGCAGCCCCCAAATCATTTGCCTCATCTCCCACAATCTCTGTTCTGGGTTCTGCTGCTTCCACTATTCTGGGTTCCATTTCGATTTCTGCCTCTGCCGCCCCGGTGCTCTGCAACTGCATGTCTTGTTCCACTTGGCCCGATGCATCAAAGATGTCATCTCCACGTGGACTCTCTGCTTCGTTTCCAGCGCTCGGTTGCTCCTCCTCATTTGCCGAGACGCATTCATCCTTTGCACTGCTGCTTTCAACTGGGGAGTCATTTTCCACGGTGATGGTTTCAACCTCAGACTGCACATCTGAGACACCACTGTGATCCACATTGATTGCTTCTCCCTGAGAGAAACACAGATGAATTTCTTGAACACCTTTCTAGTCCAACCAGCGGTACACCAGATCGAAGCCTGGCGACCACGTCGCCATCAACGTGCATAGGCACGAGTTGCGCATTCCCCCTGAGGTGCCGCGTCATGCCAATGGAGAAGGTTCCGCTTTTCTCCCTGAAAAAGATGTCCTTCCTTATTCCCCAATGCTGTGTACCGCAGATGTGATTCATGTTTCTCTCCTAGAAAGGCTTTATGTTCTGCAGGAGTGGTGAGTGGGACCAACGGTTGCAGCAGATTTGGGGGGGGGGGGGGTTGTGATCAGGTAGCGTCAAATCCAATTGCGAAAAGTTGCGGGAGCATTGCGGAAAGATTGCAGTGCCGTAACCAAACCTTTTGAAGCCTCAAGGAGCAACACTTCTGCACAGGGGACACACAGGGCACCAACAGGCACACAAGGTGAGGAAGCAAACAGCAATTGCGGAAAAATTGCGGAAAACTGCAACAATTGCGAAAAATTGCGAATCACAATCCCCCTCCCCTGAGTAGATGCGCTTCTGAGCGGGAGGAGGACGGGTCCAGTAAACAAGGGTTTGTGTACAATAAATAGCCCAATTTTTTCTTCAATCATGAAATGCGATTGTCCCTCTGAGGGTGCCTGCCCATTCCCTGCATCGTCGCATCGCAGAGGTGCGAAAATCACTGACATACAACCCGCAATGAATGCCCTAAGGTCCTGGTGCACTTCAACACAATGCACACCTGCGAATCTGAGCTGATAAGGACTGGCTGCAATTCTTGTGCCCGAGGCACATCGACACTGCCTGTAGAAGCCACTTCAGTCCTGGTGACGCAAAGAAATACCACCGGTGTGTCAGCGTCTTGATGTCAGATTCGCTACAGCTGGGGCTATATGCAGGAAAGGTCTCTGCACAAGACATGCACGCACGATGCATCGAACTGGAACTACATCAATTCATTTCTCAGTTGGTGGATTAATAGCGTTGTGCGCCCTCGTTGTGCACCAATGTAGTCGCCGCAGACTTCCGAGCGGTTGAAGAGGAAGAAGAGGTTTCTGCAAGTGCAAGAATTGTGACCAACACATGAGGCCTGAGGCACTGATGCTGCTCAGCTTGCAGTATCTCACATTGAGCACCACACCCCATCCAACTCTGGCTGTAATCCGTCCACTCGAAGTCCAGGCCGGGGGGGGGGGCAACCCTCGAAAGTGGGAGACCATGAGTTATGCACAGTTTTTAGCGCACTCGAAAAAAGGGGGTAGTTTTTTGTGTTCTGCTATTTCTTGAAGTTGGGTCCTGAAATAATGGACAGTTTTTCTTTGTACCCATTTCGATCTTGCAAACCACTCACGTTTGGGAGAATTTTCTTACAAATGGGGGCAACAACTTGGGAGGCACTTTGAGCACAATTTGTGGGTGACCCAATGGCGGAGCCCAGGCACGGAGCATGGCATATGTAGGCACAAAGCATGGCATATGTGCACATTCAGAAAGCAGGTTGTTGACATCACCATTGATTGGTTGTGGTTGTGGTTGTTGCTAGAGTCCTCACCACTCAGGTCCACGGGCAATTGCTTGTCGTCGTCCTCTTCCTCATTAGAGGTGGCGGCATCTTGCGACCGCGGGCACCAATCAGAATCAGTATCAGGGCGTTGCACTACATGATACATGTCACCTCCACCATCAAAAGTACTCGTGTCAGCAACAGGTGCTACAACATTGGACCATGACCCCTTTTTGATGGTGACTTGTGGGGCCAATCCTTTCTTGCGACGATGCTTCGGCTTTGCATCAGCAAAGCGCACCCGCTTTTGTTCCTTCACCACCCAATCGCTGAGATCATACGCACCAATGTCGACAGAAGGGTGGTCTCGGTCAAATGGTGCCGCACATTCAAAGTGAAGGGGCTCTTCTTGCATCCCGGGATGGGGCAAGGCCGCAGCACGTTGCGGTGCTTTTTCAGCACCGCTTTGTACTGCAGCGGTGCATTGAGCTTGCACGCACGGTTCAGCTTCAATGCGGGAACACGTTTGTACTCCACTTGTACTTTGGATGAAGGCATTGGCCATGGCAATCTGAAGCTCCCATCTTCCCTTGGTTGCAATGTCAAAGTCAGCGAAACATACATCCTTAGACGGGAATTGCACTGTTTTACCCCACGGCCCAACCCTTTGAAGCTTTTCAACGGTACTGCTTTTGAAGGGCAGGAACTCACCTTTCACGAAGACTCCATCGACTTCCTTCAACCACTGGATACTTGGGCCAAGTAGCACAGCACCATCTTGGACACACTGCACAAAATTGAAAACAGCTACTGATGTGGTTTGCCGCCCCATATCCTTGAAAGTGACAAGCACAAGAAACGGACTTCCATAGACAAAACCATCATATTCTTCCTCATCACCAACTGTTCCAGGAACTTTGGGTTGATTTTGTTGCCGCCGCAAACAGTCCCCAAACAGCTTGTGCCTGGCCTTCTCATTAACGACCATCACTGCAATGCACATAGGTGGCGCTACGGTCTGCCCCTGCGGTTGTACCAACGAAGGATTCAAATACAGGGTCCTCGTCAGCATCACCATCGCCATAGGTCTTCAATTCAGGGGTCAATTCAGGGGTCTCCATTATGTCCAGTGATGTCTCCTCCTCCTCTTGCATGGCAGCCTATAAAGGGATCCCGTGAGGTTTGAGAAATGACACACTGCGCGCAAAGAGCTCATCAAATATCCCAATACATTTCCCATGCAGCAGAGGATGGTCTTCCAAGATGGACTCGGCATCCTAAAGGGCTACTCGCCAAGTTGACTGACTTCACTGTCACATCTTTGGTGTAACGGTGTGGTCTCAAGCAGTCAGAGGCGTAGCGTCGATTTTGTTTCTTGAGATGTGGCTGCTTGTTAAACACGTCACGTATGGCACCCAGTGACTGAGTGAGCGCATCCTGTCCTGCAGCTGCAACAAATCGAAGTTTCCGTTGTGTTCCAACATACATCAAATGCAAAAGACTTCTTCAACAACCTCGCACCCTAGCAAACACTTATAAAACTTGCTGTTTGGTGTGATTTGCTGCATCCAAGCTATGTTGTTCTCAATGCTCTAGAACGTTCGTTGCAAGTGTGCGTACAGCGTGTCACATGGTATTACGGCTTCAAGTAGTATTGTGGCAGTAATATGGGCACAGCGCGCCCCAACAACCTCAAGGTCCCCAATGGCAAGATTACAAAGAAGGCCATTGCAAATAAAATCCCCCACTTGGATGGGCAGCAATTCATCTGAGTGCTTGAGAGCTATTTATGCATTGACGAAATGGTGCACAACCATCAGATTGGATGCACACGTTGATCTCGCAAATCCCAGCACAGCAGAAGCAACGAAGACATTTCTCGTCAGTCGTGAAGAACAAATAAGGCACTGCACTGCCACACTGTCATCTCAGCCTCATCTGTTTAGGGTCTCAATTTGGACAAGGATACATGCAAGCAAACCGAACTATGTAGTGAAGTGTAGTGCATTGCAATGTACTGCTTCTGTGTGATGTGATGTGCACGCGGAAGGGGACAGAAAAAAAAGGGGGGGGAAATGTGTGCAAAACGTGTAAATGGCCTCTTAACACTACTTTTTCGGGATGTGGAAAAAAGGGGGTAGTTTGACCAAACTATCATCGTATCGTATCCACGAGGGCCGCCCACCCCTTGGTCCAGGCTCGAGATTTCAAGCCGTTGTCCCCTCCCCCCCCATGTCCCCTCCATCTCTCCCGTCCACACCTTTGCTCAATGACCCTGGGGCAATTGCTATTCATTGGTGGGTGAGTGAGTTAGCTGCATCCAACCGAGGCACACTGAGGTACCCTTGCTTCTGGCTGGCCCTCCATCCTCCCTGAGCTGTTCTGTCAACAGAATAAAACAGTCTCACCAAAATGACAGTAAGCACAGCAACCAGAATGTGTACCACATTTCTGTGGCACTGTCCAAACCACTCTGTGATTTTCCCTGTTTTTTCGTGATTTGCCTGGTACCCAAAATGCTTCCAGTTGGTATGCAACAGAAACCCACACAAAATGCAAAAGAAACATATGCAGAAAATACATGAAAACTGCTTCACGGCTGCAAAATGTTGTTGTTTTGTCCTAACACAACCCGCCTTCAACGGCTCCATTACAAACCATGGCTACTGCCTCACTGTCCGCCCAATGTTCTGACAGTTCTTTGTGTTAATCATGCAAGCAAGACGCAAAGATCTCTCAATGCCAGCGGCTGTCACTGGTCACCACATATTAAGCACAACATATGTGAGCACAGTCTTTCCAAAAGGCATTGTGTCTGAAAACGCACTTGCAAAACACAAGGAGAAACAGTTCCTTTTCGCAGGTGACATTCTGTGATTTGGTTCGTTTCTGTGATATTCCATAATTGTCTGTGATCTCTATGCCACGGAGTTGGGGTAAACCCCTCCAACCATCAATATGCCCTAGAACCCCCCCCCCATCTGACTCGACAGCAGTAAGACAGCGTTTAAGTGTGGAGCTGTACATCAACCCCTAAAACTGAAGCCCCTCAGCATACACACCTTTTGCTTGGGTGCTGGATGTCCGTCTCAGAAGTCTCTGCGGTCTCTTGTTCGTGCATGGGAGTGGTGGCGATGGAAGGCTTCTGGCCTTTGGGCCGTGGCAGTTTTGTTGATGGCAATGGGGCAACAGGCTTCTGGGCCCATTTTGGAGACTGGTTCTT
This sequence comes from Eutreptiella sp. 'Long Island Sound 2002', assembly GCA_964036045.1. Lineage (NCBI taxonomy): Eukaryota > Euglenozoa > Euglenophyceae > Eutreptiales > Eutreptiaceae > Eutreptiella > Eutreptiella sp. 'Long Island Sound 2002'. The sequence goes on from OZ038385.1 coordinate 19,573,990, forward strand.
GAGATTTGATAGAAACAGCAGTCGGTCGTCAGCGCTCCCTGTGGCACAACCGGATCCATGAAATGGGGTGCAGGCCGCTCCTCAGGGCCCCCCACCACCATTCCCCCAATCAGTGCCACAGCGGGCCACAGGGGGAATGTTGCCGGGCGCGCGCCCGGCGCATGCCCGGCACGCTACCTTTGTATTAAGTATCCTGGCTCTAGCCCCAAGTCTATCCTCACCTAGGGAAGTCCCCCAAGTAGACCGCACTGGACCGCAAACTTCCCTGCAAAGCACATGTGGGCGGAATGGCTACATCACCCCTGCCTTCTCGGGGGTCCCCAATAGAAGGGGGACCAAATCAGAAGCGGCTACATCACCCCTGGTTTCTTGGGGGCAGATTGTTTGTTGAGGGGGGGCAAAACAGGCACCAGTGGGGACTGGTCAAAAAAAGATACCCGGCGCGCCAATACTCCCCCACAAGATGCACATGGGCCACGTGGGGGGGCGCACGACACAGCCACCCAACCAGAGCATCAAACACCCACAATCCCACCGCCATAGGTCGCTGCGTTCTGTGCATCATGGGAAACAACGACCAGCTTTGCAGGCACCCCAAGGGGACTTTGTGGGGAATGGGCGTGCATCATGATGTTGGTTTGGCAGGAGGGCGTGAACACTGCAACCTGACCCTCTTGCAGAAATTATGCACCTTGCTGGTGCAACCGACGGAACTACCAAATGTCATGGAACACAACAAACCTGGATTTTACTGACTTTGGCAAATCCTGTGGCTTAATTGTGTGTGTTGGGGAGGTTTTGCATGATGTTTGCAACTCTGGAATCGTTGAACCACTTCCTACTTCTGCCGCTCTATGCGTCTACAGTGAAAATCTTGTTTTCTTTGCTCGCGCGTGCACGCAGCGACCTGGGACAGGCTGTGCAGGTTGGGGTTTGGGTTGCAGTAGGACGAGGATGCGGCGGGTTTGTGGCAACAGGGAGAACCGTGGAATGTCTTGCATGTTGGAGGAGATCCCAACAGTCAACAACCACACTTGAGGTCCCCTGCCAGTGGTGAAATGGGGTAAAACAAAATGCGCAGCAGGGGCACATGCTAAAGCCTCACCCCCCAAAATCCCCAAAGAATACAAGAAAACTCATGGTTTGGTCGAAGAGAGTCTAAGCGCGTTCTCAGTGGGAGCGGAATGGCTGACACGAGGTGACCTGTGCAGGCGTGGTGTGCGCAATTAGTGTGGACTGCCTGGGATGTATGGTATGTGCAATCATTGTGGATTTGCATGGCATCCGTCGTGTGCGTAATGGGCGTGGTTTGCACCCCAACGCCCAAAACGGAGACACGCAAGCGCCACCTCTTCTCTTCGTGCCTTTTGGGGTTTGGGACTTGCCGTACCGTCTGCCGTCATGTTGAATCTGCTTTGGCTGGTCAATCTTCAAGCGGAGACCTTCTTTGGAACTCAAAAGATCGTTCCCCTTGCGCAGCTCTGGCGCCGCTGGAGTGGGCAGCATAGATACTGCACCCAGCGTGTTTGAGGAGAACAGAGAGTGCAAATGGAAGGCGGCCACCAACGCTGTAAGACAGACAGAGAGAGAGAGAGAGAGAGAGAGAGAGAGAGAGAGAGAGAGAGAGCGAGCGAGAGAGAGAGTGAGAGAGAGAGTGAGTGAGTGAGTGAGAGAAGTATGTGTGTGTGCGAGTGAGAGAGGGTGAGGCAATCAGGCAGGCTGTGCGCAAATAGGATCCATAAACGGATTTGGATACTGGATACCAGATGGTGTAGATGGATGCAAAATTGTAAATTCTCCACAGCTTTGTGTGTAAAAATGTTGCTTGTTCTCAAAGCAGGCCCATGCTACATTTGGGTCTTTTGTAGTATCCCTTGAATGGGCTTACAGTTACCATGGACACTCTTCCATAAATTAGCACAAAACCTGACAAACATGCTTCCAACAATTGAAAAGAATGGGTACCCACAACTGCGAGTGTGACCCAACTGGGGCATCCAACTTGCTTAGAGGGGGGGGGGGGGATCCCATCTCCGATTCTTTACATTGGGGGGGGGGCGTCACATACAAAGGGGTGGCCAAATGCAGTGAGATGGGATGGGAAGGTTACAGCCAGAATTTTGTTCCTTCTGTGCGCTGAAAAGTGATACAATGATACAGGAGATGAAGGAGAACACAAATGCCTCCATGTCCATCAAACTTTGCAGTGTATGGTCCGTGCACAGTCTTCTCTTGTGCTTTGGCTGTTTGCGAATTGCACAACAACCTCCTTTGTAAATTGTTTGGGATGACAAAGATGAAATGGTCAGTGCAGCGTGCATGCAATTATGATGAGGAATTGAAAGTATTTGACCAATGCAATTCATAGTGTGCAAAATATGATGGTTGTGCCTTTTGTTTCCCCTTGTGCCATTGGATTTGAGTGCTGTAACCGCAATTTTAGATGAAATGGTTGGAAGGGACCGAAATTCAAGGCGCAAAGGATGGAATGTAAGCAAGCATGACGAAAACTCCACTGCACAGGACGGAATGGATGCACTTGCACAAATGCCATAGCCTTGCATCCTACATCTCACGTCGTCGTCATCTGTGTCAATAGATTGAGAACTGACCAAATATAAACTCATTGTGGTTAAAATGTTGACCGCAACTATATCCTGGCTACATTCAATCCCTTTAGCGGCATTCCTGTTCGGAGGAAAGAGGATCATTTGAATGAACGGGTTCAGTGCCACATTGCTAGCTGCGGGTCTTGGCTGTAAGGGTGCAAGGCAGTGGGACCAGGGCTCTGAGGGTGCAAGGTTGTGGGACGGGGGCTCCAGGAGGGTGTTACAAAAGATTTGTATATCTGTTTAAATGGCTACTGCTTTTTGCCACATTGCATGCTGAAAGGCACAATGTTGTGTTAGGTGTGCTACAATGGGGTGCAGTGACTATCCAGAAGCCACAATTATCACCATGTAGAAGGCACCAAGAGTAACATTAACCATTGCAAAAACCTGCCTATGGTGTTTGCATCTTCCCTTTGTTGATTGCCATCATCATACAGTGGAGCCACTTTTGTATTGCATCTGTATTTTACGTCTTTGCACTTTGTGTCAGTGTACAAGCAGTCAATCATCAGCGCTGATAATTTGATTATTATTGTGTATGTTTATCTATATACAGGCATCCGCAGGGCACTTTTGCAGTGAGCAATTTGCTGCTTGTCACCATGCCAGTTTCTGACTGGTGCAATGTCATGGTTCTGAATATCACTCAGTGTGACCAGTACCAGGGATGTGCTTATCTACGGGAGGGGTATCAATCACGAGCCCACCCATCCAGATTTTGGGAAAACCAAGGACCCAGAATTGTCCCATCCCCACGGGGGTGGGGTGGGGGCTGTTGGACAGCCACACACCCAGCCACCCAGCCAGCTACCAAAGCAACACACAAGACATGAGCAGGGTTGTACACCCGAGCGAGAGTGCAGGAGAGGAACTCACAGTTTTTTATTTTTACATCCCACCCTGATCCCACCCTGGTCTCTTGGACCCTTGGGTCCCCCCCCTTATGGGAAGACGTGAAACCTGCCTGCCCAGGCACCCAGCCATCAGACGGCACCTGTTTAACCTCAAACTGAGAGGCGTGAACCCATCAGCACTCATACACCAAAAAAGGTCCCACCCCCATGGGAGGGGGAGCGGGGGGTTGGACACCCACCCACCCAGAGTTTCCAAGCCCCCCCCCCCCCCCCCGTCACGTAGGCCGAGCACTAAGCACATCCCTGACCAGTACTCATCATACATATTTTATCAATAATTCAGCCGGAGGTGTTGCTTTCAAGCTCTGTCTCTCAAAAAGGGTGCCAAAGATGAATCTTACCGAAAACCCCGCAGTTGTCTCTTTGAGCAAACAACACCATGCCTCCAAGTACCCGTGCCATGCATGTTGAATTGAATTAGTTTAAATACCAGCAGTACCCCTGGCTTGCAAAACAAAAATGTTCCACACAGGGTTTTCGACATGTTTCGTCAGATCACGCCAAAATTGGGGGTTTGAAACTTGTTGTCTTGAGAGGGGGGGGGGGTCTCCATCTCGTATTCCTGACACGGGCTGAGGGGGGCAAACGGTCTGGACAGCCGCTCCAGAAGACTGACCTTGTTTGAGAAAGATGTCTCCCAAGAGCTTCAGGACACACGGTTCCTGGGGGGTTGCCATAAAGGCTAAGGAAGTGGTTCCTGGGCGGCAGTGGTAAGAGAGCCAACCCCTGACTCCAGAAGTCAATCCCCGTAAAACAACAACCTGGAAAGCACATCCCTAAGATGATATGCATAATTTGTGGTTCTCATGACATTGCATGTGGTCTGACACGGTGCGAATAGGCTGCGCCACCTATGTCCATGCCCCCAGACCTCGCAGAATTTCCAGGTGGACACTGAGTGTATAGGGGGCATCAGGCCAGTGTCTTCCTGTCCACTCCCGGTGCGGCAATCCCAAATCACAGTCCTTATGTGCTTGGACAGAGCCGTAGGTTACATGACACACAATACTGAAGTTGCAATGAATGGTGCTGAGGGTAAAATTGAGACCAACGGCAACTCAAATGCACATGGTGGGTCGAGTTTGGCATCCAGGAGAAATTAGTGCGCCAACACTCCGTGCACATACTTCGGCATCAAATCACAGCGCTCTGCCATCTCTGTCTGCCGCAGTGATGTTCGGCCAGGGCACTCCCCAACTTTTTTTTTAAAAGACAAAAGGAAAGCGGAGAACCATACAGCAGTTGGGCGGTGGCTGACGGCGGATAGAGACCAAAGGCGGTCGGACGGTCACCAAGGTTGGATGGGAACCGACGGCGCTCCCTGAGGCGCTCCTTAGCTCACACCCAACCAAAAAAAAAAAGGAAAAGATGGGGTGACAAAAGAGCGCCCCGCGTTTGGCGTGACAGGATCGCGACCTTTGTGAAACTTCCTGCGGTACTTCTTACTGCACATGCACACGCTGGTATGTCCCGTTTGCGAGCAGAGCACAGCACATTTGCCTTCTGGAGTACAAGGGTCCTTTCTGTAGCAGACGCACATACAGGCACCGTATTGCACGCGGCATTGCATGGCATTCCAATACCTGGCACTGTTGTGAGCGAAACCATTAACGTCAGCACCAACCCGGAAGACGCTTGCACGTCTCGGGGCGCTTCTTGGCCCTGCGGCATTGGGACGCTGCAATCTACGGGTTTGGGGTCCTTGCTGGGCTCCTGCAAGTCTTGGATGGGATCTCTCAAATCCTGTCGAAGATCCTGAAGGCCTGTGCCCTCTTGGTCCTGCTTGCAAGTGAAGGCCTCGAACTTGCTTGGCAGCTCGAACTGGTCCTTGCGCTGTGGGGCCGAAGGGCGGACTTCGGTGTACAGCTTGTACCCACCGGACACGAAATCCGGGTCTTCTTCCGGCATTGGGGAAGGAGACGGAGATGGAGATGGAGACGGAGACGGAGACGGAGACGGGGACGGGGACGGAGATCGCGACGGCGATGGGGAAACAGAGGGGGAAGGGGACCGCGATGGAGACGATGATGGGGATGCGGACGGGGATGGACCCGGGGACCAGGATTCAGATGGGGATGGGGATGGGGACGGGGATGGGGCCAGTGGGACAGAGGGGGAGTGGGAGGCCATCGGGATGATGGCGGATTCATCGGTCTCTTGGAGAGGGAGGGCGACGGGGCGTGACGCCGCAGGGAAGTCGTTGACCCCTGTGACGACACGGACCCGGGGCACCATATCCGGCGGCAATCTGTTCAGAGTAGGAACAACACTCGGACAAGCGAAAGGATGGAAACGGTGCTGTGCACGCACACTACACATAGTTTTGGGGATTGGCGCGCCTCAAGTGTGGCGGGAAAAGCGTGTGCTGGCCTCTGAAAAAGCAGTTGGGGAGGTTCGTTGTGTGATGGGCTGCCTGTTTCCTCCTAACTTGGGTAACCTCCACTGCCCTTCCCCTTGATCATGCAGAATGGAAAGTGATGGTAAAATAAAGGTGGCGGATTGCGCCTCATCTGGCATGCGCACGCACAGGTTAACCAGTGTCAAGCCATGCCTTGGTCCAAGGCTTTTCCATCCTTCAATGACCTTGGGAATACGTGCACATCTCAACCACACTCAGTGTTCTTTTAACAAACCTGTAGGGGATCAAAGACCTCACAATGTATTGCTCATGCTCGTTGACGAACCTCGAGAACTTAACCTCCAACAACCGTTCTATGGCACCTAAATTGAAAGCGGTGAAGGGGACGAGGAGGAGAGTTTCTAATCACATTGCCACAACGGCATCATAAACATGCGAAGGGGCAAACCTAAGGGCATATCGACCACTAATGTAGTGCGCCTCTCAGAGGGCTGGACGCTCGTCGCACCCATATTCATCAATCGATCTCTCAAGTATTTGATGTGCCGATTGCGCTGGCTGAGCTCTACTTCGAAGCGATGATTTGACAACGACTTGAATGGGGCGGCAATGTGCTGGAAGGATGAATCGAAATGGATTCTCGAGTGCGTTGATGTGGTACACGTCCGTCGTGGATATGTAGCGTGTGGTGGCGTGGCGCCAACATGAATGCATCCATGAAAATCGAGCACATTCAACGAAGGTAAGAGTGGAAGCTCAAGGCCGTTACCGGGGCGACCCACTGTGAGTTGGCTTTGCACGTGTTGTGAATAGCTAAAGACCGGTGTAAAGTTGTGCCACAAGCTCACGCTATGTTTGCAGATCTCGCGACTCGGTGTGTGCCGTAATTCACCGCTGTTGTCCATAAAACACCGCAAAAAGGAGTGGCGAGCAAAGTTGCCGGTTGTGTGAGTGTCTGAGTCTGCCACGGGCCTGGTACTTTCTTGTGGGGACCTTTGGCAACGTCCTAAAGCCGAAGTACTCGTCCCACAAGCTCCACTCCTACCTCTTCAATCCCTAGGCCATGGCGTGCACAATTCAATGATCTCATGGGACCCGATGTCCATGATGCGGGTTACCATCACGGTATGGCCGCAATTAAAGGGCCTTGGTTTGTTGGCCGAGAGCGGACTGATTGACCGCGTGTTAGTCCCACACGCCCGGGCATCCGATGGCCGTGGGTTGCGCTAAGTGTGCGTATGTGAACATCGAAGCAACATCGATTTAATAAGCGCACCAAAACCCAAACGCTTCATACTATTTCACAACCCGATGACCACGTCACACAAACACAAGCAATGAACCTTCCAATGACTCGGTATTGCAAGAACTTGCGGGGTTGCAGAGACTTGCGAGGTCAAATCAACTTTTGGGATGGTAGCGATGTTCACCTTGGTTGGTTTGTAGATAAAGTGCTTCGTGACAAGGACACCAATTAGAACAAAATAACCCAAAAGAACGAAGCAAGATATTGCACCCGTGCATCGTCGTGAAAGAACCATCTTGATAAAGTACTGAACAAGTGGAAAGCATGCAGCACCGAACATTGGCAAGTTTATAGCTTTGTCTCATGCATATTTACTCCTTTGTTTCTATTTCTCACCGAAGAGTTCACGATGGAGACCACGACCACCGCCATTGCCACGAGGCTACTCGATATGGGCGGTGCACAAATGAAACGGAACTTTTCTTCGCCCCCATGCTCGTTTGCAAAGTGTGAAAACAAGGAGGGTGGTATTCCTTTGTGGAGGAGGAGGGTGCTTTTGTGCAAAAGGAGGTGGAAGACACTTTTGTGCAACACGCGGGGTGGTTGTTCTTTGTAAAACGAGGTGATACTCTTTTGCAAAACCAACCGGTGCTTTTTGTGAAAAAGAAAGCGGCATTGTTTTGAAAACGACGGTGGTGTCTTTTGTTGCAACAACAGACATGTGCTAGAACACGGCATCACCACGTTATATTGTTCCGTCGGCTTCGCAAAGCCATTCGGTTGCTTGAATGCTGCAGCATATACACCAAGGACCAAGTACCAAATGAAACCCGTCAACGGAGGCTCCATAGCAAAGCAAATAAAAGTACTTACAAGAGCACGTTCAGCAAAACAAAGTTACTCACAAATGCATGAAGCTAGCCACAATGTGCAGTCTAACGGGCGTGTTCAGCAGGTACATGCACATTCGATGCTCATGCCACCTGCCTTTGACCAAAGTGGCTCCTGCTTGTGCAAAAGGCACCTCCTTCGCTTCCTTTTTCACAAAAAGCACCACCACCTCCATGTTGCATGAGAGCACTACAACTGTTGCAAACGAGATGGTGCTCTTGTGCGGAAGGAATAGACATTGTTTTGTTTTTTTTTGCAAAAGATGGGTTGCTCATTGATTTTGGTGTAATTTGATGATACAATATCAAGCTTGATGGTTGCACAAAAGCGCTCAAACGTTTGCAAAATAGTGTCACTTCCATTCGCACAATATTGCCGCTAGATCATTGTGGTTAGCTAGGCCGATCCCCAAGCTACCTGTGGAGGAGTAGTTTCTTTTAAAAGAGCAACACCAACATTTCTTTTGTGCGCAAGGAAGTGGGCGACACTATTGGGCAAAAGGAGAGGTGGGTGTCTTTTCCACAAGGACGTGGTGCTACTCGTAGAGGGTAGATAAAGATGGCACATGTCGATGGTGTTTCGCAAGGCGTGATTGGCAAGTGACTCTTCCGTTGGGTTTTCATGTCACGACACGCACTCGTCCGAAACGAAGTCGCAAAACACAACTATGGCGTTTGTGCGCAATAAAACAAGAATATTCTCTCTCCATTGGGTAAGGTAAACTGCCCAAATCGAGGCCCCTGCTCTAATTGAGGGCCACTTTGGGCTGATATTGACTTTTTTGTGGAAACCCCTTTGAAAATCGGTACCAATGGCCCTAGCAATGTCCCAATCTTCCCTCCTAGCAAGGAAACAGGCAAAGGCAAGCTTTTGGGGCCATTTCTGTTCAATTTTTCCGCCAACGGTACCGGCATCTGTTACCTGAAAAAACCGCTCTCCCAGATCTGCAGAAATCGACAAGAAAACGCCAGATCCCAAAAGCAAGGTCTTTTTCCATGTCATCTGAACAATAATGCTATCAATATTTCATAGGGTGTGTATGCTACGGTTTTTGGCAAAAACGTGAGATACGGGCGGCAAAGGTGTTGAGCATTGAAAAGACGTGTCCTCACATTCATTCAGTTTGGGTGTAATAGTAACAATAATAGTAGGTGTAATAGTAGTAATAAGCAATGTGAAAAAGAAAAGAAAAGGAAAAAGAGAAGAAGAAGCAGCACGAGCAGGTTATGGAAGATAACGAGTGAACGGAAGACACAAGTTCCTCCAAATGGTGCTCTTTAAAAGCAACACATTTCAATTTCACATGCATGTTTGAGTTTGGTGCTCTCTGAAATGAAGGATGCGTCTCATTTCTGAGCTGATTCGTGGCCTTTGATATTTTTCTTAGATAAGAAGGAAGATTGGCACATTGCTAAGGCCATTGGTACCGATTTTCAAAGACATTTGCACCAAATAGTCAATATCAGCCCAAAGAGGCCCTTAAGTACAGTAGCGGCTTCGATTTGGGCAGTTTACCTTATGTATACCCTATGGGGTACTGGACTGATCTCTTTTACGGCGAGCAATTTGCAAAGCACAACACCAACTCCGTTGATCACTCCTTGAAATTGTCGAAATCCTTCATGATCAGTCCATACAGAGAACCCTGAATTACAAACAGAAATTTTAATATAAAACAGAACTTTTCAAGAGTGTAAAATCCTTTATTTCTGCACGCGCGCGACGCAATCTTAAGCTACAGGATCGCGATCTGGCTGCGGGCAGCCCCCTGCTGGGCATAACCCGTCACACCCCCCGCCAAGCCCTTGCCGCAGCCACTAGGCCACCTGCAAGGGCTGACACACACCCAGGGGTATGCACAGCCATTACTGTACAGAAAATTTGCTGAAAACGACTGAGATATTATACACTGACCTAACCCCAAGACCTGAAATCCTGAACTAAGGTCCCTCTACTTTCCTCCGGGTATCCTACACACCATCCTGAGTGGGGGGGTCACTGCCACCTAAAAACCCAGCTGACTATGGGAAAAAATACCTGAGAAAGCACTAAAAGGTTTTAAACAGAAAATCACCCAAGCAAAAATTCTGACCTGAACTTCTGGCCTAAAACTCAGGGGGGCAGTTGCTATAATGAAATTCAAAACAGTTCCACTTGATTCTACTTATTGCCCATGCCATCTATCTGGTCCAAAAAAATTTCCTGCACCAAAAACAACCCCGCTCAGAAGTTTGAAAAAAAATCAGCAAACACACAAGCAGCACAAATAGGGCAAGCAGCACACAAAAAAATATGTGAGTCTGTTCTGAACCGACCCACTGTGCTGACAACCCTTAAACTAATGTACAGATTGCTGCTGTATTTGCTTCATTGACTTAAATTACTTCTGAGCTTCATGATGGTTCGTCAGTACTCCGGCCCTGCAATCCTGAAAGATAGCAGGGCACAAAAGCAGGAGTCCTGACACTTGGGGGGGGGGGGGGGTGCAGATCCGACGAATGGAAACAGACCTGGCTCACTGGGCGCCGAAAAACAGTTTGGTTCCTGAATTCTGATATGACTTCATCTGAGTGTACCTGAAAACAGAGCAGGAAGGGAAAAAAAATGGATAAGGGTTGAGAAAATCAGCGGGTCAGGGCAAATGAACTTGCATGGATACAATGCAGCAAACACATGCGCAAGTGTGCACACGTGCATACATTAGTAAAAAAAATACCTGAGCGTCCCCAGAAAAAAACGCAAGTAAACAGTACACGGGCCTGCAGCACATATGTTGCTGAGGCCTCGCCCCCCTCCCACTGTGGGGTGCTACCCGCAGGCAAAAAAACTGCACCCCAAAATTCCCTTGCAAAAAAAAAAACAAAGCAGAATTTTCCCATACACTCTGGCCTAGAGTGCATGTTCCCACTGAGGCACTAACTCCTCTGTGGGGGGGGCTGGAGTCACTGCAGGAGCAGTGGCTCTGCAATGTAACTCTGCAGAGGCAGAGCATATGAGTCCCAAACTGGGACAATGGGTGGGGAGGGTACAAAAAAATATAATAAGTTTACCCATAGAATAGGTATGGGAGTAGAGCACCGGCAAATGCACAGGCATGCTCTAGCTCTCAAACAGGAGCAAAGAGGTAAAAAGAGCGACACTGTGACTCTGAAAAATTCCAGAAGTCTTTTGAAAAAAATTCCTCTTGTCAGCAAAACAAGCCAAAATTGGGTGGACATCTCACGAGCAAAATGCTCAAAATCAGGCCAGCGTACCACTGGGCCTGAAGCCTCAGATTCAAAAAACTGAAGCAAGGCTGCACATCAGTGTGAGCCACTGAGCACAAAAACAGTGCTTTTTGAGCGCCATAGGCACTGAGTGTCGGACCCATTTTTCTCATCTAGCTCATTTGAGCTAGGATCTACCATAAAAAACTGACGAAGACTGAAAAAAACTCAAAGACAAGCCGAATGCACAAAGCGCCTTACTGCCCAAGCACAAGGCCCAGGGTAGGCGCGCGGTGCTCAGTGCTGTTCAGTGCTTCGATGATCCCACAATCGATTGAGGTATCGGATCTGACACTGACTGAAGTGAGAATGAGCTGAGTCTGAATCAAGGCTATACAGTGGGAGACTGCCAATGCGGTGGCTCTCCACTGTGCAAGCGCGCACGAACACACGCAACACAAACTGAAAACCTTCAGTCTACTCGACCGTCCTGCTGCTGGACATGCTCAGCTCTTTCGTTGTGCTGCCTCTGGTGCAGCGCTCATCTCCTTCACTCGTGGCCGCAGGCGTGCGCTCTCTTCATCGTAACTCGTCAGCGCGCTCTTATTCAACGTGATTGGTCTTCTCACTCAAACTTGTCAGCCGAACTCTCACTCTGCTCGACGCCAGCACTCCAACGCGCGCTTCAGCGAACACAGGTCCAGGGACAGCTTTGCGAAACCCATTCCTTCAGTAAGAGCACAGCATCATTACAAAAGGGGCGTGATAGGAGCACAGCTTCAACAAGCCTCTTGAGTTTTGCGCCGCCGACCCCTGCTCCAACGCGGAGGCCGCCAAGGGGATATGGAGAGCGCAACAGCGCACAGACTGGCCGCCACCAGTGACTCCACCACGGCAACCTCGTCTTCCAAAGGTGACTCAACCCACGTTTCTCTTTTGCGCAATTCCTCACCAGCTAAATGTGCCCGCAGCGTTTCAAAACTTCCATAGCATTCAGTACGTCGTATATTTCGTAACTGATTTTCATTCAATCGCCGTAATGTCTCACATTCTCGACGCTGGAGTTCTTGTTGTACCAGAGGCTTCACACCTGGACTATTTGAACTCAGTTTTTGCAGACGGCTGACATTTAGCACTGTCCAGTCAGGAACCATGAAACCACTGTGTCCCGGCAGATCCGCCATCTCGAAGTTCGACAATTTTGTATACCCTGTGGGGTACTGGACTGATCTCTTTTACGGCGAGCAATTTGCAAAGCACAACACCAACTCCGTTGATCACTCTTTGAAGTTGTCGAAATCCTTCATGATCAGTCCATACAGAGAACCCTGAATTACAAACAGAAATTTTAATATAAAACAGAACTTTTCAAGAGCGTAAAATCCTTTATTTCTGCACGCGCGCGACGCATCCTAAGCTACAGGATCGCGATCTGGCTGCGGGCAGCCCCCTGCTGGGCATAACTCGTCACACCTTACTCACCATTGCTTGCGTACAATCTACAGTAATTTGTTGAGGTGACTGCCAAAACAATGAATCTAAAGAATTCAGATTTGAAAAGTATTTGTCGCAACTTCATTTTCATAGGCAAACCGTGCCAACGAGAAAGTTTTTGCTTTGCATTTCTTGTTTTCTAATTTTTTTAGACCGCACTTGCATATGGCAATGAGTGCTAAAATCCAAAGTCTTTTGCTTCTGTGTAGCACTGCTGACCAAGGACCGCGCACAAAGGTAGGCCCCTAGGTTAGAGGAGCTTAGAGTTTTTAGAAACATGAGACCATTACTGCAGAAAGGTTGGCGTGCATTGATGAGGCCTATAGGATGAAGAAACTTCGTTCTACGTTTTACTTTTGTCGGCTCGCCTCTACCCGGTTCGCTATGATAGCCGCTAGGTGGGATCCCGCCCCTGAGCTCATGTCCAATCCTTCAACTCATAGCTTCGTCGTACCGGCTCCGTTTACTCCGATTTTAACTACCAATGTGAACTACAAACCGGAGCGATGTAGGTATGAACAGAATGCAAATAGAATCATCAAAATATGCACCAGGAGATGCGACGTATGGACAGTGTGTAGAAACAGGGCCTTAATGAAATTCGTCTGCGAAATACTTTTTATCGGGCTTCCATGCACGACCACCTCATGGCCGCCCACGTCTTCCTTCCCACTCAGCCACTCTTTGTTTTTCTTTTGGTTTCTTATGCACCTTCCTTGCCTCGATTTGTTGGACTTTGGTTGCCTCTTCAGCTTGCCGCTCCATGGCAACAACCTTATGTTTCCAAAGAATGTCAGCACAAGGCAATTTGTGTATCCTATATTGAGTTTGAAACCGTTGTGCTTCTCTAACAATGGTTTAAAGTTCTGCATCATCCAAAAAATGGTTACAAGAAACTGTGTCGCGAACAATAAAATTCATCGTAGCATGGAAAGGGTTAATTTGCGCTTGCAGAAATAGCAATGTGTCATCGGGCGTTCGAAAAAGAGATTCGCAAACTACAGTCTTTCCCACTATCACTTCCTACTTCAATTATTTATCGGCTACGAACTCGGACACGGATGAAATGACACCACGTTGGTAGCTCTGTGAGGGGTGAACCGTTCTTTTGTGCGTTTGAGGAAAGCACCAAGTTGGCATTGTAGTACAATTAGACAGAGAGATTGGCGAACCATATCCATACTACCCTTCTGATTCTGCAAGGTTCTGATTATTGGCATACTTCATTCGGTACCTTGGCAAATAAAACTTTTGCGAATGAAGCGTGCAAAACAGTATCAGTGCGCAAAAAGAGCAAACCATCAGGAGAATGATATTCTGGTTCTCAGTAGTTTTTGATTATGTAAACCTCACTGCTCTTCCCGATAGTTTTTGATGATGAAAACCTCAATGCTTTTCAAAATAAAGGATTGAATTCAAAGTTTTCAAGCAATGGTAGCCACCAGAACACGAGGATCAAATTCAAGATGAACTCGTTCCAAGTCAAAGCACAAATAGCCAAGGGGGGTTGAAGAAAGGACAGTGCCGACTTAAATACAAAGCTTCACCCATTTACAAACAAAAGTAAATGGTTTAAAAATGGAAACTGTCAACAATCTTGCTACATATAGCATTCGTCAATGGATGTACACTGTTTTGTGTGCAATGGAGTAGGTTAGGAATCTGGAGCAAGTAGGTTGGGCCAGACACAAGATACGGCTCGGCCAAATTGGCCAAGCATCTGAATTCAAAAACAGTTACAAAGTAGTACCACAATAAGTAGATGAAACTTTTGAATATCTGTGTTTTGAGGTGGGAGACCACTAGGCTTGGCATGATGTGCCTACTTTATTTCGGTATATACCTCATAACTCCGCTCCATGAGTGGTGGGAGTGAACTTCATGAGAGGCTCGGGTTATTACCCTCGTTACTTTGAAAAATGTGCTCAATGCTTCATAAGAGCAAAGAAAGTGATAAGATGTTAGTCTTAAATACTTTTCAAAGAATAGGGGCGGCTTGGCCTAGATCAAGTATCCTAAAGTCTCCCCTTGGAGTACGAGTTGATCAAGCTAGTAGGACCAAAGAAAAAGGCCCAAAGTACCGAAAAATTATCTTAGTAAATACCTGATACTAGCAAATAGCACTCTCATCAATTCATAGAAACACCTTACACCGCTGGCACCTAGCAAAACAGTGTAAAGCACGGTGTATGATGTCCCAATCGAAAGGCGTTTCACCAATGTTTCACAGGTTGAGCGAAAACATTTGGTAAAATTTTGAGGGTAGTGGGGTTGGAACCTATGACCTCCCCTCTACAACACACGTGTGAAGTTACCGGCACCGCGGTGTATATGACGGGCACGGCTAATGCCGTATGAAAACATAGAAATGCTAAGAGCTAGGCCTAAGCAGCGGCATAGCTGCTGAGGTGTAGAAGCATCTGAAAAATTTTAAGGTTGGACAGGAGCCTGTAAAATTCAGCTCTTCATTGGTAAATGTTAAAAATACATATATAGCCGATACGGTACCACAAAGACCACATGTCATGTCATTCTACTTCCATGATGCCAAAACCGGGCACATGTTGGGGATAGTTAAAGATGCCTAGCCCTATACACTAGGCTTACGTAGTTGTCCCCCGCCCTCGCCCTTGCTTTGGGTTGTAAGAATTTGGCAAATAACGATTGGTGAAAAAAATTTCCAAAAACACCCAAAATAGCGGTGAATGTTTTGCACTTTTCTTTACGTTCAAAATACTAAAACATATGACATCCACATTTTTGAAAAGCGGAGACCAAGATGCTTCAAAACCACCCATTCTTTCTTGAAACAAATCTTTGAAACAAATCTTGTGACCGTTTCTTCCATTCTCACACTTTGAGCATGCAAAACTTGTTCCAAGAAATGCTCAACAGTGAGGTTAGAACCTTTTCCATTCTCCCAATAAACAAAATGGAATGAGGTTCGTATCGATTTTGTGAACCACACTAGTGTAGATGTTTTCAATTTGAAATGTACTTTGATTTTTGAAAATTGAACATGGCTTTGCAGAAAATTTTATGACTGAACACATAAAGTAGATGGTGCTAAAGCTCCGAAAATGAACTTGGAGGCTTTTGCATTTCTCCGATACTTTGAGACTGTAACTTTATGCAATGTGTTTTGAAAACACCGGATGGGGTTGCATCTAATCCATACTGATTGAAATTTTTTCGAAAATAGATCATCATTTGCTAAGTCCGACAACTTGGGTCATGAAAACACTTTTTCAAACAGAAATTGTTGTACCTAACCCACGCTTATTGGAAATTTTTTCGAAAACGCATGATCATTTGCTAAACCCGACAACTTGGCTCATGAGAATCCTTTTTCAAACAAAAATTGTTGATTTGCATATCTACTAGGCACCTTCACCCCACTCTGCCACTGGTGAGTTGACTTTGACCCAAACTGATTTTCGAAAACTCATGTCCTCTGGCGCATGTGCACATGTTGTTTTCATTATGCACGAAAAAGAAAAAGCACTACTTGAAATTAAAATTGTATAGCATTTTTGAAACAAAACATGGAAACGCTTGTCTCAACGTTTGAGAAATACTACCTATATATTTGCCACTTGCCATCGGGGATGATATCCTCCATCAATGAACCCCCTCCCTGCCTCAAAAGCTACTCACATTTTTCAAAACAAATGAAATTTATGGCAGACAGAAAATGCAACTTGCGTCACCACTGCCAAAAGCAAAAGTGTCCCATTGTTTGGATATGCAGCTGCTGACACGCAGAAACATGGACGGGGACGGCCACACAGCCAAGGCAGCACATTTCATCGACTCGGGCCTGGTCTGTGGAAAATGATAGCCCAAACTCAATGGGCGTCCCTTGGATCTTGTGATCGCCTGGGACTACCCTGCCCTATCAACCTCTAGTAATGTGGGCAACGCAAACTCGCAGCTCTGCTGTTTCAAAATGCCGGGCTTCAAGAAAAGTCTTCAGCCACCTCAACTACATTTGGCAGCCGTTGAGAAACATTCACAACTATCACACTATTCACAACTATATACTATACTATTGCGCTATTTTTCGCACTATTCCAAAATCTGGAAAAATTCTGTTACGATGGGACCCTCTGTTGTAACCATGCCTTGGTGACCGGAGTAATTCACCCGCTGTACCTCGGGATCTTGAATTGGCTTGCACAACAGCGGATTGGCCATTTCAATACAATCCTGGAATTAGTTATAAAAACACCCCGTCAGGGCAACCCCCCCCCCCCCCACCACCACCACACCAGGCCTTTTTTGGCTATTTTGGACTCCTTCGGAGGTGTTATCACCCACTTTAGCAGGGAAAGTTTGTGGTGGGGGGGTTTCGCTCTAGAGGTTAGGGTATAGTGTGTGGGGGGTGGGAGGGGCAACTGGGGATATGTACCACAAACCAGTGTACCGGTGTATGATTCAGGTGCACTGTTGCAATTCTGTACTGCTTGCTGTTTGGTCTTTCTTTTTCGTTTTCAGTACAACCTTAACCTACTTCTGGACAGCGTTTGGGGCAGGACCTACTCGCCTGCTTCCCCGCATCTTACCCCCTCAGGACGTCCTCATTCCAAAGCCAATCGGGAACAAGCATCAGGAGGAGGGGGGGAGGGGGGGCTGCCATAAAGGCTGAGTGTGGGGCGGGGGTTGCCACAAGGGCTGAGTGCAGGGACTGGGGGTTTGAAACTTGTCTTTCTCATTCAAGGACAAGACCCCCATCAATGCCACAGAGACTGCATTGCGACCAAATCCGTTCGCCCCAACTGACCGTACAGGCAAGCACAACACAACCGCAGGGTCTCAGAAACCTGCAGAAAGATGACTCTCGCATAATAGTGAGGCTCAGGGTCTGTTGTTCGGGGTGGGGCAAGACCCTGGCAAAACGGGCTCCTGCTGCGCCGTCCATGACACCGGGAGATTCCAGAGTGGCCTCCCTGCGCTGCGGACATTCACACTTCTCACTCGCCAACATCAGTCCCGGTATCTCCCACCTTCGTAGGCTTGTCCTGAAGCCAGGCTTCATGCCGAAATCAGTGGCCTTCATGGACCGTCGGATGGGGAGTGGCCGGACAGAAGGACTGGCTGCCTCTGCGATACAGGCGTGAGGCAGGGTTTGGGAGGTGGCTGGCCCTGAATCGGCCGATCGCAATTGGTGATGATGCCACTTTCGACCACCGCCGTCTGACGCGCTGGCACCGGGCTGCCACCGATGCGAACAAGAGGAGGGACGCTGCGCAAAGGGTGAGAGCAAGGTTCAGGAACGCTGCCTCTGTGCCCCGCAGGCAGCGGGCACTACACGGAAACGAGACCTAATGCCCTCTGGGAAAGTCCCTGGCCATGGCCTCAGACGACAAGGCGGAGCCCGTTTAGGGGTGATTGGGCCATGCAGCGGATGAGCAAACGTCCGCCCAAAGAATTCGCGAGTTTGGCTACAATTCTAACACGAAATTAGTGCCCTGCTGCTGCGTGCACAGAACAACCACACCGCAGCCTCGTTCATCAACCTCGGACCGCCGTCTGTCATCAGCTTCCGGCCTATGATGCTCCACACCCCCACGCCTCAGCAAACCAACAACAATACGGGTTTCTTGAAGGCGAAGGCGGGGGAGGGGGGGGCACCGCACGAACACCGCATGCAGGTCGCATGCTCGTCAACATCGGTCGCGCATGCGTCCTCCTTGACACTCCTGTGAGGCCTAGAACAACTCCGACAGGAGCTTGATGGTGTCCTCGGGGCACGTCACAGTGTGGCCAATGGTCCGCTCGCTCTCGAAGATCTCGTGGTCGTTGCCTCCGGGGTATGTCTTGTCGCCGAAGAAGTGGACGGTCTCGTAGTCCTTGACGAACTGCAGGCAGTAGGTCTTGTCCCAGCCCTTGGGGAACACGTCGAAGCTGATCTGCCCGCCCACGGAGAACTGGATGTTCAGCTTCTCGCCCCACTGCTCCCGCAGCGTGTCCACCATCTTCTTGCGGATGCCGTGCTCCTTGTCGTACTTCTCGAACTCGTCACGCTGGGGCTGCGTGGCATTGCGGCCG
This sequence comes from Eutreptiella sp. 'Long Island Sound 2002', assembly GCA_964036045.1. Taxonomy (NCBI): domain Eukaryota; phylum Euglenozoa; class Euglenophyceae; order Eutreptiales; family Eutreptiaceae; genus Eutreptiella; species Eutreptiella sp. 'Long Island Sound 2002'. Next base: position 19,592,763 of record OZ038385.1, read on the forward strand.
ATGGGGGAGATGTTGACCATCCCGTTGCGGTACTGAAGAGGGGCCGGACGGAGGCAACCCAAGGCTCAACGGCAGCCGTTGAAGGAGAGATGGTGGTGGGGTAATGCACAAGTGCATAAGGAAACCAGTTTTTTTTGGGGGGGGGTCCAGGCCACGGCAAGCTGGCGAAGCCTGCTCGCCAGAACGCACCAGAAGAAATCCCTCGGAATCAAGGATCAAAGCTGTCCAATAATACGACTGTCCCACAAAGCAATGTGGTAGCGGGTCTTCCCGCTATGCACAAGAGCATTCGGGGAAGCCAGTGTACTTGGTACCTGCTTGATGCATCGATTGCCTGTATGTTGCCCTTCCAGTTGTCCTAATGGTCATCAAACCACATTTGGACCTGGCTCAGAACCAGCACTGCTTTAGAATGAAAAAAATTGTTAGGGCGGAAGCCCTTTCTGGATGGGGGTCCCTCCCTCGGGGCTTGCCACTGTAGTTTTTTTGGGGGAGCATGGCCACTTGGTCCCAAACATTCCATAAAGCGGCCAAACGGCCCGAAGTTCTGTCCTACTTATGTGACTTTACATGTACGTGTAGTGGGTCTAGGTGCTGCCACTACCCGAAGGTACCAAAGGCTTGGCGAACCAAATATCTACATGAACCTGAAGCAAAACTAGAGGTCAGAAATTCAGTCTGGACCTGAACTCATGCAAAAAGATTGCATAGTTCTGGCCACTCTGGTTTGCACCGGACACTTGGTGTGTGTCGCTGGCGTGGGTTCTTAGCACATTTGATGTGCACAGTAAGTGTGGCTTGCATGGCATGTTTCATAGAGAACCCCCCCCCCCCCCAGTCTCCTTTGCCCAAGGTACGGCCGGGTCCCAAATTGATACATTGCATACAACCCCTGTATCTTACACAGGCTGTGTATTTTGCACGGCAGTCAAAACCGTATTATCAAGAGGCACTTGGACACAATCGGCTCCCATGCCTCTTGTGTCTCAGCACCATTACCCCACACCAAAGGGTATGGTAGCTAAAATGGTTCTGTGACTGAACAAACAAACGGACCACCTGAAGCCCACACCTCCCAATTGAGACCAAAGTAGATCAAGTCCCAAATCAATGCGGAGCATATGTCCTCCGTCTCTTGGACAAGCCGTATCTTTGACAAGTTCCACGAATCTATCAAAGCTCCGCTAGCGTTCTTGCGTCACATACCATACCTTCCCAAGCGTACGCATTTCGAGCACCGGTGGGTATGTCCACTACCATCTTGGCTGAGCTACCTCCTCGGCACAAGGATCATGCACTAGAAGGCATTGCCAAGGTTCATGCCCTCTTCATACCAGGGGTCATTCGTTGCCTAGGAAAATCTGAATTGCAACAAAACCCCTCCCTTTTCTTTAATGAGCGAACAAACTATGCAAGGTTGGCAAAAATTGCTATTACTTCTTGGAGGACTTTCCAGGTGCATCAAGTGCATCCTCAACCTATTCTCAAACTGTGAATGGGCAAGCATTGGAGGCACACTTCTCTGCATGGAACATTTGAGTGTGGCGCGTCAAAGGCCTTCCGTGGCCAACGGCGCACCCAACAGTCCGTTGTGCCTCCGTTTGTTTGAGAGATGGTGGCTGCCTTCTGTGCTCTTGGGGGCCACCGGGCATCCGCTTGAGCCCCATTGAGCCCGATGGGGCCCAACCCGGAACAATGTGCAGCCCCATGTGGGCCATTACCGGTAAGCAGTGCTGGCAATGCGGGATGATCCAAGAGCGCGGTTGTAGGGTTCAAGTGCCGCCTTATACATAGAATCCACAAAGGACGTTGTCCGCTAGAGATAGCAGGGTGGTGGCCACGAAGGTTGGAATCCGCCGAGGAGTGTGTAACAACCCACGTGCCGAAGCGGGCAGCTTCGAAAATGGATGATGCTCAAGCTAGAGGCGTTGTTTGACTTACACCGCGCCGTTGTTGTGGTTGCAGGGCAAGTGCTGCAGTGAGTAGGCAAGACGCAAAGGTTTGTGGCGCTGACTCTGGGGTGACCTGGAGGGAAGTATCCCTTGGTGCAGATCTTGGTTGCAATAGCGAATATTCTTTCCGGTGGCTCATGTAGGCCCTCTCTTGTAGAGGTCTGTTGCTGGCTTGAATGGTTGAGGATGGAGTGGAGCAAGCTTCCATACCAACGGCCGTTGAATATGGGTCAGTCGATTGTAGCGCTAGATGGCAATGCTCACGGGTGCTGCAAAGGGTGCAAAGTTCGGGGCCTTGGCTCTGGGCTGCCCATCCGCGGTGTGTGCCGCGCTTGTGTTCTGCCCCCTTTGAGTGCCATAGGGTGCGCGGTGCTGTGCCCTTGGGTGAAGCACTCTTGTTTGAACCCCATTGAATGCTACACGAACACTACAAATAAGGAAAGACAACTTCAGCACTTTTGCCACTTCCGCGTGAAACCAAGTATCATTGGCCAAATCCTCTCGCATGGCGCAAGCGAGCAAAGGCATGGCCTAACGTATACCCGTGCCCTGGGATGAGGGGGGACAATGGGCATGCCGGCGGGAGGGCTGTGGGTCCCGCTACAATGTTGCGGAGCCTCACACGTGCGAGGGGCATGATACCACCCAAGGGAGAGCTGTCGGCAGCTGGCGGCACCCATTGGCCTTTCGACATTTACCCTTGCCCTTCCTTGAACCCTCTCCTTCTCTAGGTGGCAGCGCCTATCCGCCTCCCACCACCGAGTGCCCTCCTTCTCCTTGCCTGACCTTTCCTTACCCGCTTGCGCTTTCGGGGGGGGGGATTGTGCAGGGGTTTGGGGGGGGGGGGGGGGGCACAAGTTCTCAGGATTGTCGTGGCGGATGGTTGTAACATGCCCCACCCCACCCCGGACCCCCCTCCCCCATAGCACGGCCCTGTCTCAGCGACTGTTGTTTGTTGGACTTGGGGCTGTGGGTGCGCAAGGAGGGGGGCAACAATACCAAGTTACAATGCTAGGCCAACATGTAATTGCGCCGCCCAGTCCTTCCATGGCCCGCAAATCATGGTGGTGCCACCAATACATCCAGATGTCATGCCAGCCCCCCCTTGGGATGGGAGCCTATGGGGGAATGTTTGCCCGGCGCGCGCCCGGCGCGCTACTTTTGTATTAACTATCCCGACTTCAGCCCCAGATTTACCCTCCCATGGAGAAGCCCCCCAAGTAGACCACATTGCACTGCACACCTTCCCTACAAAGCACGTTGCAAAATAAAGCAATATCTGTGACTTCAACCACTCCAACTGTCATTTGTGTTGCACTTAACAAACAACATTGGTCCCACAAGTGTGGGTGTCAATACATTCATTACAATAATGCTCCTTACACTCATCACAAACTGCGACGGTGGAGCGCCTTTGGCAACACAAAACACACACTTCCGCCTCATCCTCTGCCTCATCTTGCGTGGCGGCCGAGTTGCTTTGGTCAGTCCAAACCTGAGGCGGGACATGCTCCCATGGTCCGTAGGGGGGGTGACGGACTTGCCTCCGGATGCAAAACTGAGTGAAATGCAACAAAATGCGGACTGACTGGTACAACTCATTGGGGCCGCCACGCCAGATGTTCCTAACCAAACCCCAATGCCACAACCGAGCAAACAGCTGCTCAATGCGTGCCCTGTACCACCCATGGACATCATTGTAACCTTGTTGGCGGGCTGTCAAAGTGCCATTCTTTTTTCCAATGAATGGCACAATGACATGAATCCGGCCTTTATAAGCGCCATCATGACCCCCAACTTCAAAATCAAAGAAATCCCCTCGGGTACGAGAAGGTCCGTACCCATCCCAAATCAAAACATCTGCTGATGTCCCGGGGGCCAAGGGGCAAATCCATACAATGTTGCCCAACATATCAACGGCAACAGTGACCTTGTAAACATGCGACGCATACTTAGGATTCCACAGGTCTGCACTCCATATCCCGCCAATGGAACTGATGGGCATGGAGTCTGTGAAATGCGTCATAAAGAATGGAAAATGGGGACAATGGTTGAAAGGATTCAACCTGTCGGCCCATCGAATCTCTTGAACAACATGGTTAAGGTATTCGCGAGCACGGGCAACACTCTGCCGCCAGGCAACCTCCGAACCTTCTGCGTGAGACATGAAAGCACCGCTCTCTGCCGGTGGGGTGTGTTTCATCTAGAAAAAAAATCGAAACAATGACTCACGGTCGTGGAGCTCGGGGTGCCCGTACTTCATCCAAAATTCCTCCATTGTTTCGGCATCTGCACCCATCCGTGCAACTTGGGTACGCACACAGGTGGACTTACACCGTTTCACCCACCATTGGACACCACCACCCTTGCCATCGTCGTAGACGGGGTGCAAAGGGTGTGCCAAGTTCTTAGACACGGCGAGGAGATATTCCAAAATCTCATCCTCTGTCTTTTTGTTCTCCCTCGCAACCTCTTCCGTTGTGTACTGTCTTTCCGTGGAGGGTTCGACAGGGTTGGGCTGGGGCTTGGGTTTGCCTTTCGCGGACATGCTACATCACCCCTGCATTCTCGGGGGTCCCCAACAAAGGGAACAAAATCAAAACTCAAAACCTACGCCGGGGGTCACCATGATGCACCACGCAACAAAGCGTGTATTCAAAGATCGTCCCGGTTTCCTCAATAGCACCGGACGGTTGGGGCCCAAAAGAGGGCGGAAATGCTACATCACCCCTGCATTCTCGGGGGTCCCCAACAAAGGGAACAAAATCAAAACTCAAAACCTACGCCGGGTGTCACCATGATGCACCACGCAACAAAGCGTGGATTCAAAGATTGTCCCGGTTTCGTCAATAGCACCGGACGGTTGGGGCCCAAAAGAGGGCGGAAATGCTACATCACCCCTGCATTCTCGGGGGTCCCCAACAAAGGGAACAAAATCGGAAGTCAAAACCTACGCCGGGGGTCACCATGATGCAGCACGCAACGAAGCGTGGATTCAAAGATTGTCCTAAGTGCGCCCCCTTAGCGCACCCCCTAAAAGGTCACCGGTGGGGCACGGGTCCAAAAAGATGCCCGGCGCGCGCCCGGCGCGCTAACGTTCCCCCTATGCACGAGGCGCCAAACCGGACCTTCCCACTACAACTCCTTGAGGCAGTGGAAAAATTCTTCGGCGCCTTAGCACCTTGGGCTTTTTGGGGCAAATGACCGGACTCACTCATACTTAGACACTCATACTCACTGCTCACTCAGCCTTTGTGGCACAGGGTGCACAAGGGCGGCAGGGTGCAGGTTCCCTGATGAGCAGCTACCCTGTGGGGGGTGGCTTTGGCGCAATCATCATTCAAACTACATCAGTTCACTTGTCTGAGGAGACATGCTATGAACAATGGAGATGAACCACAAAGCATTCATCCGTCACTGTTTTGGAGGGGGGGGGGGTGCGCATACAGGGGCGCGTGCAGGTCACGTCCGTACACTGGGTATCAGCCCCCCCCCCCCCCCATCGAAATCCACACCACCTGTTCCCTCCAAATGTGCAGCCTCGCACTCCGCAACTGCTGCGCCACGGGTCATGTGCACCCGTACCTCAATGAAAGTGCCGGTCATCACCGGAATGTCCAGATCTGCAATCATCTTCAAAACCGACTTGGCGAACTCTTGGTACGTCTTCTCCCCGAACTGCGCCTTAATGTTCTGCCGGTGGATTTCCTTCCCGTCCGCGAAGCCAAGCAGCCCGTTCTCCGAGAAGACGAAGTCCAGGAACTCGTACTGCAGGAGCCCGGGGCCCAGCTGCTCCGTGATCTTGGCGATGTCCGAGCCCCCCACGACCCCGAGAGAGATCCCCTTGGCATGCACCGCCTTCAGTGTGTCGAGCATGTTTTGCTTGACCTCCTGCCGGGGGGCGGTCAGCGTCCCATCCACATCAAACAGGCAAATGGTCTTCCCAGGCATTGTGTGGCGGTCCTGGGGAACAGGGGGAGGACGCTCTTGTTTGGCGAGGACGAGAGGAGACGAAAGAGAAATACCCCCCAAAGACAGTACCCATACAACAGTCCCCCAAACCCCTGGGCCAGTCACTAAATGACGCCACATGCGAGGACCCAAAACTGGACCTTTCCAATCCAAATTTTTTTCTTTTGGCCCAGACCAAGATGAGCTTGCATAGTCTGCTCACTGTACCGTACTCAAGACGGCCTCTTGAGATCAAGGTTCCAGAGTGGTGCAGTCCTACGATGATCCCACATATGACTGTGGTAGCAGATCTGACACGCAGCTGAGTCTGAAACCAGGCATTCTGTGCTTGGTGTGCGGGGCTTTTAACCCTAAAAACTACCCCCACGTGAAAGCATGCAAAACATGGTGATGCATCAATTCAACAACGCGGCCTAAGAGCCCAAATGTCCATATCTCTGAGCCGCAGCAACATGCTCTGGGGTACACAAAATGCCCAAAAGATACTCCCACGCCCCCCCCCCCCCCGCAGCAAGTTTCCCTCTATGCAGAGGGGAGACTGCCACGCCCGTAGGCTTCCTTGCGTGCATGAGGATCCAACCAGACCCTTCCACTACAACTGCATTGTAACTGGAGGAGAAATTTTCTTTGTGGGTTTGGTGCCGTGGACTTTGGGGCAATTGACTGCCCCCCCCGCCCCCTTCCTGGGGGACTGTCCAGGGAAGGGGGGTGGGGTCCCACTTTACTCCCACGGTCAGACACATGCACAAAATTTTTGATGTGGCGGGAAGGGGGAGGCAACGGCAGCCGAAAAAGGAGCAGCTACACCTCCGCCACCTGCAAACTCGCCCTCACCTGCCACCAAGGCCACCGATTATGGAGCTCCTGCACCTGTGCCTCAGGCGGGCAAGAATGCAAGAGCACAGGCAACTGGAAGGCCCCTGCACCAAACAACGGGAGGAAACCAGATGACCAAGAGGACACAGAAAGAAGGAAATCATTTTTAGGAGCAATAGTTCATGGGTTCCGGGGAACCATGTCCTGTCCTGTATGACAAGAGGCTCCTGCCACAGTAACCAATATGTTTGTTCCCTGGATGCTTGCCTTCAATGGGCCCTGACTGCCAGGGCACCTGAGATTCCTGTGTCATGCTATACCGCATGGTGATATGCGAGCCAGAGAGCTCCAGCAACCACCCCAGGGACATGCCAGGCAGCTCAACACACTGCCGAACCCAACCAGTGGACGTGGACATGCACCGACTCGTGTCTGATGGACTGGAGGTAGACCAGGGGGCCAGGGCGCACAGGCATGTGGGACAGGGGAACTTCACACTGTCCCATGGATTCGTTCCCGGAGGAGACATCAAAGGGGGGACACCCGAGGGGCCCGTCACAGTGTTCAGACCATTCAGCGGCAGAGCAGGCTGCATCAAAAAGTGGTTCCAGCGGGATCGGCGACATAAGGACCCGCTGCTTCGAATCCATGCCCCCACCCCCCCCACCCCCAAGATGTGCAGGCTGGAGGCCAACTTGTGACCAAGAGGACACAGAGATGTTTAAGTACATTGTGGGCGTGGAGTAAGGAAGGATGTTGTAAGGAAGGACAGACTTCCGAATAGAGGAAATGGAAGCTTGCCCCCCCCCCCCCCCGCCCAAGTTTTTGTGCAACGAGCTTCGGACCAACGAACGATAACCAACGAATGGCCTTTTCCACATAGTTTGTTCCAACACGTTACGCGGTGTGCACACGGTGCAAGTAATCCCCCTCTGAGCCTTCTTTTTTTTTATCTGGAAAAAAATGGTCATAGTGGATGTAGCTTTGTGTGAGCCCTGTATACTTGAGAAACTGGTGTGAAAAGATGGGTTGCAACATCCAGATCCATGAAGTTCATGGTGTACAACGTGCTTTTCTCCCCCAACCCTAAGTATTCATTCGCTTCCAGGAGCAGAGCTGGCATTGGTACAATACTGATTCTGCTGTTGGCTAGACGCCGATTCCGGTGTTGGCGTTCGTCAAATGAAGTAGGATCCCGACCTGCAAAGAGACTAGCCCGAAACGCGTTCAAAAAATGCATTGGCCCTAAATGACGAAGATGTTGCAGCCTTTGACCTACAACTGAGGTAGTCTACAAAGATACAGTGGAAGCAGGTGTCAAATATCCCCCCCCCCGTGTCCAATGAACAATTTTGTCCTTAAAAAATACGGTCCGAGTAGAAGGGTTCGTTGGACAGACTGTTCAGTGCGCACAACAATATAGTGAAACGGCGGTAACCCATCCCTGATACCCAGCCCATTCAATGCGCAATTAGCACTTTTGAGAGTAGAAGCCCTTCAAGCGGAAAAGTTGGACATGCTCCCCGGGCTTGGGGCACTTTTTGTTCTTGGCACGGGCAGAAGTGGCAGCCTGATCCGGCTCAGGCACCTTTGGGACAGACAGCTGTGCGCAATAGAGGTCCTGTAGTTGAGGGACGCCATTCCCTACCAACCTGCTTTAGAAATTTGCCCACCATTGCTGCAAGATACATCATAACAGCCCCTCATTTCCGCAAACCTTTATCCTGAGACCGCGGTTCTGGAGTCCGGTACCCAATTCAGTACCTAATTTATGAGGTCCCCAAAAAATACGGTCCGAACGGAGGTGTTTGTTGGACACAGTGTTTGTTGGACACAGGGGGAATGTTTGCCCGGCGCGCGCCCGGCACATGCCCGGCGCGTTACCTTTGTATTAAGTATATCTTCTCTAGCCCCAAGTTTATCATCACCTCGGGAAGTCCCCCAAGTAGACTGCCCTAGACCGCAAACCTTCCCCGAAAGGCACCTTGCATAAGCCAAAATATGAGGAAAATGTCACTCCCACCACTTCCAACCACCACCCTTGCCATCGTCATATCGCCATGCCCCTGCCACCCTTGCCAATGTCATGGGTGCAAAGGATGGGCCAAATTCTTAGACACGGCGAGAGGGTACTCCAAATTGTTTGCTGAGGTGGGGGCAAAAACAGGCACGGGTGGGGAATGGTAAAAAAAAAAGATGCCTGGTGTGCGCCTGGCGCTGTAATACTGGATAAGTGCTATCATCGGCTTCCTCTAGACCAAAGCCATCCCACAGCAGGAAACGGTAGCCCCGGGCCAAACCCTAATGGTGTCTTATTTAGGGTGGCCTTACCATATAATGACCCTCGTTAGCAATCTGCCTGAATGCCATCTCCGCTCCCCTCAACCTCCCTTGGTCTACAGCTCCTTGCAGCAACATCGGGGATCCTGTTTGGGGGAATGTTTGCCCGGCGCGCGCCCGGCGCGCTACTTTTGTATTAACTATCCCGACTTCAGCCTAGACTATCTTAGGCACGGCAATGTCCTGTTCTATATAGTGGGGATGCTCCTTCGCCCAAAAATCAATGTGCGCTGTTCGAAAAACCTACGCCGGGGGTCACCATGATGCACCACGCAACAAAGCGTGGATTCAAAGATTGTCCCGGTTTCCTCAATAGCACCGGACGGTTGGGGCCCAAAAGAGGGCGGAAATGCTACATCACCCCTGCATTCTCGGGGGTCCCCAACAAAGGGAACAAAATCAAAACTCAAAACCTACGCCGGGGGTCACCATGATGCACCACGCAACAAAGCGTGGATTCAAAGATTGTCCCGGTTTCCTCAATAGCACCATGTAGCATTTCCGCCCTCTTTTGGGCCCCAACCTTCCGGTGCTATTGACGAAACCGGGACAATCTTTGAATCCACGCTTTGTTGCGTGGTGCATCATGGTGACACCCGGCGTAGGTTTTGAGTTTTGATTTTGTTCCCTCTGTTGGGGACCCCCGAGAATGCAGGGGTGATGTAGCATTTCCGCCCTCTTTTGGGCCCCAACCTTCCGGTGCTATTGAGGAAACCGGGACAATCTTTGAATCCACGCTTTGTTGCGTGGTGCATCATGGTGACCCCCGGCGTAGGTTTTGAGTTTTGATTTTGTTCCCTTTGTTGGGGACCCCCGAGAATGCAGGGGTGATGTAGCATTTCCGCCCTCTTTTGGGCCCCAACCGTCCCACCCCTGCATTCTCGGGGGTCCCCAACAAAGGGAACAAAATCGGAAGTCAAAACCTACGCCGGGGGTCACTATGATGCAGCACGCAACGAAGCGTGGATTCAAAGATTGTCCTAAGTGCGCCCCTTAGCGCACCCCCTAAAAGGTCACCGGTGGGGCACGGGTCCAAAAAGATGCCCGGCGCGCTAACGTTCCCCCTTTGAAGGCAAGTGGGTTCCATGACCTCAACCATAAAGCGCCTGTATCCTAACTAGAAAGGGGTATGTGTGCGTGCCTACTTGCTTAGAGAACGGTCGAGACAGAGAACCTACACACTGACGCTCCTAGAGCACCATTCTCTTGGGGAGCGAGAGAGCCTTTCTCGGGGGACCCTCTCCTTGGAAACGCGTGCTTTCGCGCCATGCCTCCCACTTGCTCAACACTATGACAGCTGTTGGTGGTGGCTTTTTCTCGCATTGGCATTTTTGAACTTGCTGCCCCAAAAGAGTCCATTGCAGAGGTATGCAAGCGGGCGAGGGGTGTGTGCCATACAATGAGCAGGGGAGAGGGGCTCAAGGGGGGAGGGGGGAGTGCAATGGACCCCTCCTTGCACATGCAGCACAAGGAAAGCAGAGCTGATTGCTTTTTCCAGCAAATTGGCAGACGGTGCACCCTTGGCCCATTGCACGCCATTGTTCCCCCTGCAATGCCACACGTAGAACAACAGGCAACAGGCTATAGAACAAGGTCTTTTGTGGACAACTTGTGCTAAAATGAGGTAGCACACAGGTACCTTGGTGATGGCACTGTCATCGCACCGGACGTGTGCCGTGTGCACCATGTGCGTCAAAGAAGACACAAACCATGACCACCATGCAACTCAATTGCATGGTGAGGCATCACGCAACACACACCTGCGCCCGTTAAAGAAGGCACCAACAATCGATGCGGCAAAAATTAAGGGATGCAACGCCTGGGGTTGCTTAGTGGGGCCGCGTGGAGCAGCCACAGGAGCACCGTGTGTCAGGGGTGATTCCCTATTAAGAAGGGCAGCGGCCTTGTCAGGACCAAGCTGCTGCTGTGTAGTGGCTGCATGACTGCCTGTGTCCCTTGGCCACGCCCTACAGCACAGCGTGCCTTCTCGCTGCAGGCCCTCCTGCGCTCCTGGGGGGTGGCGGGGGGGCGTTTCCAGGTCCTTCCGCCACAAAGGGGCAGAGGGGCGGCCGCAAGGGGGACAGGGTGCCGCCGCAGTGAATCCCCGGGACGTGTGCTCTGCATTGCACCCACGGAACATTCGACCCTTTCAGCGTGGATCAGGGAGTTCCTCCGCCTGCGGACGCTCCACAACCGTCCCCCAGTGAGCGAACACGCCCATCGCTGCGGCGGGGGTTGCCGCACGGGGTGGCGTGGTACAGAAAATGCCTGCTTCCGCCCCTGAAAATCAGCCGATAGCCCAATACGTCCAACGAGGCCCCCCCAAACAGGCCTTTGGATGGTTGCTGTTACCCCTCCTCCACCCTTGTCAAAAGAATGGCAAAATTCAAAAATTTTGCGGAAACAACACCTCACATTTGTTTGAACAAAGGCGTTGTCTGCGTGCGCCCTCAGAAGACACAAGCAGTGAATGATCCAAGACATGGTGCACCTGCAATTAGAAATGGTACAGGTGCAAGAAATTGGTATCCAATGCAGTTCTGATGAAGCTAGGGGGGGGGGGGGGGGTACGCTGGTGACCCAAACCGGCCCAGGCACTCCACCTCTGCCTATACTTCTGCCTCTGCCCTCGTCGTTGTGTAAAATCTGGTGTCTGGCCTTCACCATGGTCTCCTCCCTGCAAGCAGGCGGAGTGCACGAGCGCTAAGTGGAGGTCGCAGAGCGTTCCAATCGTCAGCTTCCCTCACCCGTGCGGAGGAGAGAGAGCCAAAGCTCGTCCTCACCTTCGAACTGAGGATGTCTGCCGTGTTCTGTCCCCAACGGGACCCGAACCCGGGACCTCGATCGGCGGCACGGCTGCATAACCACTGACACACGTGCCTCCGGTAGAGCATACAATGGGGGGGGCTGACGAGAGGGGGGGTACTGCGACGGAGGTCCGGGTGTAGGGGAACTGTACAGGGGACTGTACAGTACAGTCAGTGTTGTGCACAAACTGACTGTACCGTGTGAACTGTGGGGGAGGACTGCACGCTCATACGCCGCTGGGATTTATAGGACCCGCTGGGATTTATAAGACGTGTGCTTGAAAACCGCGGGAAGACAAAAGTGTTGGGAGACGAGGGCGGGGTGCCCCATGAAGTTGGGTGCCGCGTAGCCAGTGACCTGTCTGCTGCGTGGCCTGCTTCTGTTGATCGAGGTCATGTGCGTGTGTGACGCCCAAATCTTTCAAATCATGCTCAAACTGCGAGGTTCAGCAATGATGCGACGAAACCATAAGTTCTTTTGTTCGGTTGCCTTGTCGCCGGGCTTCAGGAACTGGGTTGAGATGACACGCAACATGCAACAAGAGGGAGTGGGGCTCGTGTTCCTACCGCGTCCCGCATCCCTGGTCCGTTCTCCCGTGCTTCCCTGCTTGGAGGCCCCACTAGGCGAGTCCGTTGTGCCTTTGGCAGACGCGGGGGGCGAAAAACCCACGGGTGCCGTTGTGCTGTTGGCGGACGCGGGGGGCGAAAAACCCACGGGTGCCGCTGGAGCTCATGTGCTGGGAGGGGGTGGAAGGGGGGTAGGGTGGCGACTGGTTCTATGTGACCTGCTTGTCTCCGCTGAACTCATGACCATACGAAAACACTGGTGTGTGTGTGTGTGTGTGTTGGGGGGGGTGGCGCCATATTATAGAGGAAGGCCTGTATGGGTCTGCAAGTGGGTCAGAGAGGCGGGCCCCTGTGCTTCAGAGAATGACACTCGTGGTGCCTGCACTGGTGCCCTCTGTGTACGCCACCCTCACCTAGGCCAGAGCCTTTGGCCCTCAGGTCTTACGATGCTTCTGTGCTCGCTCGCCCTTGCCTCTCCAGGGGTCGCCCTCTTAGGCGTGCCCGTTTGCACGGGCGCTCACTCTCGGGGAGGGGGGGTTCATGTCCCCGCTGTCTTTTGTCCCCCCGCTAGCCTCGACCTGCCTCGCCTGGGGCCCTCTGCACCCCCCCGGGTGGGCCCCTACTCGTTGGCGTGCGCAGCACACGCCGTTTGGGGGCGGGGGTGTGCTGCTCTGCCCCCCCCCTTGCCCATCGGGGTCTGTTGACTGATTCGTCGGCCCCCCAGTACGCGTGCTGGGGTGCGGCTCGCGGCCACTGGGCACTCCGTGGGCACTCGTGGGTGCCCCTGATGTCCCCGAGAGCAGCAGTGCCTGACCCCCCGGTGTGTGGTCGCGCATGCCCTGCAGGGGGGGTGTCCGTGTGTCTCGCACATCCAAGTTTTGGTGCGCCGTTTGTGTGCCTCAGGTTTGCGCGTCCGTGCCTCAGTCCTCAGGGGTGTGAATGCCATCGCCAGCCGTGTCAGGCCCTGGACCTCTGCCCGGGCTTCTTCGTCCACACCAAAAGATTCCTTTGGTCTCCCCGCTGGTCGGGTGTAAAAATCCGCTGCAAAATGGCCTGCCTTTGCTCCTCCTTTCGCCGGGCACCGTGGCCTGTCCCCCGCTTGAGGTCGTGGCTGCTCCGCGCTGCGGGCCTGCTTTTTTTCACGTTTCGCTCTGTGCTTGGCTTGCCGTTGTCGCTAACGTTGCGCCCACCGTTCTTCCCCATACTTCCGCAGTCGCTGGAGGTGCTTCCATACGTCCAGCGGCTTCGTGAGGAGGGGGCGCCCCTCCAGGCCCATAACCGCTCCTGCCCACATGGGTATTAGTGACTTGCAGCTGTTTGTGAGCTTGGCTAGAAGGATGGACTCCTTACCCACTGAGCGGCCCAGCAGCGTGGTGATGAGCCTTATGACCCGGGCCTTTTCTTGCAGGGACATGTCTCCCCTGGGCAGAGGCCCGAGCACCGGTACCGGCATTGCCCGCCGTTTCGTCTGCGGCAGCTGTATTTGGTGCCTTGGATACGTGTTCCTAGGCTCCTTCCGGAACTGCGTCGGAAACATGAGGCCTGACTCGTCCTCCTTCTGTTTGCGCGCCTTCAGCACGCAGAGAAACATTTCATGCAGTCTGCAAATGAAGAGCTCCCAGGGGTGCGTGTCTTGCTCCGCCCATGTCACGCCGGCTTCCACGAGCTGGACCTCTTCTCGGAGTTGGTCGTCCACATCCTCCAGTGGGCGTTGGCATCTGTGCCTCGACACCCTGCCCAGCTCCAGGCATCGCTTGCGCCAGCGCGCGTCCTCTCCCATACCGCTCACCCGCACCGTCTTGTCCGGGAGTATTCTGCACAGTTTCAGGCATGGTGGCCACTCACTGAGCGACCCGATGCGCAGTGCCTTGGCCAGGAGCATGATCTCGGTGATTCCCGACTCTCTAGCCGCCGTCCATGCTTGGCACCTCCAGAGGAGGTGTTCTTCGTCCTCCGGGACTGGCTTGTCGCAGTACGGGCATGTTCTTGTGGGTCGGAGCCCCCGCTCGTGCGCCCCCCGTAGCAGCGCCTTGTCCAGCTCCGTGTCACAGTGGGACAGGTATGCTAGCGTCAGGCCCCTATTTATTTCCCCTCCCATGCCTGCAAAAAGTTTGGGCCTTCTGGCTTCCACCCGCAGCAGTTCTCGCTTTCGCAGCTCTTCTCGGAGAATGTGCTCCACCTCTTCTTTCGCGTCCAGTGCCATATTGACCGGCTTCCTGGCCCCCGGGTAGGTCCACTGCCATGTATGTGTCGTCTGCATAGCCCTCTGCCGATATGTGTACCTCCACTCCTGGCGCACACTCGTCCTCTGCCTCTTCTGGCTCCATTCCCGTGGGCTGGCCCTCATCGCTTTGGTCCTCAAAGAGCACCCTTGGCCGTATCGGCGATATCTGGTCTTCCCCATCCAGGTCCTCCACCCGACGTGCCGGGGTGTGTGTGTGTGTGTGTGGTGGTGGTGGGTGGGTGGGGAGGAGCGCGGGGTAAGGACGTATCAGAAGAGAGGAGAGAGAGAGAGCAATGGTCGGGTCCAATCGACTGAATGCCCCTGCCATAGGCACTTTCAGCCAGTAGTCCAATAGGGAGTAGCCTCTGCAAAGCAAAAAAGAAGAGAGGAGAGGGGAGGGGGGGTCTGGGACCAACAAGTTTGTGTCCAAAAATGGCCCGAACAGACTTTCCCAATGGTAAATTTCGTTTTTTCCCATGATGGTCACTTTGGTCTGGGGTCCGGGTCCTCCTATGGTTGCCAGCCGTTCGAATACATCCTTGGGGGGCGGGGGGGGGGGGGGGTGCTTGTCCCACTGTCCACAGCTGCAGCCTGCTGTCTCCATGTCCCCTCCCCCGCCAGCAGGCTGCATGTTCATGATTATGGTGATGATGATCATGGGGGGGGGGGTTGACATGCAGTAGAGAACAACATGCGCATCATCGCATGTTCGGTGCTTTGCCTGTGGCACTACCGTTGCAGCGAGCAGAGGTCCATGTGTCTTTGCCTTGGCCGACGGCGTCAACGGGCAGGGCATTGCACACCGCTGCGCAGTGGGGTGTGGAGGGCGGCAGAGGTGGCATGCGCAATGCATGGGCTGAAGGACTTGCGGGTGGCACTGCAGTGTGGTGCACTGCAGGGGGGAAGGCGTGATATCTGTGGGTCAAAAGGGATAGAGTCCGCTCAGTGGGATTTTGTCCCTGTGCCATACAAGTGATGAGGCGGATGTGTTAGCTCGGTGGTTATAGTGTCAGTCCATGTTGCTAGAACGGGGCTGCAACCCCCCCAAAGCACCACTTGCCTGTGGGTTGTGCGTGTGCGTGGCCATATCTACGTACAGAATCCCCATCTGACCGTCGTGTTTTCTGACCTCGGGTGTGGTTGGGCCAAGGAGAGGCGGGGGGGAGTACATGAGGGGTATGCAGATTCAGACCCTGACCCCAATGCCCCCTAGACACTTTGGGCCCTGTGTTGAGGGGGGGGGTCTGGGGTGGGGTGGGGTGGGGGGTGTCCCAGATACCCCAACATACATCTGGGACAATGTGGTCCGGCCCTCCTTAACATTTTGAACACCAGGGCCCTAAATGGGTGCCCCGGGGGGGGGGTAGGGACTTGCTTGAGCGGGGGGGCGGGGAGGGGGGGAGGGGGTCCAGGGGGGAGGGGTCCCCCCCCCCCTGCCGGAACATACCCAATCCACAGTGAACAAAAAAATTATTGGAGAATGAACAACTCAGCACATGGAAATGCCATGTTGTCGGCCGTAAAGAAAGGAAATATTTTTTGACTGACTCCGGAAGTTCAAAGAGTACTCAAGACTGTGCTTGGGAAAGTGGGCGTCTCCAGCATATGATACAGTGGATCCCCGCAACGCGGGGCACATGGCAAGGACCCAGAGTTCACATGCGTTTACCAGAGGGCTCTCTGATGCGGTAGGCAAAACCGCCACGCCATATGGCAAGCCTATAATGCGTAAGATTTAAGGGGGTTAAGACATGCTGGATCACGTGTGTGCCATTCCCCACAGGTCCTCAAGAGTGATAAGCTTTCATCGCTTTGCAGGGGCCATGTCTGGTGGCGGGCCTTGTGTGGCACGTTGGCCCAGGATGCCGGGCCTTGTGTGGCACTGGCGTTTAGGCGGAGGCGACTCCACCCAGTGGGCGGCGCGCTCAGATGCCCACAACTGGCTCATCACCGAAAAGAGCTGAATGCTTCGGTTATGCCGCTGGTAGTGGTGGTCTGCGGAGGTGGTCCACACTCTAGCACGTCGCAGAAGGGAGTGCCAGTGCCGTGATTGCTGCACCAAATCATCTAGTACGTTGCGGTATGAATCCATCAGTGAGGCCCTGAGAACGGCACGCTGATGCAGATACCAAGGCTGGGCTAGATACTGCATTGCCGAAGCTACTTGCTGTGCCCCTGGGTCTGCAGCAGTGGGACAGAGGCACTGGTCGAGATATTTCACCGCCCATGACCTGGTGTGGTACGACTGCGGTCGGTCCCATGTGTGCACCGCTCTGCGGTGGGATCTACGGTTGCCGGCCGTAAACAAAGGAAATGCATCATTGAATGTCAATTCAGGGTTCCCACATCTCACCAATACAAAACACCTACAACAAAGTGGGACATTCACCATTTCATGCCAAATGACAGTGATCTTTCTTGTCAGTCACAATTAGACTCACCTGAACTAGAGCCCCCATCGGTAGTGGAACTGGAACTGGAACCTGATGATGATGACGAACCGGAGTCACTGCCTGAATGGGAGACATCAGACAAATTATCAGGCAGCGCCTCATCATCCACTGGCTCCGGATCAGAGGGTACCTCGGCTTTTTGTCTTTATGACCGGTGATCCTATCTTTAAACCCAAAATAGAGCAACGCGTCAATTACGTCTTCGCGTTTTGCGCGTGGCAACGGTGGGACCGGGGAGCCGAAATACACTGACAACGAGCGTTGAGGCATGGTAGTCTGGAAAACAAGGGAGATGGAGCACACTTGTAGCAATATGTACACAATGTATGGCATGCGCCGAAGGCGCCAAAATTTTTTTCCCGTGACTAAAAAATGTTCCCAAAACCCAGGTTTTCGGGTGCACTTGAGCTGAGGGGGGAGGGGGGGAGGGGGTCCAAGGGAAGGGGGGGAGGGGGTCCAGAGGGGAGGGGTCCCTTCCCCTGCTAGAATGAAAATTAAAGCAAGTCCCTTTGGGGGGTCTAGGTCAGGGTGATTAGCGGTTGGCTGTCGGCGGTTGTTTGTTCCTAGGGGCTGTCCTTAACAAAAAAAAAAGAGTTCTTAAGGACAGCCCTGGTCTGGGTCTAGGTACTCCCCATGGGAGGGTACCAGACAGGCGGATGGACCTCTCTGCCAAGGCCCCACTGCATGTCCGAATGTCCCGCCATCTGCCCAGTCATCACGAATGCCCCACTGGAGGAGATCAGTGCCGATTGCCTTGTCCAATGGACGTTCGTAACGAAACCCGGAAGTCGAGGACATCCACGGGACAAAGTCCCATCGCTGTCCTGTTCTTGATGCGTCTAGACGCGCCGTGTGGCGTGCTCTACACAGACCAGAGGCCCACCCGACCCGCCCCGTGGGGCCGGGACATGACCGCCACACATTCCACGTGGTTCATGCTTCTGCACCGTCCGCTTTTGGTGGGTTTGGTTGTCGACCCTAGCTGTGCCGCATGCCCGGGCCATCCTGGGGCGTTGTACCTAGGGTATCGCTGGTCCCCCCCCCCCCGGAATCTTCCAGCCGATAGCGTGACGGTCTCCCTGGGGGGGGGGGGCAGTCGCCAAGCGACGGTCTCCCGGAGGAGGGGGAGGGGTTGAAGGGTATTTCAAGGCAAAGTGTGGGCTGTGTCTGCGTTTTGGGTTCTGAAGCCATGCTAACGTTCATCGACTCTGCAGACTTGGGTAATGCAACCACCACAGCCTCTAGCCGTGACAGTTGAGCATTCTCATGATCCACGTCAGTGACCCCACCAGGGCGCGTGTACCGAATGTGGCAGAACTGCAGCCCATTTAGTGAAGGCCCCACAACAGTGGCCAACACACGAGCACTAAGTATGCATGAGTGGTACCATACATGGTCACTGGGAGAAAACATCTTGGGTCTGAAAAAGCAACACACCACTCCATATGCCGAGAGAGAATATTGAAGTAACGGGAAACCAATGCAAGGCTGTGTGTGACAGGCAACACAAAACCCTGTAAGAGATGTTTACAAAACATTGAAATCACGGTCTCCCGGGGGGGGGGGGGGGCTGAGTGTCTGCGTGTCACCAAAGCCCGTATCGCTGTGTGGAACAGGGTACACGTCCTGACAAGCTTCCCTCCCCCTACCAGACACCCATCGTGTTTGGTGTCCGTCTCGTGCTCTGTGTTGCGCAGAGCGCTGTGTTGTGCTGTGGCGTGCCTGGGCTCGAGTTGGTGCGGTCCGCACCTTCCGGCGGTCCCCCCACAAGCGAAAATCATGGCAAAACAAGTGGAAGTGGGCGACAATCCCAAGCATCACAATGTCATGTTCAGTGGACAGGACACCGCTTCATTTGCGCATGCCTCACCGCCTCTTCCCCGATGCAATCGGTCCACAGGCATGACCCATTGCCTCCTGTCGGACCGCACGCACTGCGGCGGAGGAGGACAACGGCCACGCGGGGGCGCTCCGCTCAGACCGGGCAGGAGGAGCTGCAGCGCGTTGCGTCGGGGGGTAGCATACAATCCCATCCCCCCCTTATCAAAACAACGGAAAAGTGCCAAAAAGTTGCAGAACCAATACCTCACGTTGTTTGGCTTTCACCCTCCGGAATCTCTCGCGGAACTCTTGCAAATGCATTGTCAGGAATACGGCGTTGGGTGGCGCTGTCACAAATTGGGTGGGGTTAGGGCAAATGGAGGGAATGAAGCGCCGGATACTTAGCTTCCGTATACCCCTGGGACACATACGATCATTGCTCTTCAGAACCATCTCGAATGTTGCCTTGAGTTCACTGCCACTGTGTCTTGGGCTGTCTGGGCAGCTCATCCCTCCCAGGGTATTTAGGGCAAAAAAACAGCCTTTTTTTTGTTGCTCAAAACCGCCATAGAACCTGTTCAAAAACGGCCGAATGAAGGGAAATGATGGCTACTCTTCACATGCAGCTTGACTTCCCCGTGTCAAAGAGGCCTCTAGGGTCCTCTAACTGCACGATATGTCTGAGAACCGTCCCCAAATGGCCCCCAAAAGCCCCAAAAATTGTGCACATTGGCCATCCACAGCTTCAAACCAAGAACAGGCAATATCTTGGGCTATGTGGCTCACGCGATTTTGAGGGCACCTAGTCCACCTGCACCCACGTCTTGTGGTTTCCACCCCCCAAAATTGGCCAAACGGACGCCTAGACCCCCGTACTTGGGCTCACTAGGCTACGGCAAGCTGCTAGAAGAATACCAAAGAGGTGGGTGCCAAAACAGGTCAAAAAGGACCACTGAGTGCAAAAAAATGACTTTTTCGAGAAATGATCCTAGTGCTGCGAGCGGTGCCCCCCTCAGAGGTGGTCAGGCAGAGACGAGCCATGCCTTGAATAGCAGGTTCCTACCAAGTTCTCGATGGGATAGGGGCGGGTCATTCGGAGCCGCTGCAACCCAAGGGGCTGCTCTCAGCATAGGGTGCCCACCTCCGGCCCGTAGACACGCACAAATGCTGGGGGCGGGCATTGAACACAGGTTCCCTGCCCCCCGGAGGAAGCCTGTGCCATTGCAAGGGCGCACAAGAGGTGATCAGCACAATGCGCCGGAGCAAAATTGGCTTATCAGTGGCCTGTAAGACCAAAGGTACCTTTTCGGTTACAAAGTATGAGACAAGAAGATGGCCATGGGGAGGACACCAAAGCGAGCGGCAGTCCCGTGGCGGTAGGTCAAAACCAGCGCCATGTGGGCACCACGGGACCTTATGTATCACAATGCGTTCTGGCAACCGACATACAAAGCAAATTTCAGGGGGAACCCTTGCACTGCGCGCGCACTGCGAGCTACTTTTAGACTACATTCCCCTGTGAAGAACCCCCATACCAACCCCTTCCAAACACCCTCAAAATTAGGCCACCCTAGCTACCCAAATGCCCCTAAATTTAAGTCACTCAAACTACCCTATCTCAAGACAAATCCAAGCTACCTTCCCTTTCTATAAGACATCATGCAAAATGCGGAAAGCCATGCACATATCCTCTTTTTTGTTCAATTGAAAGCTCACTCACCGTACCAGCTAGTCCCAAAGCCGCGTAGGTGTCCACCCCATCCTCAATTGGATCGGGGGGCAAAGTTTCTTGCAGGAGGGAATCCACGTCAACCTCTGTTTTCAACTTGTGGTACAACCACACTTCCTTATCAGCAGGGATGCGGCCTCGCATAGGGCATTCGACGGTGGTCAAGCAAAAACCACACAGTCCGTCACGTCAACTCGAGGGGCCACGCCAAAGCGTGGGAGTCCATCACCCCAACTCAAAGACACACACCAATGTGTGGGAGTCCATGGTGAAGATGAGCAAAAAAAACTGTGAAAAGGGGTGGAAATGGGTGAAAGTGGTGAAAATCCAAAAATGCCACATCCCCATGTGGAAGAAGCATCAAAACCTATGCTAGGGGCAAAAATGATGCCCGTAGTATCACAAAGTATGGGTCTCCAATACGGCTAGACGCTCAAATAGTTGCACTGCGCCCGCACTGCACGCGCAGTGCGCTAAGGGCGCCCCCTCAGACCACTAGAAAAAGAGGCACCCCCCTCCCCCACCACCCACCCACCCACACCCCCCATCGATACGTGTTGTGGGCAGGTTCCTTAGCCCATGCATGGCAATCCCGGGGCCAGACTGTGTCCCCGCGGGGGTGTCCCTGCTGCAGGGAAACTCGCAACGCCGCGCACGTGCGACACACCGCATGGGCCTACGACCAAGAGGGGAATCCCCCCCCCCCCAAAACACGCACAAAAGGGCCTGATGCCACTCAGTAATTGCTGTGCACGCCCTGCACTGCAATAAACCATCAACCGTGGTTACCGGATATCCCCTTCTCACCCACACGCAAAGAGCAGCGAAGCCGGAGCCAAACCAGGGTGGGGGGCTTTCGGTCAGTCTACTAACGTTACGGATGGATGCGAACCAGAGCTCACACGATTTAAGCGGAGAGTGCCGCCTAGAACCTTAGGGTCACGTACGGCAAGTCCCTTGGCTTCTGCCCCTTGGTGTCTCTCACACGCCGGCGGTGGCGATGCTCCACACAAAGTCTTTCCCAAGACGGCGGAGTGTGGAGGGAGCTCACCACCACCAGTGATGTCAGCGGGGCCAAGGGCTTGCGGATCACCAAGCCCCTTGCCACCCATCGGTGGTAAGGGGCGCCGCGGGGGGGGGGGGGGGGGGGGCGGCGTCCACGAAGTGAACGCCATTGTTTGAAGTGGAGCCCCCACAGCCCCTGGGCTATAGCTTCTCCCCATCCACCTTCACGTCCACCCACAGATGTGGCGGGCGCTGGATGTCGAACCCCTTCAGCTGCACCTTCTGGGCCCCCGGCCGCGACGCCATCCACACCAAATCGTCCGGCGAGAGGTTGGTCCAGCCGAAGCACACGGGGTGCGAGCCCTGGGCCGGCAGGACCTGCAGCCCGATGCGGGGGGCGAGCGGGCATTCCACCTGCAGTGAGGCAGTGAGGCACAGACAACAGGTTCTGACGACTTAGCATAGGGTTCGGTATCACAGCCCACCCGACCGGCTTTTTCTGTGGTCACGGCATCCCGGCCATCGCGTTAAGAGCGCCTTTGGCACGCACGCACGCACCCACCCACGCACCCATACACCCGCACATACCACTGCCCACGCCCCGTGCAGTGTGGCAGTGCCCAGCAATAGTCCCACGGCCCACTGCCCCCTGCAGTGCGACGGTGAGCAGAAGGAGCCCCACTGCCCACTGCCCCCTACAGTGGGGCGGTGTATGGCAGACTACCCACTGCCCACTGCCACCTGTGGTCTGGCGGTGTGCTGAAGGATACCCTTCAGCTGCACCAGCAGGCAGAGTGGCAGAGTGTCCCCAGGACAGCCCTGAACCAAGGCCGCTCAGCACAAGAGGAGGTGGCGACCCCCTGCTGCAGGTGCGTCACACACCACACGCAGTGCGCCCCCAGACACACAGCCCTCCCATTCTACATTGCCCTGTGTGCAAGACATCCTGACCATTGCCTTTTGGTAACAGCGCCTTCGACACCCACCCACACCCACAGAGCAAAGACACAGTGGAGTGTCGCATACAAACGAGAGTGGAGTGCGTGATTGTTGATGTTCTGGATAACGACCAGACGTGTAGACTCAGCTGCACAAGACAGGGTCAGACAGCAATACATGCATGCGTGCACACAAACACACCTCCAGCGCCTCGTTCCACACGAGGTCCTTCTTCTTGAGCTTGGCGGCCTGCGTCCGCAGGGTCACCTCCCCCACGGCCACCTCAACCACGAAGTCCTCCGGCGGCGCGTGCCACTTCTTGCGGAAGTGCGCCCGCAGGCCCTTCGCGTAGTCCATCATGTGGTCCTTCCGGATCGCGTGCCCGTATTGGGCCTCAAGCACATTGTCTCGAGGCATCCGCACTTCATCGGCGCGGACAATCTTCAGCGACACCTTGGCGCCGGCGTGCAGCCGCCCCTGCACGTCGGCGGGCAGCGTGTCGGGGCGGAGGAGGTGGGTGGAGCGCACGCGCTGCAGCCCCATCAGCGATGCGTGCCGGTCTGGTGGTGGGGGGGTGCCGGCCCGGTTCGGGGGCGGCGTGGCGAAGCCCTTGGGGGGCGGTGTGGCGGTGCGGCTGCGGGTGGCGGTGCTGCTGCGCTGGGGCAACGCGGAGTACGTCCCGCTGCGGTTGGACGGTTGGGGGCTTCCGCTGCGGTCTGGCGGCGGGGTCTTGGTGCTGCTGCCGGAGCTGCGGCGGCTGGGGGAGGTCGATCTCATCTGCCCGAGGCCCGCATTCCGCTGCTTATTGCGGCACGTTGCAGTGGCGGTCGCCTCGGCGGACCACAGTGGGTCTCTGGGGGCGTGCAGTGGGGACAGGGGCGAGTTCGGTGGGAGTGCCCGCAACGGTGAGGGGGATCGCCTTGCGGCACCGGGCGGCACCGGGGCTGACGGCTCGACCGGCAGCGGCGATGGGGTGCGGATCATGGGCTGGTAAGTGCGGCTCCGGTGGTCTAGGGAACAGACAATGGCGAGCTCAGGATGTGGGGCACTCTTGGGGGGCAACAGGGGACCTGATCTCCATGTTGTCTGCACCAGGGGGTCCGGTATACATATGATTTGTTGGGTTTCTGACTGTGGTGGAAGCACCCACTCCTGAACGCACCCCCCCCCCAAATCCCCATTGCGCGCAACGAGCCACGGCATCAACTTGTGAACCTGACAATGCAAACAAAAACACACGTGGTGTATTGCTCAAATCGAACCTCGGCAGGCAAACCACTGTCCACAATAAGTGTGGACAACTCGCGCAGGGAAATCATCAAAAGCGGAGCATGTTTATCAGTTTCAACTCGCTGTTTTGGAAAATCTGTGCACTGTGCACTGCGTGCACATGCATTAAATCCCGTTAGAATGGAACTCCACCCAACAGCATCATCAGTGATCAGAGCAATCTTGCCCTTAGGGTGAGGGTGAGCAGTTGATGGAGGTTTTTTTTGGGGGGGGGTCTGACTCACGCTCATGCTCAGCGTAGTACGCAAGACAGTTCTTGGAAATGGGGCATCAAACTCATATGATACACGGATCCCTGGCAAGACCAAGGCACAAGGCACTGACCCATCGCTCACAAGGTGCACGTCATGCTACTCTCACACAACTCTCAAGCAGTTGATGGAGGATCCTTTCTTCTTCAAATCTTGGAAACACTCCTCCTCGGTGGTTCATCTCTGGGGGGAGTCCTGTATACTGTTGGGTAGAGGGGCTGACAAATAGGTGAAATTATGGACATGGGCCAAAACTATGGTTTACACATTTGCCGGCACACAAAACCGTGTGCGCACTGCGTGACTGGCTTTCTCTTTGACCAATGAGTTGTTTATTGTGAAAGCATGCTGGGGCTGTCACCGGGAATGAGGTTGTCAGCAACCCATGTGGCAACCCAGATCCGCTTCATGCGGAGTTCCCCTAGGATGCACTCTGGCTCCAAATAAGGTTTGCAGCCGACCTGGACCCACCACATTGCCAAGAAAACATCTCCCAATGGATGAATTTTGGCCTCTTTTTATGACGTACCCATGCAAATGCACAGTGGGGTGCGGTTGGGTGGGGCTTGGGCAAGCGCTTCTGGGCAAGCCAAGACACTGAGGGCTACACCTGCGCGCCGCAGGTGTGCCGCAAAGTAGGAATAATCCTGTGAAACTGCAGACGCAGGGAAAATTGTAACAAGCACGAAAAATCACCGTTCCAAGACCATTTGGAGCACTTGCCTGTACAAAACCCACTGAGTGGGTGGGGGTGGGGGTGGGGGGGGTGCACATTGATTTGTTGACACCATCGCTCTCTACAATCGAGAGACTACGGGACTCAGCTTGAGGGCGGGATCTTCAATAAGCAACAAATGGCATTTGTGTAGCGCCTCATCTTGCCCGATCTAGCGCTCAAAGCAGTCCTACACACCACCACAGGTTTCGGTTAGCCGAGTCCAGCAGATTATCAGGTGCCCGAATCAGCAACAAATCTTGAATATCTTTGACATATTGTTGAGTTAGGACCCAGGACCAAGACATATCTCCAACCGAAAAGAGGCCTATCCATGTTGCTTAGATGTTGCTTCGGCATGGTAGCTCTCGCTGCAACCCCATGGCTATGGGCCTTCTATAGCTTCCATACGCAGAGATGGTAGAGGATAACACTACCAGTGCAGAGTCTATGAACCCCTTTTTAGTATGCCTTATAGAAAGATGCCACTTGGTGGAGCATAAATCTCAAGTGAGGGCTCCATCCCTGCGGCACTTGCAGTGTGCCGTGCGGCGCACCTGCGGCACACTTGGTGCACGCATTGGGAATAATTCCAACAACAAACAAGACACGCAATTCATTGTACTCCCCCTCCCCCTTGTCGTTCCCCACCCCAGGGAAGACGGTCCCCCACCACCCCCTGGGGGACGTTCACCAAGTGACGGTCCCCCCCACCCCCCCCCTGGGGGACCGCACTACCACCGTAAAGAATTCGGCATAAGATACGTTCAAAGGGCTGCCAATGTACGGAGACCTACTCCTTGACCGGCTCGGCGTAAAATTTCTTGGTCTTGCACCACTTCACCTTGAAATCTTGCACATGCTCTCCACTTTCCACTAGAATGCTTTGGGCAGTACTCTTGGGTGGTGGTTTTGCCTTCTTGGTAGGAGGCTTGGCAAGCGCAAGCAGATTTTTGGGAACCCATTTCCCTTCGGGAATGTCCCTTGTGAAATACAACTTGTTCCCAAAACTGTGTCCCATACCCCATACACCACGGGCACTCTTCACCCACACAACCTCTGTGTCAGAATTCAGGTCACTATCATCATCCGTCGCATTTGTCCTAGGGCGAAAGATGGTTGTGCTGTCAAGTTCCATTTCAGCGAAAGTAAGCAAAATGTCCCGCCATGAGTGCAAGGGATACAAGTGGCAGTGCCCCACAACACAATCACCCACACAACAACACAATGAGCCGCAACGAAAAATTTTGGGTGGACCAAGTGACGGTCCCCCACCCAGCCCTGGGAACGACAAGGGGTGGGTAACGACAAGGGGGGGGGGATTGTATTCACTTTTTTTTGGCACATTCAACCCCTCTACATTGTGCAATAGGTCCCCAAAGCACTCTTTGTATTTTCAGGGACCCACCCACTTTATCCGTGTGTGTGTGGGGGGGGCGGGGGGGGGGGGGGCTCCCTAAGAAGAATATCTCATGCCTAGAAACCCGAAAAACATGAATATCAAGTAATTTGAAAAAGCACAAGGTTGCACCAATGTTGAACCCCACCCCACCCCCGCAACCTAGCCGAGATCCCTCAACCGGCCAATCGGAGAGATGGCACCCTGTGAAGAAGGTGTATTTAAAATTGGATGCTTTTCTATGACTCCATCACCCCCTCCCGCTAATGAGAAAAAATAATACTACCTTGTCCAACTAGCAAACACACAGGAGAAGCTCAATATCAAACCTTCTAAGCAAATTTGCAAAACTGAAAGTGACGGTTCCCTTGCCCCCCACCCCCATTACTAATCAAGGGCGGTAACTATTTTTTTTGGGGGGGGGGGCATGTTGGAATCTAGATGTGACTCCCAACTAGTGCTAACTAAGCAAGAAAGGGGCATGTTTGCAGATCACCATTGTACATCTTCAATGAACTTTTTTTTTTCCACTAACTTGTGATTTGCACCTTGGAGGTTGCAAATTCTTCATTACCAATGCTCCTAAGTCCCTTTATTTCTCTTGACTTCCACCCACTATCAATTTGTGTCAGTGGTAACATGAGCACTCTCACATGGTTTGCGATGTTGACATGGGTTCAAGACATCTTTCCAAACAGTGTTTTGCCCTAGCTTGCGCCACTTTGGGTGAACGTGACGATGGTTGTCACCATCTAGCTTCACATCAGACATCCACACGTAGTTCTAAGGTTCAAGCTATGTTGCACATAATGTAAATTTGGGTACAATAAATTGGTACCTCCGGTGTCCATGCACATTCACCTATTCCGCGAAACAATCTACACTACTATCCTTATAAACTTGATGCTGATTAGGCACTCTTTTGGCTTAGTCACGTCAAATTTGTAGTAGTCCTCCCTTTCCTATCCCCATCCTCACGCCGATATCAAAGAGCCAAGCTCCCAGTGCCCGAGCTTGATGAGACCATGGTGACCGTGGGGTTCAACCAAGTCCAGCCTTGGTCATCGGTATCCATAGCTTGTGGTAGTTCGGGATCAAGCACGTCCGTCAGGTCAAACCGTGGCACTGGGCGAAACGGCATTTGTTGCCCAATGTACTCATTGAAGAAATGAGAGGGCATCTTCAGCCTTGAGCTTCACGGAGGGTCACAACACTCCGCACTTACAGAGTTTTGTGTGTGTAGGTGTCCCGCCACAACACAATCGGTTGGAACTCCATGGACCCCACAGAGAGAATTCGTGATGAAACTGCTGAGATTGGCGACACCACTGCATGCGATGTCATGCTTTGAGGCGCAATTTGTGGTGCCTGCTTCACCACAGGACGCAACTAGTAGATGGGGAGAGGACCCGGCTAAATTCAGCCAGCTCATGCCTACTCATCGTGAGGGCATCCATATCCAATGCAATTGTACATGACATTGTTCTATTGCCTCATACAATAATATCCATACACCCATATTGGCCAAGGGGCCGTTTAGCTACACCAACTTGCTTCCTTCCAACGATAAATGTGCACGACTCCTTTGTGCACGTCTTGTATGTGGCTATGACTATGGGCGAACTACACATAGCACCGCCCGTAGTTGAGGCATATTGTTGGTTGCCGCTCCATGACCGGCAAGCATGCCCTTTCCTCCCACAAACCCAGTAGTAGAGCCCATACGCAGCCACCATGTTGCCAAACGGCACCATGTCCACCGACCCATCCGTGTAAGTGATGACCCTAACCCTTGCTGGCCATCTCATCGGTGTTTTGCAGCGCGTGATGCATTGCCTTTGCCTTGTGGTCCATCTACCTGCGCGCCTTGGGCAGCAGTTCCTACTTCCATTTGAGAAGTGTATGCCTTAGGCACCAAGGCTAGTGGCACCATGCCTGTTTGTAGCAATGAATGCTATGGCTTCTCTTGCATTTAACAATGTCCCTCTCCATCTCCCTAAACCCCTCCCCCCCAAGGCAGACACATTCAGCATTCAATTGTTCAATTGTTCTTGGGTAACTGGCATTCCGAAGAGCCCATACGGTGATAGACCTAGTGCGCCTGTCTACCCGACCATAGCAAGAGTCCCTAATTCTCAATTTGTCCGAGAGAGGATGCCAGTCAGCAAGGCGTGGTCAATTGTGGAGCACATGAGTTCTAAGAACCTGCAAGAGTTCAAAGCATGCAAGATTGTTTCTAGCACTTGGCGCACGGGGCACTTCTTGGAGCGTGTCCACTACCATAGCCACATCTACACCTTTAGTGTGCCATGCATGGATTGCAAAATAAGATCACACACTTTTAGCAGCACCCAAAGTCACCACCACATCTCCCAATCCTATGGTCGTGAATCCAACACCTGGACATCCTCCGTGGTGGGGGGACGGGGCTTTGGGCATGGGCATGGGTGAAAGGATGATTTTGTTTAGGCCAAAACTGAAAGTGCCAGGGCCCGAAGGGCAAGTTCGATTAAGTACAGAATTCGGCAATCCCTTGGTGTGCATACGGGATTCAGCTCCTGGCTGGTCCCCCATGGTTCCCTTGTTGACGTTGTCATGCTAGTTCTCATGCGTGCACCTATGAGTTGCTGTGGTGGTACGGCGATGCATAACCTAACGTGACGTGGTGTGGACGCAGGTCGGTTGTGTTGTAAGCAGGTGAATCTCCCATTCCTTAGGGTCCCATTGCACTTTGTGTGGTTTCGGTAGAGGGAGTAGGGGGCTCTCCCACAATGTGGGGTCCCATTCCTCCCTCTTTCTCTTCTGGTGCAAATACAATTGTTGTTGTATGTGACGTGTTTTTGTAGTGTATTGTTGGTGCATTGCGCTTGTTTTGAGTCATTGACGGCGAAGCACCAAGCGGAATGTCACGGAAACGTAAATGAACCCACGAACACGACCAACCAGTGATTGATGTAGACACATGGCTCCAAGAGGCCCGACAGGCCAACGATATGGAAGCCGTGTGCTAGTTTGCACGCACAATCCTTCATCACACAACAACCACAACACACACATACAAGAACCTCCGGACCTACGGCATGCTGCACCACCGCTGGACTTCAACGCTAAACCGCATGGAGGACCTTACCCAACGACACTTACACGTTGTGACGCAGGCATACCAATATGCCTCTATCTATGTGCACGCCGTGAAGCACTTGAGGGATCTACGGTCCCTCTATGACAGCGCACTTGGTGCAAAATGTGCCTACCACACCATCCTAACTACACATATACAAGACCAAATGCACATCACACGTACACACCGCATGTGGCGACACGTCTCTAAAACAACTGAAATTTATTATTCCACAAAGCGGAAAGCTACACACTCTACACAGAAAGCGCAACAATATTAGGAATGTATGAACGGCTCACGAAACACCTGCGTAGACTACAAGCATTAATGGACACCCGGCGCAGCTATAAACCACGCGTACTCCCACCATATTATGGAGGTTTTGTGGTGTTTCTTGTGGTGTACGGTGTTTCGTAGTAAAGTGCGCGATCCAAAGGGGTGAAGGGGGCAAGTTAGGTGTAGGGGCCGCTAGCCTTCGGCACAGAAGGTGGACTCCCTGTATTGCTCGGAATTGGGGGAGACCCACTACTGAGCAGAGTCGGTATCGTTGCTGTTGTGGGACCGCATCCAGTAGGGAGGGGGGAATGAGAAGGTGGGCACACTGCCACTTGTTGTGGTTGGATGCTGTGAGCAGCCAAGAGTGGGCGTAGGATGCCCATTCATTCCACCATTGCCGACATTCCGTTCAGAAGACTGCCCATGTGGGGCACAAGGCTAGGCGCATTTGCACCGACCCTCCCTGTCTTTGGCCGCAGGACCCACACAGTGTCGGTATGCGCTCCCAGGGCGCTCCTTGACCCCACCAACGCACTTGTCCCCACAGCCAAGGGAGCCAAGTGGATCGTCGGTAGTGTTTTAATGGGATCCAGCCGACCCAATGCATGCCTGCTGTTTGCTTTTGTCGTCAGAGTTGCATAATCCATGACTTGGCTGGTGTGGGCATTACGTGTCTGTGGAGCACCATGTCGTAAGGTTTTGGTGGTGGCTGGTCCATGGGTAGGTTGTTGCCCATGTTGGCAAGGGTATCCGAGTCGTTGTTCCCCTCTATGTCCAAATAGTCTTGGCTCAATCATGGTCGGTAACAGATACTGGATGCCCCCGCCCAGGCAATTCCAGCCAAATAGTCTTGGTAGGTGGTGGTGTTTTGGAGGACGCGGTGTCTGGGCATCCAGCGTACCGTCAAGTTTTTGGAGGTGACGTTTTGGTAACTCGGGTCGCGGTAGTCTTGGTCTTTGACCACACCCTTCCGGGGTACCGTGGTGGCTTTTACTGCCCTCTGGTTGTCCAATATGATCTCATCCCCCGGTTGTGCTAGGTGCGAAGCTGTGGCACAAGCCATAGTCTCCGCCCTATATACCTGTTGGGGGCTGTGCACCCGAAGGCTGCCCGGAATTCCCCGTTATTGATGCCTCCGCCGGCCCTGCTGTGGCATTTCGATCCCTCCGTGTACCAACGGTTTGTCATGGGGTGGCCCGTACAGTGGATGGTCACTCCCAAGACGTTCTGTGTGTGCGGGAGGGTGCGGGTCACCTTCTGTGTTTCCTCAGGGGTTGGTTCGGTGGGTTGCGTTAGACTATTGTATGATAGGCGGTGGGACGCCACCGGTAGCCTCCCAGCTTGGAGCTCAGGGTCCTCCTCTCAGTGGGGTCCTTAACGCAAAAAAAAAATAGTTGTTCCAGAACCTGGTATTTTCAAAAGAGCCCGCGGACAGTACATGCCTTCACCCCGGTGTTCCCAACTGTTCAACCATGAGTCCCTAGCCCCAAATTTGTATAAGCACACAACCATATGATCCTAGCCCCACATGTGTTGCATGATAGCATCCGAACCCTACCTCACACCCTGCACAATTCAACATGAACAAGAGCAATGCTTTTTTCAATCAAATCCACTGATGCAGCATTCGACCACCCGAATGTTCCATCGCCGGTGGCACAGCTGATAACAAACACCCTACAGCTGGTACAACCTCTGGAAGTGCACCCTGACACGCTCCATAAGCTCACCATTCCCCCCGCTGACACTCAAACCATGCTTCCTACAAATGGCCTTGAACTCAACTTTAGTCCACTCATGCAATTTCCCCCTCTCCATTGCCTTCAACACCACCTCGTCCTCATCATACACAAACACCAACTGCGCGGCAAGGTTAGAAGAGGTAGAGGGGACATATGATGGGTTACGAAGGTCAGAAGAGGAGCTACTGGCAACTGCACCTGCCTGCTCCAAATCCTCGTCCTCACTGTCTTCGTCCTCACCCTCCAACCCAACCCCATACACATCGCCAATGTCGGCGTGACGTGTTGCCCTCTTGGGGACAACCCACAAATCTTGAATGTCCAACTGAACCTCTGCCTGACCATCCTCTTCCAAAGAAATTGGCAAATCCTTGAACGCAGCAAACCCAAGCAAACCACCATCTTCCACCTCAACCGCATGCCCTTGCTTCCGTTTGCTGCATCTTTCACCCAAGCAATCAGTTCGTTTCGTCCTTTCTCCCTGATAGCGTTCAGCAAACCCACATAGGCACCCATAGTGCCGGCACCATCCGAGACCACTGCAATGATGCGCTCCTCGATCACCTTCCACTCAACGCCCAGCCGGTCAAACACCTTCCGGTCATCCTACAGCTGAGCATTCGCGGCATCAGGGTCAGCATCGGTGGTTTCACTCCCTCCCCCCCCCTCCCTCCCCTGGGGCCGCACCATGTCAGCAAGGCCGACAAAAATTTCTTCCTCTGGAGTGTGCACAAAAACTGCAAGTGGCTCACTCTTGGCCCCCCTTCGAGCGCCAGCATCCAGCACAATCGCAACCTTCCTTGCCCTCAAGACACGGTTCCTTGTTCGCTGGCGACCTTGTCCGACGATCAAGGCACGCAATCGTTGGTAGGCCGACCCGCTCCTGTAGTTGCGCTGCCCATCTTTGGCCTTGATGCCATCAAGGTGGCACAACCGGCTGTAAAATTTTCGGCCTTTGCCTGCATGTAACGTCGCATAACAGTTCACCGTGGCCCTTTGCACGGGCCATGGGATGCAACGCGGGGGGTCTTGGGCAGGGGGATTTCCTACGCGTGCAACAGGGTCGGCGGGGGGCAACCAACGCTGATGCGTAGCACTTGCCGCGTGGGCATCAATGAGATGCCGCTCTTTTGGGGCGGAGCCAGCGCACCAGGGACCCCATTCTAAGGGGGGGTGCCAATTGGCGGCGCATATTGCACACTTGGACCCGGAAATGGTGGTTCGGTGCCATGGGTGGATAGCGGCTATGGGAAGTAGATGCCGAAGGGAAGGGGTAAGAAGGGGTCATAAGTGGCCCACTTGTGGGCAAGGTGGCTACGTAACCCCTGCCGCCTCGGGGATCCCCTCTGCTTCAGAGCGGGGGGCAGAATCAGAAGTGGCCCACTTGTGGGCAAGGTGGCTACGTAACCCCTGCCGCCTCGGGGATCCCCTCCGCTTCAGAGCGGGGGGCAGAATCAGAAGTGGCCCACTTGTGGGCAAGGTGGCTACGTAACCCCTGCCGCCTCGGAGATCCCGGCCGCTTCAGAGCGGGGGGCAGAATCAGAAGTGGTGCCCAAAAGAGGGCGGAATTGCTACGTAACTCCTGCTTTCTCGGCGATACCCATAAAGGGGGGATAGACATGGCCCACGTTGGGCCGGGGCAAAAAGGCCTCTAGGGGCGGTCCTTAAAGGGGGTCCTTAACAAAAAAACAAAAAAAATCTCGTCCCTTAAGGACCCCCCTGCCTCCTCCAAGCTCTCCGAATCGTAGAGCCCATCCGTGAGCAGTTTGTGCACCTTGGGGCGCGAAATGTGTTGGCCCGCTGAGCCCCCGGGGGCTCGTACGGTGTCAAGGTACTTGTACTAGGTAGGAGATAGCTGCAGGTCTGTCAGCCCCGTTTGGTGGATTTCGTTTGGACCCAGTGTGACCCAACGCGTTATTAAGGTCCACCATGCCTGGTGCACACCCATTCCACCATCCCGTAGGTTGGTCGTTATACGATGTCGGTTCATTCGCGGTTCTACCCCGGATGTCTCGCGGAGGAACTGGAGCATTATATCGTCCCATTGGGCCATGCGTTGTTTGTTGCCCAAGAAAAGGCCCCGATAGATCTAACGTGGTATAAATACCGCGTTTATAATTGCTACCTTTTCGAAACCGTTCGAACGGTTTGGAAACCGTCCACGGGTAGTGTCATATATGCGGCTAGGTCGTGGCGCAGTTGGTCGGTGACCATGTCCCTCGCGGTGTCGCCATGTGATGGGTGCGTCACCACGTGCCCCAGGTAGGTTAATATCAAGGGGGTGTATTGTCAGTTTTTGATGTTGTCAGGTTATAGTCCTGGGTTCGTAGTTTCACGCCCAGTGGTATGTTTCAGTTTTGTCTGCATTAAACTAGAGGCCCATACGGTAGACAACGTGATATAAATCGTTGAGCGTATCGAGTAGGGATGCTTGGTCGGCGGCCCGTACTGCGATGTCGTCCACAAAGACGTAGAGGTGTGTGTCAGGGTTTCGGGAGAGTGGTGCCTGCAGCAACACGTCATAGTAGAGAAGGAATAGCGTGGGCGAGAGGGGGCATCCCTCTTTCATGCCTCGCTTGGGGTGTATGGGTAAGTCGCGGCAATGTATATGTAGTACCGTGGGGGTGTGGTTGTATATTCCCATTAATATCCGTACTATGGGTTCTGGCGCTCCTGCCTCACGTATTATGTAAGTGATCATTGATCAGGGGACGGACGGGAATGCCTTAGCCATGTCGAGTAGGGCCACATAGCCGTTTGTTTTGTGTAAGTCGTTTACAAGTCTTGCCGCTAGGGCAACCCCCCCCCCCCCTCAAATCGGCGAAGAAATCCCAACAAATCGGCGAACAAATCGGCGCACCAATTTTTCGGCACAACAGGCTCCCAGTGCCCTAGTGCCCTGGATCGCAGTCCCAGGCCCCAAACACACTTTCCTTATGGTTCCTCAATAGTTGCAGTCATGTCAAAACGCAAAATATCTCTCAATTTTCAAAGAAAAATTTTCATTTTTTTCATCAGTCTGTACATGGTCTCTGAGCAGTGGTATAGCAGTGCACAGTGGTGGCCCAGTGGTATATGCCTAGACACACATTTTTGCTGGCGTGGGTTCAATTCCCACTGTTTACGGACCGGAATTTGTTTGCATTTTTTTTACATTTTTTCTTGAGAAAATTGGTTCTGCATGCACAAACAAAGCCTGCTGGAAGAAGATAAATGCACAGAGGCTTCCCATTTGCATCTCACTGTGTGCTGGGTGAGTGTGCAGCACTGATTTGCAATCATCTCTCCATCTGTACATGGTCCCTGAGGATACAGGTGGTAGTACAAGGCAGTGGTCCAGTGGTATGCACCATGTATTGCTGATTCTCTGGCGTGGGTTCAATCCAATACCGATTTTTTTGGCATTTTTGGTCACCTGTCTTGCTGAGAAAATTGGTTTGCCATGCACAAACAAAGCTTGCCAGAAGAAGAGGAATGCACCCAGGCTTTCCATTCGCGAAGGTTTTGCACGCACCTTCTGACCAACTGACACTGTGGCAGACCCTGTGGCAGCAGTAGAAGACTCTGCACCAGACGCTGCAGGCTCCACAACACCAGGTTCCACTGACTCTGTGGCCAAAGGCGTGACTGCACCAGACATAACTAGAGGAGCCGAAGGCAGTTGCAGCCCAGAATCCAGTGATTGGGGGGCTGATGATGAGGTGCTTAGAGAAAGGCGGCCAAAGAACGAACTGGGGCGTGCAGAGCGAACACACAAGTCGCAAACTGCACCCTGACCAGCATCAGGGTACTTGTCCCGCAGAAAAGAGTGATCATCAGGGGACAATGAATCCCAGGGGACCACAGACTCGTCTTTTTGTGGGCAGTAAAAACACTTCATGGTGCCAATCTGAACAACCAATATAGAAAGAAAAGGTATTCAGAATACCAATCAGAATCCCAGAAACCCCAACAAATCGGCAGACGAATCAGCCAAATCACAGAAACCCCACAAATCGGCAGAACAAATCAGCGAAATCGGCTGAATTCGGCCGCCGATTTGGGGGGGGGGGGTTGCTAGGGTGGTTGTGTTTCTGCCACTAAGGGTTCCGTGTTGGATGTTGAGAAGGCCCGAGGTCATGGCCTTGGTGATGGACTTCAGTAGTAGATGGGTTAAGATGCCATAGATGGCTGTGGATACGTATATTGGATGATAGTTTTTTGGGTCTTGTGGGTCCTTTGTCTTGTAGATAAGGACAACTCTGGAAGCCAGCCAGGTGTGAGGGATCCTTTTTCCCCTCCAGATGCCCAGGATTGCGTGGTAGAGAGTTGTTGCTGCATGTGGAGCGTAGGTGGCACAGCAAGTGTGCGGGTACGCCATCGGGTACGCCATCGGGTCCTGCCGATTTGTTTTTTGGGGCCTGGAGGCATCAGCGGAACTCCTCCCATGTGGGTTCACTAGTGTCCCACGGCGGATGGGTTTACAGCCGCGAGACGCAACTTGCTGATCTGTTGGAGGGCATGGGTGAAAGGATACCACATCTCTTGCTTGGGGCTCCTGAACATGTTCAACGAAACACTAGCCTAGGCCCGGTGTTTGTAACTTGGGTATTTTAGTTTCGTTTTTGTGTTTTGTTGTGTTGCAACCTGCCAATGCTTTTCTTTGGTGGGGGGTGCACCATGTGTACGCCGTGTGCGCCGTTTAGACTATTTCACCGGGAAACAATCCCATTTTCCCTATGCATGAAAAGGGCCCCACCAAGATGTGTACAGTAGAGAGGAACAATGTGGCTACGCAACCCTTGCAATATCGGAGTCTCAAAATGGAGAGGAGTAATGTGGCTACCCTACCACCCCCTTGAAATTTCCCTTTTGAGTGCCACTGGGTAGGGGACGGTCATAACCCCTCCCATCCCCCGTTGGACCCAGCAGTGTTGTCAGCCTACCCACTTGCCACTGCCATCGGCTGGCCATTGTAGTCTCAAATGACGTACTTGCGCGACCATCCCACCCTACGAAGCCCTGCGGACCACAGCTTTGAATTGACGTTGTTCGGCCTTGATGAGAGAACGAGCGCTAACACAAGGCCTAGTGGGCCACAACAGCGTGAAGAAGCATCATTTGTGTATGGGGGTGGGGGGGGGGCTTTGGGCTTCGGGCTACATCTCTTGGTCCGCTCAGGCCTTAAGGGCCAGTGGGTTTGCCTCTTCCGGAGAGTCGGCCATCAAGCGCATCGCACTCACCCCTAGAAGTGCCGTCTGGGGGGTCCTCAAAGCAGGGGGGGGGGTCTCCAAAGTGGAGAGTAACAATGTGGCTGTAGACAACCATGGGGCTAGGACCTGCACTGCACGCACATAGCACACACACCACAAACGGTGTTGGAACAAACTCTTGGCAAACAGTCATTCCTTGGAACCCCCTGAAATATTGCACCTTGGAGGCTTTTGGGCTGCCGAATGAAGTAGCAAATGAATCACATCAACCGCGTCCCGCGACCAAACTCGGCGGTGCACTGCCCAAAAGGCTTCAAAGGCACAACGGGGGCCTTGGGGAACGGGAACGCAGACCAATGGACTTGGGGGGCCTTTGAGAGGTAGATACAAGATCGGAGCCACGAAAGCACAGACGCGCACAGCGGCAGGTAAACCACCCCTCACACATGCACATGCTTTGGTCTTTTTCTGGTGGTTTTGGGCCAACCAATAGCGGTCGGCATGTGTTCTTTAACAGAACAAGATTCTGTCCGATTAAAAAAAAAAGATACAAAATGTTGTGTTGAATAGCGCCGGAGGCCATCAAACGCCGGTAATGGTAGCCCCCTGGACGAAGCGGAGGGAACAAGAGGTCCGCCACACCAAATCACCAGGTAGGTCCCCTCGGCCCTGGCCTGACAGAAGGCACGGAGGAGGCGCTTGACTGGAATTCTCTTGAGCAGCACCGCCGAGTTCCCGCGTTGCGGACCCAGTGTTGGGACAAGTTCCACCCGGGCCATACTGCGCAGCATGACCTGCCATGACATGCCAAATCCACCTTTTGCTGCCGATGCAATGCTCCCGGGTATCCGAATCCGAAAGCCCCCAATCCCCGGTCTCCTTTGGAAAAATGGGGCACATGGGGAAAATGGTGAGGAAATGGGGGGGAAATGGGGGGAAACGGGGCGGGGAACGGGGGGAAATGGGGGGGGGGGATGGGGGGGAAATGAGGGGGAAAGGGGGGGGAAGGGGGGGCAAATGGGGGGAAATAGAGAATCATCTTCAGACCAAGATAGAAATTGTACAAAGAACCTCAACCAGTGGCAGAAAAATGACGAAAATGGGGGGAGGGGGGTTGAGAGAAAACCAGGAGAAGAATGGGGTGTCCCACTCCCATACTCCCCACCCTTTCCAAAACTACAGGTATGCGGCATCCGGATGGGAACATGAGAAACATCGAAAGCACCCGTGGATATCCAAAGATTTGGGTACCTGTCGGGGGCTTGCGACTGTGGCAGCTGGTCCTCAGTGGGGTCCGGCAGCAACAACGTGGGCGGAATGGTCACTCGCACCGGGTGCGGCGCAGTGGGAGCGCAGCGTGCCTGTCTGTGGCGCACCAACAAGTGCTTATGCAAATGGTTGCAACCGTTGAATTCACTGCGCTATAAGGCTCGTATACCTTGCGGAGGTGGGACAAGCTCCCCTCTCCTTGATCCTGTCAATATGGGCCCTGCTCGCGGTTTGCCATTCCAGGTCCTGCAGTGGTTGGTAATCATGCGCTGTAAAAAAAGCAAGACACCAAGAGTGCACCACACACTCGATTCCAGCACGGCACATTGGCATGGTCAGACTTTTGGTCAGATAATTGACCCGCTAAAAGTCGGGGAGCCACAACTTCGCCTGGGTCCAGTTTAACCCTTGAAGCTCCAATTGACGACCCACTGCTCAACCACAACCAATCCTACTCACCAACACAGCGGAATCGAGTCATGCAAGAATTTCATCCTGCTGCCGAGCGGGTGATACGGGGTCGGCAGCTTCTCAGAAGCCGTTGTGATAGAGGCTGATGTCAGTTGACTTGCCTAGGCTCAACAACAGTCCATGGGGAATGAAACTTGGGAGACCTGCTTCCTGTGAAACAACGGCACAACAAACAGACCTCTCCATTGCGACTACCCCCTCCCCCCCCCATGTCCAACAAACAATTTGGTCTCAAATTAATACGGTCCGAACGGAAGTGTTCGTTGGACACGCCGTTCGGTGCGCACGAAAAATCAAGATATCCAACCCATTCAAAGCAAAATGCGGTGGAGGCCTCCAATTAGCACTTTTCACAGTAGAAGCCCTTGTTGCGGCCTGCTTCATGCGGAAAAGCTGAACATTGAACATGCTCCCTAGGCTTGAGGCCCTTCTTGTTCATGGCACAGGCAGAAGTGGCAGCCCGATCCAGCTCAGGCACCTTCGGGAGGGACAGATTTGATTGATGGGACAGCACTGTCCTCCATCAAATCACGGGCCAGGTACAGCGAGTTCTCAAAAACACGGCACAAAAAACATGGCATGGATGTTTTCTTTTGCCCACATTGCATACTCCTCCTCCAACTCCCCTTGGAAAGTGCCATTCCTCCCATTGGGTTTCCCGTTTGGTGTTGTTCACAAATAACACACATCCACAAAGAGTTTTACATTGTTCCCAACCAGGTCTGCTTGTCTGTTTGACAAATGTACTTCAGGGTACGGGAAGGGTGCGGGAATTGAAAGGGGGCTCACGTCTGTTGTACATTGTTTTCAGAGTAAATTGTCGCGCCCTGAGAGAGGTCACCGGTGCGGCACAATCGGCACAGGGTGTGAGGGCCTCATAGTGCCGAGCAGTGGCCGAGGGAGTTGGCAGTAGTTGGCTGACAGTCCACGAGTTCCAGATGGCATGAAGAGGCTCTGAATCGTGGGGACCATATGCGCTGATGGAATGCTAATAACTTTTCGGGAGTTGTCTTGTAGTTCCGAACTACACAGGAACAACGCAGAGACTTTTAGGAGCAGCGTAAAGATGGATGTAGAACGAACAACTAGAGGAAACACATACACAAGGAAATGTGTATGATGGCACAAACATTGCAAAAAGAAAGAGATCTTGGACCCAGAGATAACCCATTGCACTATGAAGAAATGCAACGTGCCAGTTAGCAGGTGTATCAGGGGAGGAACGGCACAGAGATTTTTACCATGTTTCAACAAGCAACTCAGTCTGAGGAACTACACTAATACGACAGCTGTCGGAGACCTCCCATCAAATGGCACGTCCGCAGTCCCCGATCAGCGGGGCCGACAGTGTCACACATGACTCCAATCAATGCTCTGTCAAGCGGTAAAACCCGTCTTCAGACTTTTTCAGAAGACCCTCCTTGGCAAACTGCTCCAGAAGCTTGGGAATGCGCTCAGGGCTTGCAGCAACTCTCTGAAGCATTCCATCCAACTGCTCAAACAGCCTGTCATCCGGGGCTCCCTCAAAAGCATCCATGATGATGGCGTTTGCACGGTTCTCTAGGCAGACAATTGGGGAGTCATCAATGATGAGAGTGTGGTCCATTGAGCGCCCCAATCGACGTAGGTCTTTCCGGTAAAGATGGCCAGAGCCCCACCACCTTGAATCGCGGTAAATGCTGTGGTCAAAGACAGGCGTCTGATCTTGGAACTTCTCCATGGCACGTTCTGCATAGTCCTGCGTTCCTGCCGTCCAAAGCACAAGTTCGACCTTGTTCCTCAGCTTTTTGACGGCTTTTTGGGCGTGCGGCCGGAAATTTGTGTACATTGCCTGACCGTCCGGGAAGACCAACTCGTGCACGGGCAGCTCGTCGTTCAAAAGCTCCGGATATTCATCCGAATGCAGCAGGGTCTGGTCCATATCAAAGACAATCGTCTTTTGGGGCTTGTTCACAGGAGCAGAGGGCAATAAAACGGCGCTGCTTGTCTGTTGCAGTTCTGTGGCCCCAAGGTACCATGGGCCAGTGCTGTGGGACAACTTCCGATTTTGTGAACGATTCCCTAAGGCAGAGGGCATCACAAACAGCCCCTTGGAATGACGTGCAGCCTCAAGGCTGGAAAGCGCAAGGGCCACAGCGCGGGCAATCTTGGCACACCCTGCTTGCGCATGCACAAGCTGACGGTCCACATGCACGTGGGTGACCGGGATGCGAGGTCTCACTGCCGATATGGCCTTTTGTAGGGCTACCTTGTGCTCTGGGGCCACTGTCAATATCACATCCCGACTGGCCGCCAGCAAAAAGACATCTTCAAACGGCTCGAGATTCACCCAATCTTTTTGGTCTCGGCGGGTATCAATGTGCGTCACAATTTGAGGCCAAGCATCTTGCAAATTTGGGATCAAATCGAGAACACGATGCCCAGTAAGTATGAAGAGGACATTAGGGGTTTGCTTGTGGTTGGGGCGTTTCGGACATAAAAAGGACATTCTTTCTGCAACACGTCGACAACAATGGACCTCTGGTGGGAGGGGTGCACAATGTCCTTGGACCTGAAGAGCCCCCGCCCCCCCATTTTGGTGGGTGCTCTCCACCACATCTGATGTGGGAAGTGTAACAAAGGGCCAAGGGTTCCAAATGCAGTAGCACCCTCGCTTGTGGTAAACCTCAAGGACGCCCAAGCACACCTTGCAGGTGTCCCATGTCATCCCAATATCTTTTTTTCGGGGGGGGTTGACTCGAAATGTTCATGAGTACTCAAGATAGTTCTTGGAAAGTGGGCGACTCAAGTATATGACACACTGGATCCCTGTTAGACAGGGCACAAGGCGCAGACCAATAGCTCATATACAAGGAAAGAGGAGGTGCTCTCTAGTGTGGCAGGCAACCGCCACACCTGAATGGCAAGTCCCATGTCATCCTAGTATCCCCAAGTGCAGCTGTGAGTATGCCGTTGGCCATGGTGTTACCAAGCCCCGTTGAGGAAGGTTGTACAGCTTGTACAACGCGACTGTTACTACATGTGGTAGATGGAATGGTGTTGTGCACTTGGAACACTGGCTTCCAAACAGTGAAATGGGAACAATGGATCGTGTCACAGTGCCATGTGCCTTATACTGCTCACTGGGCGCCTGTGCAAAGCCAGTAGTGCATCTAGCAGAATGCCCTATTATTTTTCATTGGTGGCGAATAGTAGAAGGAGATTTTACCTCACTTGTGTATATTCAAAGTGTGCAGAATGAAAACGGGGAATTCAAACATGCCCCCAAACCCAAAAACCTTCTGACCCCACTGCCCAGGGTATTTGGTAAAACTTGGTACCGGACGAGGTAACACCTAGTAAAATTTGGTAAAACTTAGTAAAAACGAGGTAAAACGTAGTAAAATTTTTTTCAAATCTTTTTTATAAATCTATATTTACTAAGTTTTACCTCGAGTCTACTAAGTTTTACCCCCCCCCCCCCTTTGGATGCCGTTTTAAACAAGGTAGTCAACACTTCGATGGTAGGTGGTACTTTTGTTTAAGGGCACAAGGCCCCTAAGTCGATTCTGGGCCACTTGTGTTAGTGGCGCCCCACCCGGGCCAAACCATCATGCACACCAATTAGTTGGCACTCGGCCAACATAACAAAATATAATTGGGGTCGGGCACTAGAAATAAAATCAGGCTCAAGAAAAGAGTCTTGACAGGGCCATGGCCAACATTTGTGCCAACTACTTACAAGTAGTTACAAAAGACACACTTGGAAATCAAGTCGGCCTTGGTATCTGCATGGCGCGGTTTGCCTGGCACTGTGGGATTATTGGTGCACATCCCAAATGGAGCCGTTTTCAACTCCCCTTGCAGCTCGGTGCAAAATGCTTGGTCATTTCAATTGACCATCAACATTTTGGGGATATCGAGGAGGCACTACATACCACTTGCGACAGATCCACACACCACGACGGGGTGTTAACAGCAGCAGCAACAACAACAGTAGGTACATTAGGACGGGTGTGAACAGCAGCAGCAGCAACAACAGTAGAAGCAACAGCAACAGCAGCAAGGTTGGCCGTCCACAATTGGCGCAACCCAACACAGATCTCCAATTGACACAAGATGGACGCATGCAAGGCACCATGAAGAACCTTACATTTGTGGTAGGCGATGTGAGGTGTGCCATCACAAGAAAAACATGTGTCAACGGGGTCCACACATTTGGGCTTGGGGTACATCTGAGCCACCTCCCAACGTACTGCTAGGGTCCTTGGGGTGGAGGCCGACTTTGAATGACCGAAGTACAGAGTAGCTTGAGCCATTTCACGCAGCAACCACAATCGATCTTGTGGCACTTGCAATATGCCCTTGACGATGCGCCAAGACAAGGAATGTCAAGAGACATGCCGGATGGCAGCTGGCACCATCAATCTGCTGAATGAAGGTGGAATGCAAACACCAGGGCACCGAAAGCATCCAAAATCTTTGACCACTTCTTCCGCAGCTGTGGTTCAACTTCTCACTCGGCAATGAAATCCACAACAATCAACTCCTCTTGGTTTGCCCCAACAATGTGTGGCTGGTCACACATTGGGTCAAACTTAAGGCAAAGGTATTCGCGAGTTGGGGCAATCAACAACAAGCACCCTAACTCCAACTCAACGGGCCACGCAACAAAGCGTGGATTGAGAGTCCCTCACCCCAACTTAATGGCCCACACAACAAAGCGTGGATTGCGGATCCCTAACCCCAACTCAAGGGGCCACACAGCAAAGCGTGGATTGAGAGTCCCTAACCCCAACTCAAGGGGCCATGCAACAAAGCGTGGATTGAGGGTCCCTAACCCCAACTCAAGGGGCCATGCAACAAAGCGTGGATTGAGAGTCCCTAACCCCAACGTAAGGGGCCACGCAACAAAGCGTGGATTGAGAGTCCCTAACCCCAACTCAAGGGGCCATGCAACAAAGCGTGGATTGTGAGTCCCTAACCCCAACTCAAGGGGCCATTGAACAAAGCGTGGATTGCGCGTCCCTAGACCCAACTGAATGGCCCATGCAACAAAGCGTGGATTGCGAGTCCCTAACCCCAACTCAAGGGCCCATGCAACAAAGCGTGGATCGAGGGTCCCTAACCCCAACTCAAGGGGCCACGCAACAAAGCGTGGATTGCGAGTCCCTAACCCCAACTCAAGGGGCCACACAACAAAGCGTGGATTGAGAGTCCCTAATCCCAACTCAAGGGGCCATGCAAGAAAGAGTGGATTGCGAATCCCTAACCCCAACTCAATGGCCCATGCAACAAAGCGTGGATTGAGGGTCCCTAACCCCAACTCAAGGGGCCACGCAACAAAGCGTGGATTGCCAATCCCTAACCTCGACTGAAAGGGCCACACAACAAAGCTTGGATTGAGAGTCCCTAACCCCAACTCAAGGGGCCAAGCAACAAAGCGTGGATTGAGAGTCCCTAACCCCAACTCAAGGGGCCAAGCAACAAAGCGTGGATTGAGAGTCCCTAACCCCAACTCAATGGCCCACGCAACAAAGCGTGGATTGAGAGTCCCTAACCCCAACTCAAGGGGCCACGCAACAAAGCGTGGATTGAGGGTCCCTAACCCCAACTCAAGGGGCCACGCAACAAAGCGTGGATTGAGGGTCCCTAACCCCAACTCAAGGGGCCACACAACAAAGCAGGGATTGAGAGTCCCTAACCCCAACTCAAGGGGCCACGCAACAAAACGTGGATTGAGGGTCCCTAACCCCAACTCAAGGGGCCATGCAACAAAGCGTGGATTGCGAGTCCCTAACCCCAACTCAAGGGGCCACGCAACAAAGCGTGGATTGCGAGTTCCTAACCCCAACTCAAGGGGCCAAGCAACAAAGCGTGGATTGAGGTTCCCTAACCCAAACTCAATGGCCCATGCAACAAAGCGTGGATTGAGAGTCCCTAATCCCAACTCAAGGGGCCATGCAATAAAGAGTGGATTGCGAATCCCTAACCCCAACTCAATGGCCCATGCAACAAAGCGTGGATTGAGAGTCCCTAACCCCAACTCAAGGGGCCACGCAACAAAGCGTGGAT
This sequence comes from Eutreptiella sp. 'Long Island Sound 2002', assembly GCA_964036045.1. Classification (NCBI taxonomy): domain Eukaryota; phylum Euglenozoa; class Euglenophyceae; order Eutreptiales; family Eutreptiaceae; genus Eutreptiella; species Eutreptiella sp. 'Long Island Sound 2002'. The sequence continues at coordinate 19,637,168 of OZ038385.1, forward strand.
TAAGAGTCCCTAACCCCAACTCAAGGGGCCACGCAACGAAGCGTGGATTGAGAGTCCCTAACCCCAACACAAGGGGCCACAACTGAGGGGGCCATGCAACAAGGCGTGGATTGCAAGTCCCTAACCCCAACTCAAGGGGCCACGCAACAAAGCGTGGATTGAGAGTCCCTAACCCCAACTCAAGGGGCCATGCAACAAAGCATGGATTGCGAGTCCCTAACCCCAACTCAAGGGGCCACGCAACAAAGCGTGGATTGCGCATTCCTAACCCCAACGCAAGGGGGCAGAACTCAAAGGGCCATGCAACAAAGCGAGGATTATGGGTCCCTAACCCCAACTCAAGGGGGCCAGCAACAAAGCGTGGATTGCGAGTCCCTGGCCCCAACTCAAGGGGCCACGCAACAAAGAGTGTATTGCGAATCCCTGACCCAAACGCAAGGGGCCACAACTCAAGGGGCCATGCAACAAAGCGTGGATTGAGAGTCCCTAACCCCAACTCAAGGGGCCACGCAACAAAGCGTGGAATCTTGAGTCCCTAACACCAACTCAAGGGGCCACACAACAAAGCGTGGATTGCGAATCCCTAACCCCAACTCAATGGCCCATGCAACAAAGCGTGGATTGCGAGTCCCTAACCCCAACTCAAGGGGCCGCGCAACAAAGCGTGGAATCTTGAGTCCCTAACACCAACTCAAGGGGCCACGCAACAAAGCGTGGAATCTTGAGTCCCTAACACCAACTCAAGGGGCCACGCAACAAAGCGTGGATTGCGAGTCCCTAACCCCAACTCAAGGGGCCACACAACAAAGCGTGGATTGAGAGTCCCTAATCCCAACTCAAGGGGCCATGCAACAATGAGTGGATTGCGAGTCCCTAACCCCAACTCAATGGCCCACACAACAAAGCGTGGATTGCGAGTCCCTAACCCCAACTCAAGGGGCCACACAACAAAGCGTGGATTGAGGGTCCCTAACCCCAACTCAAGGGGCCACACAACAAAGCGTGGATTGCGAATCCCTAATCCCGAATCAAGGGGCCATGCAACAATGAGTGGATTGCAAGTCCCTAACCCCAACTCAATGGCCCACACAACAAAGCGTGGATTGCGAGTCCCTAACCCCAACTCAAGGGGCCACACAACAAAGCGTGGATTGCGAGTCCCTAACCCCAACTCAATGGCCCACACAACAAAGCGTGGATTGCGAGTCCCTAACCCCAACTCAAGGGGCCATGCAACAAAGCGTGGATTGCGAATCCATAACCCCAACTCAATGGCCCATGCAACAAAGCGTGGAATCTTGAGTCCCTAACACCAACTCAAGGGGCCACGCAACAAAGCGTGGATTGCGAATCCCTAACCTCGACTGAAGGGGCCACACAACAAAGCTTGGATTGAGAGTCCCTAACCCCAACTCAATGGCCCACGCAACAAAGCGTGGACTGAGAGTCCCTAACCCCAACTCAAGGGGCCACGCAACAAAGCGTGGATTGAGGGTCCCTAACCCCAACTCAAGGGGCCACACAACAAAGCTTGGATTGAGGGTCCCTAACCCCAACTCAAGGGGCCACACAACAAAGCAGGGATTGAGAGTCCCTAACCCCAACTCAAGGGGCCACGCAACAAAGCGTGGATTGAGGGTCCCTAACCCCAACTCAAGGGGCCACACAACAAAGCGTGGATTGCGAGTCCCTAAACCCAACTCAAGGGGCCACGCAACAAAGAGTGGATTGAGGTTCCCTAACCCAAACTCAATGGCCCACGCAACAAAGCGTGGATTGAGAGTCCCTAACCCCAACTCAAGGGGCCACACAACAAAGCGTGGATTGAGGTTCCCTAACCCAAACTCAATGGCCCACGCAACAAAGCGTGGATTGAGAGTCCCTAATCCCAACTCAAGGGGCCATGCAATAAAGAGTGGATTGCGAATCCCTAACCCCAACTCAATGGCCCATGCAACAAAGCGTGGAATGAGAGTCCCTAACCCCAACTCAAGGGGCCACGCAACAAAGCGTGGATTGAGAGTCCCTAACCCCAACACAAGGGGCCACAACTGAGGGGGCCATGCAACAAAGCGTGGATTGCAAGTCCCTAACCCCAACTCAAGGGGCCACGCAACAAAGCCTGGATTGAGAGTCCCTAACCCCAACTCAAGGGGCCATGCAACAAAGCGTGGATTGAGAGTCCCTAACCCCAACTCAAGGGGCCACGCAACAAAGCGTGGATTGCGCATTCCTAACCCCAACGCAAGGGGGCAGAACTCAAAGGGCCATGCAACAAAGCGAGGATTGTGGGTCCCTAACCCCAACTCAAGGGGGCCAGCAACAAAGCGTGGATTGCGAGTCCCTGGCCCCAACTCAAGGGGCCACGCAACAAAGAGTGGATTGCGAATCCCTAACCCAAACGCAAGGGGCCACAACTCAAGGGGCCATGCAACAAAGCGTGGATTGCAAGTCCCTAACCACAACTCAAGGGGCCACGCAACAAAGCGGGGAATCTTGAGTCCCTAACACCAACTCAAGGGGCCATGCAACAAAGCGTGGATTGCGAGTCCCTAACCCCAACTCAAGGGGCCACACAACAAAGCGTGGATTGAGAGTCCCTAATCCCAACTCAAGGGGCCACGCAACAAAGCGTGGATTGAGAGTCCCTAACCCCAACTCAATGGCCCATGCAACAAAGCGTGGATTGAGGGTCCCTAACCCCAACTCAAGGGGCCACGCAACAAAGCGTGGAATCTTGAGTCCCTAACACCAACTCAAGGGGCCACGCAACAAAGCGTGGATTGCGAGTCCCTAACCCCAACTCAAGGGGCCACACAACAAAGCGTGGATTGAGAGTCCCTAATCCCAACTCAAGGGGCCATGCAACAAAGAGTGGATTGCAAGTCCCTAACCCCAACTCAATGGCCCACACAACAAAGCGTGGATTGAGAGTCCCTAACCCCAACTCAAGGGGCCACGCAACAAAGCGTGGATTGCGAGTCCTAACCCCAACTCAAGGGGCCACACAACAAAGCGTGGATTGCGAGTCCCTAACCCCAACTCAAGGGGCCACACAACAAAGCGTGGATTGCGAGTCCCTAACCCCAACTCAAGGGGCCACACAACAAAGCGTGGATTGAGGGTCCCTAACCCCAACTCAAGGGGCCATGCAACAAAGCGTGGATTGCGAGTCCGTAACCCCACCTCAAGGGGCCACACAACAAAGCGTGGAATATTGAGTCCCTAATCCCAACTCAAGGGGCCATGCAACAAAGCGTGGATTGAGAGTCCCTAACCCCAACTCAAGGGGCCACGCAACAAAGCGTGGATTGCGAGTTCCTAACCCCAGCTCAAGGGGCCACACAACAAAGCGTGGATTGAGAGCCCCTAACACCAACTCAAGGGGCCATGCAACAAAGGGTGGATTGCGACTCCCTAACCCCAACTCAAGGGGCCACACAACAAAGCGGGTGGACAATATCAGAAATGGCCCACAAGTGCCCTAGCGGCAGTCAGAAGGGGGAAAATTTATTTTTTGGGTACGTTATTTGCTGAGTAAAATATTTTTCTACTAAGTCATTTACTTGGCAAAAAACTGTTTTCTACTAAGCAATTTACTCAGTAGAACAAAAAAAAGTTTTACTCAGTAAAACACTTGGTAAAAAAACCACCCCCGGAGGAACAACTTAGTAAATAAATATTCTTTGCTAAGTTTTGAAACTTCGTATTTTTTTTTAAAATTTTTTACTAAGTTTTACTATGGACCCCATTGCCCACGCCATGGGGGTTGGGGTCTAGAACTGAACTGAACACGCCCCCATGCTGTGTGCATGCAGTGCAACAACATTGCCGAGGCGTACTAGGCTAGACCAGGGTGTAGACAACCACAATCCATACAGTGTGTTAGGTTATGCCTTGCCATCTCCTCCATCCTTGCCCTGAAATCTTTAGCCCATGCCTTAGTGGCCTTATAATGCGGCCATCTCAAGGAGAAATGAAATTGCTCTGCAACCCCTGCTGTCTCACAGAAAACTGGAATGGCCACGTAATCAATGTAACCACCGCTCTTGGAGAAAACTGAAAAGTTGTACCCCCCCCCCCCCTTGTATAAGCTACGCCAATGTACGGAATTATTACGGTCCCTACGCCTACTGTAGCTTGGACACGGGCGTAGCTTACGCGCAATAAATACAACTACCGACACACACGTGCGCGCGCGCATGGTATGAGTGCCCCTTGACCTCCGCCCACATTACCAAGTGCATGCAAACACAAGAAGGCCTTGGGAACATGAAAATTTCAGGTTTACACAAATGTTGGCACAAGCAATGAGGAATGCGAAGCCTACAAATGTTCGGCTCGGAAACCCTTCTTGCGATCATACACCATGCGGAACAATCAGTCACCAAACCCATGTCTTTTGTGGCCGCACTACATACCGTACGCAATTAAAATTACGTACACAATTATTACAGTCCCTACGCCTACTGTAGCTTGGACACGGGCGTAGCTTATACAAGGGGGGGGGGGTACGGTGCATTCACATTACTCATAGTTGAATTGTAATATCAAATCTGTGCATTTCGGGTAAAAACATAGTGGGGGATAAAGTGCTGTGCCCCAGTCTACTTAGGCCAAAAAATATTTTGGGTGCCAATTGGGCACCAACAACCTTGGGATTATAGTATGCATTTGTGGCCTCATGCTCGGATCTTTGGCGGAAGTAGCAAGTATCACTTGGACAATGCACACACAAGTGACAACAAAGATTGTCATAATCAGATTCTCCATCCTCTGCAAAGGCTTCCTCTCATGCACCCACGGACTGAGGCACATGGGGCCAAATTACATAGGGCCGATACAAAACTGAATGAGGTGCCGCAAAATGCGCACGTGGCCATGCAAGTCCATAGCAAAACCAACCCACACATTGCGGATGATCCCCCATTGCCACAAGCAGGCAAAAGAAGTGCCCCACACCTGCACGATAGAAGCCATGCATGTCGGAAAATTCATATTGGGCTTCAAGCAACGTTGTAAAGCGAATATAAGGCACAATGGTGTGGACACAATTTTTGTATGCACCATCGTGAGCACCAAAGGATCATGTTAATCCCAAATCATAGCATCAGCATGTGGACATCTTGCATACCGTGAGATTGCATTTTGGGTGCCTAATTTGATTGTTCATACTCACAAGTACAAGGATGGAGGCAGAAGAGTATTACGCCTCTTTCTGTTGTTGCTTTGCCTTTGTGTCCAAACGTGGTGGGTGGTTTTGGGTGGGTTTCCTTTCTGATGGTATTTGCCACATGCGTGCAAGGAGGATGGCTTATATGTTGGGCCGACCCCCCCCCCCCCCATCCCCCCTCCCACCTTGGGACTCCCCAACCCACACCAATGGTATGTCCACAGCAACAGTTGCCTGATAAATATGGCTGGTGTACTAGGTGTCACAAAATAGGTGAAACGGGGATTATGATTATAAGGCGCCAACATTTACGACCACCAAATCTCGTTCACCGATGCATTCAAATCTTTGCGAACAAGCACAACACACACACACACACACACACACACACACACACACAAACACACACACACACACACACACACACACACACACACACACACACTTTGCATTTTGCACACAGACATCATCGGAGCAATCCAAATGCGGCATCCCCCTCAAACCGGGGGGTTTGTGGCGCTAGCTTGATTCAACAACCTCTCTTCCAAGTGCTTTTCTGGAAGGAAAGCATTTTATGGAGCGTAGATCTTGGTCTTTCAGGTGCTTTTCTGTCCCGACCGCTTTGTGGCCCGATTTCCGAGCCATCTTCAAGTCAACGGGCCGTCTTTGTATGAGGGCTCTGACGTTTGGGCCCCTTTTCCAGAACCCTCTAAACTTTTTTTCCACCTCCCCCGCCTACAAACGCCATGGCCACCGATTGATTCCGTGCAGTGTCTGTCGCTTGAGGGTCTGGGTGGCATTGGCAGATGCCCTGCCACAACACTACTTGGAGCGTGTTGTTGAACTGTGCGAGCACCACGTTCGCACTGTGGTAACTATTGGTGGCCAAACACTGGTGCCCCATCCCAAGATGCACCCACCCATACAGCCCATAGAACCCCAAAAAAGCTTAGTTGCAAGCACAATACCCATCTTCCCAGGGTTTTTTTATGGTTGCCAATAAATCCCTGAGGCTTCTGGGTAGTTTCTGTTCTTTCCTGGCGGCCTGTTGGTGGTTGAAGTTATCACCGGGAGGGTCCCATACCCATACCAATAGTTTGCACTGCGCACGCACCGTAGCAAGAGCGCCCTCTTGTTCCCCAGCACCACCTGATCCCAAATTCAGGCCCCACAGCGGACACAGCGCTTGCAACGCAGAAAACGGAACTTGCAAACAGACTAGCAAGAGCAGGACCTGCATATGCCCCCACAGAAATGGGTTGCAGTTGACGCACGTGTGCAGCAGTCCAGAAGGGGACGCAACACATACAGGTCGCTCTCAGGAGAAATTGCACATTTTGGGGCCGACAGCAGCGCCAACTGCTTTGTGGCTATTCAATGCACTGAAGAGCACGTAATTGACATACAAAAAACACTACGCCGCTTGGGGGGGGGGGCGTGCCGCACCGGTGCGGGCTTTTGGGCAATCGTCCTGTGCACGGCTGATGCTGAGCCATACCGCGCGGGACACCAACTGCGCACTGGAGGGTGCCTCCCGCGCACCGCGCGTCCGGCAGAATCCAAGCATCCAGGGGTCCGGGCCAGGGACTTGGAACGCAGGCATATGGTGGCGTGCAGTGCCCACGCGCACCAGAGGTCAAAGCTGCACACAGCCGCACACACCGTGAGGCACAGTGCGTACCACGCGGGCGGCACCTCCTTGTGCGTGTGTCGTGCATTCTTTTTTGGTGGTTTTTGCGCTGACAAAGAGTTGTGGGCGCAGTGGGGGGAGGGGGGATGTGAGCCATGAAATTGGAGTAGGTAGCGTAGCACACGGCCGGGGGGATGGGTGGGTTGACCATTAAAGTGCAGTAGGTAGCATGAGGGTGGGCAGGAGGATGACAGCAACAGCCACGCTCTAACAACGGGCCTCCCAACCGTGGCCCTCCCCACACCCGGGCCCGTACTGGCTGTGCCCCACAGCGGCACCCCCGAGGCGTCGCCGGCACCACCACCGCCAGTTGGGGTGCACCGCACGCGTCCCCGGCGTCACACGGCGCCGCGCAGGTAAACCATCCCTCACACATAGAAATGCTTTCACAGACGCCCACAGACGCCCGCGGCCGGAAGTCACGTGCAGGCAAGGCCCATTCACAGGGGCGAACACTTCGAGTCGCGGTGAATCGCATCTCGGACATCTGATTTCCAGGTGCACTTTGGTGTCGAGGGGCAAGAGGCCAGGGACCAGTGCAGGGACCTGGGCAGAAGCACAGGACCATTGAGTGGGACGTAGTGTGACGACGCCTGGCGGTGCCACGATTGCTGGTTCGGATTCCGGAGCCTTCCGGAGGATGAGTCGGAATGTCCTTCCTTCAGGGGCAAGCGCGTTGTGAGACGGCAGACGTGTTGTGCGTACCGGGTTTCAACAAAGTCGCATTACACTTCATCACACAGGCAGCCAAAGCCACACCCTGTGCCCACAAGATCGTCCCTCGTTGCTATGTACCTTGAACGTGGTCCTGCAAGCTAGAAACGTCGTCCTACCGGGGAACACTTGCGCCGCGCGTGCACCGCGGGCTGCTCCTGCAACAAATACACCCAAACGATAGATAAAGATAGATAATGGAGCGCAACGGCACGTGGACATCTCTGCAGCACAAGCAACCGGGCCAGGCCATGGGGCCGTCAACGATGGAACCCTGCCCCAGCAGGTGCGGCCTGCCCCATCCAGGGCGTCTGGTGCCCACGCCAACGGGTCAGCGGGTCCCAAGGCCCAGCTCCACAAAGCCTACGAGACTAGAACTTGTACACTTGGGCCGCGGCGTAGCCCATGTCCGCCAGCAGCCCCGTGAGCTCCTTCTGGTCCCGCGGGCCACAGAGGGCATTGTACATCGGCGGGGGCCCGCAGACGAACAGGATGCAGTCGTCCGAAGGGGCCGGCATGTACTTCGCAATGAGGTCTTTGTTGATGAAACCGCGCTCGCCGCGCCACGCGGAGCCCTCGGGCTCGTGCGACAGGACGTGCGCGACCTTCAGGCGGTGCCCGTGCGACGCGCACCATCCGTCCAGCGTCTCCTTCCCGAGCACGTCCGCCTCTGTGCGGGAGCCGTACAACATGCTGACCACCGTGGTGTCGCCCGGCGTGCCAAGGACGGCGTGCAGTGCTTGGAGCATCGGTGTGATCCCGGTCCCCCCCACAAACATCCCGAGCTTCTGCTTGCCAAATGGGTACTGTGTCTTCACGTTGAACGGGATGTGCTTGAAATTGAGGGTGTCCCCGACCCCCATGGCGTCCATGTGCTGGCTGAGCTTCCCCTGGGGGTAGATCTTGACCATGAGCTCGAACTTGCCCACCATTGCGTTGGTCGACACGGGGGTGTAGGGCCGCACGACGGGGTTGCCCGTGTCGTCCCGCCCGCCCTGGGCGAGGAGGCACGCGCATGTGGACAGGCCCAGGGGCTTGTTGGCGTCCGGGAGGCCGAAGGTGAAGACGCGGGTGTCGTGGCTGATGGAGACCTTGGCCAGCAGCGGCGCGCTGGACCAGTCCTCGCCGAATACGCACTGGCCCGGGGCGACGACGGCGCTTGTTGGGGGCCCGACGGCGTAGCCAGCCCTGCAGAGCGCGCGAGGCTGCCCCGGCATCCCCACATCAACCCCCCCGCCCCCCCCGCGGCGATGAGACCGTGGGCGTATGGGTGGGGAAGGGGTACCACCCACATGAACTGAGACGTCGTACCGTCCCAACCGCTTCTGTTCGCCACCAACGGCCGCCCCAACCGGTTTGTAACCGCCACTGCTGCCCCAAGGGCCCTTCCAACCCCCAGTGGCCGCGCTCGCAATGACCTTCTTTCATACGAGCTTCAGCAGACCAATTTAGAGCTGAATCTGTGGAGTCTCAAACTGAACTTGCACAAAAAATCATAGACACTAGATAATACCAACTTCAACCCCAGGGCCCCCAAGCCCTGGCCCTGCTCGTCCCCAGACCGGTGCGGTCTCGTACCGAGACGAGAGCGGACGGTAGAATAAACATGCGACCGGTCGCAGCACTGTGCTGCACACAGAAGCAGCAGTGGTGGTGACGCGCAAACGTGGCCGAAATCAGGTAAAACAGCGATCCAACGGGTTGCCGTGCTTTTTTTTTGGGGGGGGGGTCCTTTGCGCTGTGATCTGGCGAGCCTTGTGTCTGCAGTGTGTTCTCGGGGCGGTCATGGTTTGGAGGTCAGTGTCGATAGTGTGGGAGGCCGGCTGAGAGGACATGCCTGAGACGCTCGGCCACCAAGCAAGTTGAACATCAGAGCGGCACTGTACCAGAACTTCAGCGTTCTCGAAATGCAGTGTCCTAGTCCCGCTGTAGTCTTGGCTCGCAATCACTGCCGCCCAGTCAGCACGTAACTGGGGTCGATCATCCATCAACCGGGAATCGGGCGCTGGCTAGGATTCGCCCCTGTGAGGACGATACACACTGCCCGATCACATCCACCACTCGGTATGGCCCGCCCACATCCGATCTCTGACTCAGCAGCAGTCAGCCCTGCCCGATCACGCCACTATTTTCTGGGGCAGGGTGTGGTCGAAACTGAACAAGGGCAATGTACTCTCAATGCCGTAGTGACGTTTATCCGGGCGTGTGTTTAGCGTGCTCGCTTTTTCCCGATGGGATCCTCCACGCTGCCGGTGGAGCTCGATTCTGACAAATCCCCTGCACCCCCCCTCCTGCTCTGCGGACGTCACATCAGAGCCCCCACCCCTGTTCTCATTGGACGTCTCCTGCAGCCCTAACTCTTCCCAAATGTCCTGTACCGGTCTGTACCGAGTGTACTGAGTGCAGCGCTTCGCGAGCCTCTGCCTGCGCTCACTCGTTTCCAGTGGGAGCGACCCATGGGGGGGAGAGGGGGCAATCGCAAAAAGTGGTTGTTGGCGGTTGGAAAAGCGGCTGGCGGACCAGGTCTGGCGGTTACATACCGTTGGTACACCGTTGGTGGCAACCAGAAGCGGTTTGGACGGAACAATCTATGGGGGTCGGGAAGAACCCCTTTCCTCTTCAAGCCCATGCATGGGGCGGCCCCACACAGTCAGTAAGCGTGATCCTGCAAGCGCAAGGCTTAACCCCCACGATCGCCAAAGTCCGACATCCGCATGTGCACGCACCAGAGTGCGCCCCTCCACCCATCCCGCCGCCGTACAATCGAACCAAAAAACACGCGCCCTCTTTCCTGCTGGCCTGTTGTCCTGGTGAGGGGAACAGCATGCATGTGATGCACATTGGTAACCTGGAATCCAAAAGATTCAGCAGAAACGGCACAGGTTGAAGGGGCTTGGCGGCCAGCAACTTTTCCATAAGTTCATTGACCAGTTGAGGGATCTGATGATCAATCAAGTACTGAGCTGCAGCCCCTGTATCAGACATCCTTAAGCAACCGAATCTGTAATACATGGCACCGAAGGCATTCTGAATTGGTCAGTGCATGGACTGAGTTTGCCTTTTACAGATTTTGCTTGCGGAATAGATCTCTTTGTATCCAACTGCCGTGGTAACTGCGAGACAGAGTCAGTGTGGGATAATACTACCCCCCCCCCCCCAGGGACTTGCTTGAGCTGGGGGGGGGAGGGGGGAGGGGGTCCAGGGGGGAGGGGTCCCCCCCCCCTGCTGGAACATACCCAATCCACAGGGAACAGAAAAATTAGTGGAGAATGAACAACTCAGCACATGGAAATGTCATGCTGTTGGCCGTAAACAAAGGAAATCTATCATTGAATGTCAATTCAAGGTTCCCACATCTCACCAATACACAACAAATACAACAAAAGCGGGACATTCACCATCTCATGCCAAATGACAGTGATCTTTCTTGTCAGTCAGAATTAGACTCGCCTGAACCGGTCGCATGTGGCCATTTATTGTGCCACAGCGACAAACTCGCACAGTGTGGCCATTGGTACGCTTAAAAAAAGTGTGGCACATGCCTTTTGTGCCTCGTTGTAGGCTTTTTGCCTTTAAGACTGGTGATCCTATCTTTAAACCTAAAATAGAGCAGCGTGTCAATTACGTCTTCACGTTTTGCGCGTGGCAACGGTGGGACTGGGGAGCTGAAATACACTGACAACGAGCGTTGGGGCATGGTAGTCTGGAAAACAAGGTGTATGGAGCACACATGGAGCAATATGTACACAGTGTATGGCATGCGCCAAAGGCGCCGAAAAATTTTTTCCCATGACTGAAAAATGTTCCCAAAACCCAGGTTTTTGGGTGCACTTGAGCTGAGGGGGGAGGGGGGGAGGGGGTCCAGGGGGGAGGGGTCCCCACCCCCTGCCGGAATGAAAATTAAAGCAAGTCCCTGCCCCCCCCCCCCCCCACTTGCGAGAGCGAAGGTAAACTCGGTGAATTTAATGGAAACCCCTGGCTGTATGTGCTAACGAGCAACAAGCAAATGTTTTGCCACAGGTCCCAAGCTGAATGGGGAAACATCACCATTTCTGATCTGCAGTGGGTTCATTGCAACTCCCCGAAACAAGTCAAATTCGGAATATGTCTGATGCTTCGATTTCTGGCACTCAGCATTGCAAACTTGTGCCCCCCCCCCCCCCCCCGGGCCCTCAACCTACACTGGCAGTGCAAAACACTTTGCAAGCGCTGCAACAGCACCCCACAGCACCCTACCAGCGTGTGCAGACCTGACCAGTACCTGGACATGACGGATGTGAGGTCAAATATTGCAGCACAAATGCAGCACAGGTCAAAGATCACACAATGGCACACACTCCATATCATAAGCCCGTTGCCCTCGGGCTTATGACTTAGATGTGGGGAATCATTAAACTACTATGTCATAAATTGGGGTAGCATAGAAAGACACAACCATGCAGGAAAAGCAGTGGGGTGCATCCATATCACATCCATGCGCGCACATGGAACCAAACCATAAACAAATGTCACATATTCGGCCATCAGATGTGTTCCCTTTACTTGGCACAGATGGGTATCATCTTCTTCCTCGTCAACCTCACAGGCGTAGTTATCCCACCAAATAGAGGAAGGAATATGATTCCATGCGCTATAAGATGTACCGTTGTTGCATGCAGGTCAGGAAGTGAGAAAAATGCAAACAAACGAATGAACTCTGCTGTACCGCAGTGAAGCCTACTCTATGACAGGGTGAAGAAATTGGCTACACCTCCGTTGTGTACTCAGCTTGCCACAACGGGGAGAAAAAAAAGGAAATGGGACGCTTAGAAGAAGTGCGAAGGCAGCGAAAGTGGAGGCGATACCCCTCAGAACATAACCGGGGTGTCAACACATTTCAGTTGAAAAAAGAAGGGAAAATGATGCACCACATTATGAGCACCACGCTCATGCCATTTTGCATTTGCTTGGGAGGTGGAAATTGCTTGATTTGCACACATCAGATGGTGCACCCTCAGCATAGGAGTCCCGTAACACACTTTCTCGAGTTTGGGCCATGCTTGCGAGCACAGCACAAGCAGAGCACACAGGTTGCATAGTTGATGGCAAGCTCTTTTTCTGCATTTATTAAGCTACTTTCAGATTTCGGGCCCAGAATTTGTACCACAAAACACCACATTTTCAGCCCATGGGAGCGCCTGCACATTTTGTGGTTCTGGTGTTATAAGAATTCAAAGAGTATGAACAATCCCCACTCCCCAGCGCTCAGTATTTGGCGTTGGGGACAGGGGTGTAGACTAGTGGAGATATGCATAACACCTATGTTTATGCACATATTCTATTTCTTGACTGTACCCCCCATCCCCCGTGTCCAATGAAGAATTTGGTCCTTAAAAAATACGGTCCGAACAGGAGTGTTCATTGGACACACCGTTCGGTGCCCGCGACAATGTTGTGAAACGGCGGTAATGCTTGTGCACATGTGCCATAGCCCAGAGTTCTTCGGGGGGGGGGGTGTACCACACCATTGCATGCGACACGACACCACAATTGTTGGGCATTCCGGTGCAGTCACTTTAGGAGCAATGGAGCCCCCCCCCCCCCTCCCCCCATTACACAAGGGAACCCTTGTTAATTGTCCTGATGTTCCCCTGACATTCCCCTGACACATGACACAACAATGCACTGACCCGAAGTGACCCGAAGTCACAGCGCAGAGGTGATGTCGGGAGCAGAGCAGTTGGAACTGCCGATGTGTCCACCAGTCCCTGCATCCCCCTCTAGAAGGCCACCGCCACGCCAGGGGCGAAGGCCCATGTAGGAAGCCAGACAACGGCTCAGGGGTGGCCTCTATCTGGGGACGGAGTTGTGGATGCCTCCATGTCTCATGACTGTGATGGGGGCGCCGCAAAGGTCGCCCACTGTGCAGGGGCCGACGGTTCATGCCACTGGTTGCCTGCTGGAGCCAAAATTGCAACGTTGAGGCATCCAATGGCAAGTCTAAACGCAATTGTTGCTGGGACCCAAAGCTGGGGCCCCTCCTTGCGGTGGACACTTCCCTGTGGACCAAGCGACACGTGGACCTGTAGACCAAATGTAGGGCACCAACACATGGTCCCTGCAGCCCATGTGCACCGAACTCAAAGAGGGGCAGCTGGGCAAACCCGAGGGGGAGGCCCCATATTCAAAGAGGGTTCGCCTCGGCGACCTTCAGGCCCCTAGCTTGGGTCATTGCATCCCACCCTCTTTGCATCTAGCACCCCAATTCCTTTAGATGCAATGTTAGCAGCGGTTCGCATTGCTCGGGGCAGAAAACTTTGCAAGCCAAACCCAATACCCTTTAGTGTTGTGTGCAAATTCACCTCAAGTAGTTTTGGAACCCTGGGACGGCTGCACCTTCCACTGCCCCAATAGAGAGCAAGGGATGGAGGCATATAATATATGTGTAACCCCCCCCCCCCTATACCCCACCCCGTGTCCAACGACACTGTGTTCAACGAACACTTCTGTTCGGACCGTATTTTTTGAGGACCTAATTAATTCGGTACTTAATTAGTTACCAGGCCCTAGAACCGCAGTTTCAGGCGAATGGGTAAATGAGGGGCTGTTGTGATGTGTCTTGTAGTAATAGTGGGCAAATTGGTAAAGCAGGTTGTGAGGGAATGCTGTTCCTCTACCACGGGCCCTCTATTGCCCACCATGACTGATTCTCTGCTTGCACCTGGCCAGGAGGTGCTATACAAGCGGTACCACCACTTCTACCCATGCCAAGAACAAGAAGGGCCCCAAGCCCGGGGAGCATGTTCAACTTTTCGGCGTGAAGCGGGACCATCAGTGCTAATTGGAGGCCTCCATCGCATTGTGCTTGCACAAAGCGCAGACAGAGAATGGGCTCATCAGTGGCCTACAAGACCATAGGTACCTTTCTGTCAGCCACCCCCCCCCCCCCTCGTCACACTCGCTCAAGTGGTTCGTTGTCTCTAAGGAGTCACACTCAAGTCTAAGGAGGACAACATCTTAAGCCCCCCAACCAAAAGATACGTGAAATCCTCTGGGTCCCCCACATCCTTCTGTTGCCAGTCACACAGACCGGCCTCACAATGTGGTAAACTTGGGGCATAGTGCTTGATAATCTTTTTCTCTACACAGAAGTCTCGGCCATAGCCTCGATCGGTCTTCTCCTCTGAGGTGCGAAAGCCAGACAACAAGTGCGACATTCAAAGCCAGTGTCGAAGCCGCCAAGCCTCATAGAGAATGCAAGAAAAGCCTTCAGCAAGCGGTGCGGCCAGGGTGACAATGGTCACTAGGCCTCGCACACAAAATGGTACTGCATGGCGAGTTGTGGTTCATCTTGCAAGCTCATGTTGCCTGCTTGGCTTGGTGTGGTGAGCTAGTGTGCACGCGCGTGGTGAGGACAGAATTGACTGAAATTATTGTTCGTCGGCACAATTGGCCATGATTGGCCGAAATTACTACTTCTCAAAACTCAATCAAGAAGTTGCCCTTTTTTTTTCAATACTATGAGACCCCCTTGGTGAGACCTCCTTGGTGAGACGACAGGGTGAGAACCCATAGCGAGATCCCATGGTGAGACCCTATGGTGAGACCCCATGTCTGTTTTTTTTTTTTCGTGCATCTGCATGTTTGCCTCCTTACCCAAGCAGCCCAATGTGTGTGTGGTGGCACGGGGGCGCAAAGGGTCAGGTTTGCTTCACTGCTTCACTCCAACCGCGCCTACCCCCACGGTCTTCATTGCTCAATGGTTGGTGGTGTGCAAGGGGATGGCCTGCCCAAGGGGGGGTTCGGGCATTCATTTGGGGTTTCAGATGTGGGGCGGCAAAAAGGGCACAGGGAATACTGTGTGCAATACTGCTGTGCTTTGGGTTGGGGGCCAGGAACACCCGCCCCTTGCAAGAGCAACACTAAAGTCTCTTCCGGGAGGCATATATGTCCCCCAATCTTGGAGGGCCACACACTGTGTGAATGTATAACAAGGCCAGCCATGAGCCAACCATACGTAGTAGGTTTGAAATTATGGGTCAAGCTGGAGTGTACATTTTAATGCCTTTTATCTGAGTATTCATGCTAAAACAATGGTAAATTTCCTGATGTTTGCCTACTTAACTTCACATGAAAAAAGTACCAATCTTTCAAAAGCTTATGGCACTCATAGGCAAGGTCCCCCCACTTGAGGTCCTGAAGACCCTGTACCCTTGAGTGAGCTTGCATTACGGTTTTTATCAAAGAATTATACTATGATCCTGCCCCCCCCACCCCACACCCAGCGCCCACTACCAGGAGGGCTGTTGGATAGGGCAGGGGTTCCCCGTGCCTATTTTTGCGGTGGGTGCTTCAAAAAAATAGGTTTGGAGCCAAAAAAAAAAGGGTGTGTGCGGTCTCACGACAGTCGGTGGGTGTTGCTTTGCAGGTGGCATTTGGCCTCGAGTGGCTCAGCGCACTCTGTCCGGGATGACGTTGACAATGCCCAGGCCTGCTCTTGTGAGGGTATGTTTGCCCGGCGTGCGCCCGGCGCGCCCAGCATCCAAATGAATGTTCCGGCCATCTATCACAATGCTTTACCCCCAAACATCACTCCCTCCTCTAGCCCAGGAACCCTAAGCACAAGCACATTGTATGACTGTTGGCAATCAAATAACTTCCCATTTTTTCGCCCGACAAATGGGACGATCACATGCAGCCTGCCCTTGTAGGCCCCATCATGGCCACCCACCTGAAAATCAAAGAATCCCCTTCTTGTGCGTGACGGACCACTCAAGTGGCCACACTGAAGAGTGGGAGTCCTGAACCCCAACTCGGGGGGCCACACCAAAGCGTGGGAAAACTTTGCCCGGCGCACCCGGCGCGTGCCCGGCGCGCTAACGTACTCTCTGTGTCCTGTTCGATATCCTGGTCCCCTTTGCCATCACCCACGTGGTGCCGCAAGACACATGTTCTTAGAGCCGGGCCATCTGTCCTGCTGAAACCCCTGTTGCACGTTGCACAGGAACACTGCAGCAACTTGCGTCACAGCAAAACAAGCAAACACAAAACCACAACAATCAAATGCACAGCAAACGCGAACCGCTTATGTCTTGGTCTCAGGCTGAGAAAGGCCTCAGAAGTTCTCGGAATGCATACACAAGACTCACGGCAATCACTGGAACGGACCACTCTGGTGGGATTCAGAAGGCACCCGCCTTTTCCTGTATCAGAGCGGGGCAGTTCACGGCCACCGCGGCGTTTGTTGTGGCGCAGTGGGCGCTGCTGGGGGTCGAGTGCGCCTTCGCTCTGCGGGGCTGGCTCTGGACTGCGGGGAGCCTCGCCATCACCGTGCCGTTGTTCCTGCAGCCGGTTCTGGAAATCAACGGGTTTTGAAGGAGACAGACCCACCCGAGATCTCGTCCGTTGACCCAGACGAAGTCTCACATGAGTTGGCCGCTCGCAGACGAGAGCTGGAGCTGCCATGTGGTGCCTTGCAGAAGATGACACATGTGAGACCGAAATGTACTCCCGTGCTGCACGGCTTTGACGGCTTTGACTGCTTGACCTGTATCACAATGAAGTGGAATCATCAAGTGTTCTGCATTGCTCAGGGTACCTGTCCTCTGTGTTGCAGATGAAGATGTGTGTAGATCGCTGCCTTTATCACGTTGATGTTTGTTGTTGGATCAAAAAGATATGCCGTCGGGACGCTTTTCAATTCGAAAAACATATCTGGGGCTGCCCCGTGCTCTATTCAATTTCTGGACAGAAAAACACGAGCATGGCAGTCTCTTGCTGCTGCCAATTTGAAGGCTAATGGCGGCCGTTTCGAGCTGTTACAACAGTTGAGGAAAAAGTGACGGACTAACCGACTGCGGTTGTGGACCATGGGTGGACCGGACGGTCCTGAAAATAAATACAAATGAGGAAACAAACGACACTTTCGGGTCCACTAAAAAATGGCCTTGGGTGGCGTGGTCAGTGTCCTGGTGGATGGCAAAAGAGGGGGGGGGGTCTGAGCGACCGCGAAAAAAACATCCCAATTGACCCAGGCACCGCATAGTGTCGCTCGGACACGGCGCGGTGGGGGCGGGGGCGGGGGGGCTAAGCCGGGCATGATTTGCAGTTGGCCACCCATCCAGTGCAGTGGGGACTGCCCCGCCGAGAGGCACAACGGTGCGCCACCCCAAACGGCAGGGGCCCCCAAGCAACAGCAGGCGTTGGGGTCTAGACTGGGAGGCGCGATGTCACATGGGCGCCGGAACTGCGTCGCGGACTCGTGATGGGCGGCGGGGGAGGGGGCGGGGGGCAGGGGAGAGCGGGTTCTAGACATTGTCCATTGGATAATCGATCAACACAATGCACTGTCCTGAGAGGCACGGGACAGCGACGCGGCGGAGGAGATGGGGGTATTGTCAGAAATGCAGTGTACGATGTGCCGGGGCGCCATACAACACGTCGGGGCCCGACACGTGGGGATTGCACAACGCGTCGGGACGCATGGTACAAGGCGTACAAGGCGTCTGACATGTACCGACGCGTCGTACTACCCCAACACATCCCAACGCGTCGTAAGACCCCGACACGTCGTACAATCCCGACGCGTGGTACACCACATAATATGCAGCGTCCCAATATACAGGCGCTCTTCCAGGGGTTCAGGGCGCTGAAAGCACCAGTGGAACAGGGGAGGACAGGCACAGTGCAGCCCCGTGGCAGGAGAACTGAGGGAGCGGGGCCACAAATACGATCCGGGACGGGCAGTGGATCGGGGTGTGGATGGCGGTGTGCGCACAGTGACCCCTGACTGCGCCCCGCAGCGGGAGCCCGTCACGCACACCGCCCCCTCCACGATCCAAACCCGCCCTCGAGGTTACGGTCAGGCGCGCACAGTGAGGGCAGTCCCAGGGGGTCACGGTTAGATCTTTGGGCTGCAGTTAGGACCGCAGGGGTGGCCTACCCCATGGCCCTGACGGCAGGGGGCACCACTGGTCGGGGCCCCCAGTTGATGGACGAGCTCCGCAGTGCCCGACAGACAGCAGCAGGAAAGGCAGGCCTCTTGTCGTGTTCAGTCGTAGTGACGGGAGGCCGCGGAGGGCGGGAGAACAGCCCCCGTCCACAATGGACTGAAACAGACGCCCATCGAGGCAGCGACATCCGAGTACGGGTCCGGGGGCGCAATGTCCCCCGTCGTTTGCGCTGACAGGGGCATACTCACGCGGCGTTCAGTTTGGACAAAACGCCTCTTGTGCCATGTGCAGACTTGCCGTTGGCCATTCATGCCTCCAAAAACAAAAAAAAGAGTTGCGTGCACACAACACAACGGGACCTCTACCCCCAATAGTCCCACGGGGCAATGCTGACGCTGCCTCTCATGGATCACAAATCAGCAAGTTGGGCTGACACAATACCCAAGGGTCGCGCCTCACCCCACAGCCCTTACCGCCCCCCCTCCAGAAAAGACAGCGGACCGCAGGACAGCCTCGAAAGCGCACTGCACGTCAGGCACCCGACGTCCACGACGCGCTGCCGGAGCCGGAGCGTCCTCCGAACCGGGACCCAATGCCCCGCCGGTCCACGGCCGACAGCCGTCTCCACCGCCACCCCTTTGTCTCCCGCACGCCGCAGTGT
This sequence comes from Eutreptiella sp. 'Long Island Sound 2002', assembly GCA_964036045.1. Lineage (NCBI taxonomy): Eukaryota > Euglenozoa > Euglenophyceae > Eutreptiales > Eutreptiaceae > Eutreptiella > Eutreptiella sp. 'Long Island Sound 2002'. Next base: position 19,656,337 of record OZ038385.1, read on the forward strand.
CAGGCAGCGCCTCTGCGCTCCAAAGCCGGTCAGCACCGCCCCACTGCAGCCCTGGCCCATTCTGCCCGGAGCCACAGGCCAGCGTACCTGTGTGCCCGTGACGTGTCGACCACCACACATCTACTCACCACCGCACCGCAGGCACGGGGGGAGCCTGGGAGAGGGGGCAGGCAAAGGAATGTGTGCGCGCGCGTGCGCGTGTGTGCACCGTCCGAGAGGCCTCCCGCCCGTTATGTTAGAGCCGGTTTGACAGTGATGCGCGACAGACTGTACAGATGTGTGCCCTCCAGGCGCCCATCAGGCGCCCTTTAGGCCCCCATTAGGCCACCATCAGGCCCCCAGTAGGCACTCATTAGGGTCCCCTAGCGACGACGCTCCCCCGGCCAATTTGGTACGTCTGGAGGGCAGGGCTGGGACGCCCATCCCCCCCGCCCCCACCGGGACACCATCGAAGGAACCCTCCGGCAACGGCGCTGCACTAGCGGCTTCGGGGAGGCATGACTCCCGTTCGGGGGGGGGGGGGGGGGGCGAGGCGCTGTTTCGCTGCACCCCCACCCGAACTATCGGTCGGGAGGTGGGGGCAAAGGCTGATGAGGGTGAGCTAAGCGAAGGTGCGGGTGCAACCTTTGGTGGACCCTCTGGAACACCGCCCCCTCCCAAGAGCTGCGGGATTGCACCCCTTCCAAGGCACACAACTTCAAAGGGGAGTGGGGAGGAGGGACGATGCCAATTGGTGTGTGAAACGAAACGCACTGCACATCGGCTTTGCGGCCTCTTGTCTGCACACGGCACCGCATCAGCAAAGTGCTGCAGGTGACCAAGCGGCTCAACGACCGTTGATGAGGTAAAGACTCTATGCATTACCGGCGTGGCCGCAAAGTCGGGGTCGGGGGGGAGGAGGTGTGCAAGGACGGCCCCCCCGCCCCCCCCCCCCCCCACACACACGGACGGGGGGCTGGACGCAGACAGTCAAAGACTGGCAATCAGCCACAGCGACAAACCCCAGCCCCTCCAACAACGTCCACCGCGACCTCCAGCGACGCCTGGGACTACCCGGCAACGGGTGCCCTTCGGATGTCTACCCGCCTCCGGGGCCGCCTCTGAGGTGCCTTCCATTGTAATGCATCGATGCCATCCCCCCCCCCTCCACCTGCACTACGCTACCCCACTGCAGGTGCCGCTCGCGGTGGGCACGGATGCAGACGGTGCCGCCGCCGCTGTTGTGACGCTCCAGGACGCGGACGTGGAGCTGCAGAACTGGACGGTCGTGGCGGACGGCGCTCTACGTCCCAGGGCCCAGGCCCATGCTCCACGGCCGCTGCCGGTCCCGCTGGCGCCGGTGGTGCGGCCCGGGCTCAGAAGCCCGACCGGGTCCGGCGGGACTGGCCCACGCTGTCCGAGTCCCCGGCGTCGTAGCCGCTGTGGAACGCGTCGTAGGCGAGGGAGTAGGCGTCCTCAAGGCCGTCGTTGTCCCACAGGTACGAGTCCGGGTCGTGGGAGATGTCGGTGATGGGGGGGCCCTCGTCCCCGAACTCCAGCTCGATGCCCTGCGCCACGCGCCCCGTGTCCCACTCCACGCGCCAGCCCATCGCGGGGGGCCGGGCCGCGGAGCCCACGGCCTGAGGCGCGGCGGGAGATGTCCGGCGTTCCCCCTCTGGCCCTGGCCCCGCACATCCGCCGGCCCAGGAACGCCGTCGCGCCGGGGGGGGGGGGTCTGGGATTCAACAGTTTGTGTACCAAAAATGGCCCGACAAGATTTTTCCAACGGTAAATTTCCGTTTTTTCCCATGGTGGTCACTTTGGTCGGGGGAGGGGGGGTCCAGGGGGGCTGTGGTGTACGGCCATTCTAATACTTCCCTGGGGGTACCCACTCTGTTGGTGTGATGGTTGCCCTGGCCAACCGCTTCTGTCCATCCCCACTGGGCCTCCACCCGCTGTATACCCGCCAGAAACTGCTCACAACCGCTCATGTGACCGCCCATAACCACTTTTGCAGTCTTGAAAACCCCCCTTTCGCCCCACTCCCCCGCATCCCTTTGGGGGGGGGGGGGGGGTTGGCACAACGCCTTGGTGGCTGGCTCTGTTAGTCTGTGGCGGCGCCTATTGGCCCCTCGCCCTTAAACCTTCTGCTATGACAAGCAGGCATCCGCACTACTGCGGGCATCCGCACTGCCGCGGGCATCCACCTGCCTGGGTGGGAATCCAGAATGCAACTTCTGCCCATGGCGTCCTCCCTTGCCGGCCTGATCAGTGCCCAGTTTGCGGTCATCACGAAGATGCCAGGCTGGGAGGTGCTCACCACCTGGGGGGGGGTTGACCTAATTGAAAAACAGACAAATGCAAACCAGAGGTAATGCACTCCACAGTCAGGCCACCGGGGGGGGGGGGGTCCTCGATTTGTGATGCCGAGTCCCCCTTTGAATTAGAACTGGGCCGGGAGGGGGGGCAGGGGGATCCCAACAGATGTTACCTCAAGATGATCGCCAAGTCGGATTATTTTGGGGCATCAGATGTTGGGGCAAAGAAAGGCGGCGGGGGGGGGGGGGGGGGGCAGGGGCAAGGGGTTGGGTCAGGGCTAGGCATTCTGCTTGAGCGGCACTGGCACTGACACTTGCACTAGCACTTAGACCTTTGCCCAAGCCCTTGTCCAGCCACAACGCAGGGGACCCGCCTCCGGGTACCCCCGCTACAACGAGAGACACTGGCTCACAACGAGGGAGGCCGCACGACACATTCAAAGAAAGAAGAGATCTTCAGTGGCATGTCCCAAGCACCTTTCACTGCAGCAACCAAGAGTACAGACTGTGGAAGGTTTGTTCACTACACCCAAAGCCCTACGCCCTATGGGTTGGCAGGCACAAAGTAGCGAAAAACAAATGCCACCAACTGCCTGGATGAAGCGACATCAACCCCCCCCCCCCCCGCCCCCGCGGGCCGACCTGTTTGTGTTGCTCCCGCTCATTTAGGGCCTCGATGCGACCGGGGGTAAAGAGCCACAGCCACACTCAAGTGAATCTTGCGCCGACCTGCCTCCCAACCGCTCATACAACCGCCGGCAACCGCTTTTGCAGCCTTGAAAGCCCCCCTTTCGGCCCACTCCCCCCTTTCAGCCTGGGGTGGGGGGTTCCTCAATTTGTGATGCTGACGTCCCCTTAATTAATCAATTAAAACCGGGACGGGGGTGGGGATGGCAGGGGGTCCCAACAGACATTGTGTCAAATCGCCCGCCAGGGAGGGATATAACCGGGGGGGGTCCCCCTCAGGGGCATGACCAGTGCCAGACCACACCTGCAGGGGCACGTCTTGATGTGAGAACGGTGGCAGCACCGCCAGGCCTGGGTGTTCGGCGCTGTCGGCACCGTGGCGGCTGTGGGCGTGGGCCGGCGCAGAGGCCTGGGGATCGGCGTGGCTGTGGGCAAGGGCAGGGCTGTTGCCACGGCCCTCGGAAGACGACCAGGCGATGGGGCTGTTGCGTTTGTAGGTGACCGCCATGTGCTCCGGGTCGATCAAGACCACTGGCGACTTTCCCTGAGGCGTTGCAGCGACGAAGGGGTTGGGCCAGGGCAGGACTTGGCTCGACTTGGAAGGGGCGGGAGGGGTGGGGGGGGGGGGGGGCATGGAGCGGGTTGGCGGAAGGCGCTGGGGAGGCAGTTGGAGGCGGTTGGCAAAACGGGTCGGGGAGGCTACTGCCGGTTACACCTGAGGTGGGCGGCGGGCAGCTGAGGCATGGAAAGCAGATGGGTCGCAGGCCTGGCCCACGGAACAGGGGTTGCGGCGTACTTCCACCCGTTCCAATGCAGCCCCCCGTTTGCACAGACGAAGCTTTGTGTAAATACCACCATTTTGGATGTTGCTTGCATTACTTTCCAAACCAATGGAACGGCGGTTGCATGTTTGAGAGCGGTGCAGGTGCTGCATGCCATGGTCTGATATGTGGCTGGAGGGGAGAGGGGGGTGCTTGTCGTACATCTGAAGGTCAGTAGTGGTATGCTCTGCCCGGTCCGCTGTACAGAGCCTTGGCGCCGATTCTGGCTGCTTTGGTTACTGGCTTGTGAACAACGGCCCCGTTGGTGAGGTACCGTTTGCTGCTTGGGCTCCTGTCAACACAGCCCCCATGAGAAAACCGCTTACAACAGCCTCTGTGAAATGTGTATTTTGTGCGGAGCATGCCCTCGTTTGTACCTCGCTTACTTCCTTGGCCATCAGCTGAGTGTCGGCGTACAACACGCCGGCCTGGACACAGCCCCTAGAACTCCAATGATACGTTTCGGTCGCCAAGACGCACTTGTACAACAATTTGGAAGCCACGTACAGAGGGGGAGGTGGGCGGAAACTTCGCAGCGGGAAATTTTCGCCATGGGATATTTCGAAGCGGGTTTATTTCGCATGCAGTCCTGAATTTGCTGTGGGAAACTTCGCACCCATATGCTGTGAGCCAACCTTTGGTTGGTGGTGGTTGCTGTTAGTTGCTGATGCTTTGCTGTTGAGTCCTAGAGGGCTGCTGTTCCTTCCTGATGAGTTGCTGGTGAGTCGTGGAGGGTTGCTGTTCCTTCTTGGTGGCTTCCTGCAAATTATTTCTGGAGGGCTGCTGTTAATTCCTGGTGGTGTGCTGTTGATTGCTGGTTGTTGTTGTTACTTCCGGGTGCTTGCTGAGTTCGGCTTGGTTCGGCAATGAGGCCACCTTACAATCTCTTGAGCTTGTGGAGCGCTTGTAATTCTCATTTTGGAAAAGAAAACAGAAACAAGCGACTGGATGTCACTTCTCTACTCCCAGTGAACCCGCCGAACTGCTCTTGGTGGGTGGCCCTTGTCCCGGCCCTGACCACCGCTATGCACCCTGGCCCTGGCGCGGGCCCGTGCGCTCATCCTGGCCCAAATAGACCATTGTTAGCCCCTTGTGGCTCTTGGGTCATTGAGGACACCCTAGCGCCTGGGACTGCAAATGGCAAAGGGGGGGGGGGGGGGGCAGGGCTGTGCTTAAAGGGTGGGGTGGGGGGGGGAGGGTCTGGGACCCAAAAAGTTCGTGTACCAAAAATGGCCTGACCAGTTGTTAAATACCACTAGAAAATTTGGTACGAATGTTCATGGGGACGCTCTCTTCATGGTCATGGGACCTTCTCTGCTTCAACGGTTGGCGGTTGGCGGTTGGTGGCGGTTGGCGGTTGGCGGTTGGTGGTCCCTGGGGGCTGTCCTTAAGGGCTGTCCTTAACAAAAAAAAATCTGGATTCTTAAGGACAGCCCTGCTCCTCTGGGCCCCCGCGGCACACGACACACCCCCGCGAGGCGCGCCGAGGCTTGACTGAGGGCTGGCAGGACCGGGGGCGGCGGCTGCGTGGCCGCAGGGGCCCGGGGCTGCTGCTGCTGCTGCGCCTCCACCATGGCCCTGATCACGTCCGGGGGCGGGCCGAGCAGCTCCGGCGCGGCGTGTGGGCCCGCCCCGCCGTCGCTGGGGTCAGAGAGCTCCCAGCACTCGGACGGGGCGGTCAAGGGCGGCGGCTCAAAGTCGGGGTAGTGCAGGGGCGAGGGCACTGTGTACTGGGCGAGGCCCGTGGGGCCAGGGCCCTGGGCGTCGGGGGGCACTGTGTGCCGGGCGAGGGGGGCGGTGTCGGGGGGGTCGTTGGAGGGGTAGTCCCGGTACCGCAGCGACGACACGCGGTAGTGGGGCTCGTCGGGTTGGCCAGGGTCCGCGGGCGGTGCGCCGTTGTTGGAGACGGGGGACGCGGTGAGCACGGGGTAGTCGGGGACGGGGTACTCCGCGTGTTCGGGGGGGGTGCCGGGGTTGTGGTACTCCGCATACGGGCAGCAGGGGGCAGGGGGTGCGGAGGAGGCCGCGTGATCGGGGCCCGGGGCCGAATGGTGGGGATGGCCTGCAGGGGGGGCGGGGTGCTGCGCGTGTCCGCCCGTGGACGTCACCGGATATGCCGTGCGATCCGGTGCGGGAACAGGGTACTGGGCGTGCCCTCCGGCGGACGTCACGGGGTACACGGGGTGGTCCGTTGCAGGGTACGGGGCGTGTCCAGCAGTGGAGGTGGCTGGATACACAGGGTACTGGGCATACTTCGCTGCAGAGGTCACTGGATACAGCGGATCGTCCGTTGCAGGGACGGGGTATTGGGGGTGTCCAGCTGGGGAGGATGCAGGGTCATCCGCAGTGGGCACTGTGTGTGCTCGAGGGGATCCTGGGAGGATGGAGTGGGGAGCAGGGTGCGTCCGGCTGGCAGGCATGTTACTAGGCTGAGCGGTGGAGGGCGGGGGAGGGGGGGCAGAACAAGTTAGTGAAGCAGTAAGCGATTGGATGAGTCAGCGAGTGAGCGAGTGAGGGGGAGCAAGGAAGGGAGAAGGGAGGAGGTGGTGGTGGAGGAGGAGGAGAAGTAGTGGATTTGTGGATGGGGGGCCAATCAGACTGCTGGTGGCTAGCCGTCCACCCCAGGGCGTGTGTGGTTACAGATGGGTTACACATCTCCTTCCCTGTCCTTGCCACCGGTGGTTGAACGCCACAATCGTGATGAACAGCTTCTTGAAGCCCCGAATGGATGCACCGGGGGGTGGTCAGCCCCGTGCTATCCTCAGTGTCTGCAGGCGGGCATACCTCCTTCCCTATACCCCACTGTAGCTCACCCTGGCAGAGAGAGGAGGAGGAGGAGGAGGAGGAGGAGGAGGACCCCAGCAAATGACTCTTACAGCGCACCACAAGCGCACGTCGTCACCTGTACCAATACCAGTACGTGCGCATGTTCCACCGGAGGATGCAGCACAATACAACCAGTGCCAAAACGCAATGGCCACGCAGTGCAACACCTGCCACCAACGCATGCCCTGTTGCCACCCACCGGGTCCGCACCGCTTCCCCCCCAGACTCCAACACCCCCGCCTACCGGGGAGCAGCCCTGTTTCCACCCACACAGTGGGCCAGGAAGCAATATTACGGCTCTTTGGGCGCTTTGCAGGTTTTCGCTTAAGTATTTCCTGTCGTTTTCCCCCGATTTTGGTGAGTGGGCGACAGTCTTTTTTTTGCCCACATTCATGTTTAGTCAAAACGTTCAGGTTCAACGGCAAATTCAAAGCCCCCCACCCCACCCACAAAAAAAACCAGCCAAAAAATGATGCCCCCTCCCTGCCCCCTGAAGCCCCCACCACCACCACCCCACGCAGCGGGTGCTGCGGTGCAGAAATACACTGCAACCCTCCCCATGGTGCCAGCATAGGTACAGCAAGACCAGCCTCGGACCTGTCCGATCTGAAAGAGGTGCTTCCCATAATGAACATCAAACTTGGTGAACTGTGAAGGGGTGCCATCATGAATTACGAAAAGATTTTCGACCTCTTACTCCCCAGGATCCATCCAAAAACCATTGGAGATGGGCCTCGGGTTGAACGACGAGTGCGCATTGCATCAATGTAGACCTGCTGAAGGCCACCAATTGGCATTGAAGCCCAGTGCTGCAGCGGAAGGAAGGCCGTCCGGTGCAGGATCCTCCCTCAAATGGAGGTGTTGCCAAAGCGCCTGTGTCACATCGTGCACGCCAAGGCCCATGAATATCCCCACTGGGCTGCCGGTAAGGTTCCCCCTAAGGTTCTCCCAGAAAAATGGAAAACCAGGAAAAATGGGGGAAAACTGGGAGAAATGGGGGAAAATGGGAGTTATGGGGAGGACACAGGGGGAAATGGGGGGACATGGGGGAACAATGGAGGACCGCTGGAGGACCGCTTGCTTCTCCACCGGGAGGCAGCTAATGGCCCGGTCCAGCCGCATGTAGTAATCCCAGGCCAGCCGTAACTGAGAGCCCAATTTCTGTGGGCTTCTTCTTTGAACAACCAAAATGGGCCATCTGCTTTGAGAGCCAACCAGCAGAAACCCATTCCCACTTTTTATCCCTGGCGACCTCAATGGGGATGCAATACACACCCTCAAAATTGTGAACATCATCCATGGTACAATGACAGACAGACTGAAGGGTGAAGGCCAACACATAACCATGCAAGAGTGCTTTTCTCATCAACCCAACCCCAAGTTTCCACATTACAGAAAGAATGTGTTTTCCTTTGCCAGGTTTCCCCCCCCCTTTTCCCCCGTTTCCCCCCATTTTTCCTCCCCTCGGAGGCCCATTAGTGACCCCTCTCCCCCAATCTACTGGCCAAAAATGGCATTTTGGGGCCTTTTACACCGAGCTTTCCCCATTTTTCCACAAAAACCAAAACAAATCTCAATGCAGACCCCGTTTCCCCCCATTTTCCCTAAATTGGCACAACTCTGAGATACGAGAGTGGGATATTCATGGCGCTGCAAGCAGAGCCATTGCTTCCGCCATGATGGAGCCTCAAGGAAAAATGGCACCTTGGACAGGCAGTGCGGCGAGTTACGTGACAGCTTCGCCCATGCCCACGAACAAAACAACCGGCCACGGTCATGCGCACGCGCCCACGGCACTTCATTCAGAGGCTGGGCCCGCCTTGCGCAACGGGCCGTACCCTCTGAGTCAGAGTTTGGGGGTCGCTGCAATGAGGGACTGGGGGCACACCTGCGCCTTGCTGCCCTGCGTTCCAGTTCTCCGCCGGAGGCAGCTCAAAGGGCGGCGGCATGTCAGCGGACAGCGGACGACTGTCCGTGCCGAGCGGTGGGCTGAGGTCACTGACGTCCAAGTCCTGGGGCTGTTGCTGTGGGCACACAGGCATGTCCCTGGCCAGAGGTTCGACCCGACAGTGGTGCCCATGACCTTGAGCCAACCGCCGATTTTGGGCCAGCCCATGGCTTTGCGGCGGTTGGGGACAAACTGACAGCGGTTGTGGACAAAACAACGGCGGTTGTGGACAAACCAACGGCGGTTGTGGACAAAGCGACGGCGGTTGTGGACAAAGCGACGGCGGTTGTGGACAACCCAACGGCAGTTGGACTTGCCGGAGGAGAGACCTCTTGCTACCCCGCCCCCTCCTTGTTCAAACAACGGAAACGTTCTCAAAAGTTGCAGAACCAACACCTCGCGTTGTTCAGACAAGGGGATAGTTATGAAAGGCAAAGCAGGACATGGTTCCCAAAGTTGCGGAAACACGACGTCACGTTGTGTAGACAAGGCGTTGTTTGGACAGGTGGGCACCAACAGACGCGCGGGTCTTTGGAACACGCTGCGGCGTGGCCGTACCGACAGAGCATGCATCCATCCTGAAGACATGATGTGAATTGCTTCCACTCGTGTCAGGGACCGCCCCTGAGGGCAGTGTAACCGACGGCGGTTGAAGGGCACCCACCGGATAAATGACGGCATGTGGATGATTTCTGATGGTCAAAAGGGCTGTGGCGCAAATCCCTGATCAGAAGCTGACAAACAGCGGTCTCGCCACACTGTGATCGCGCTGTGCACCCTCGCTAGTCCATCTTTGCTTGTCTTGCCCTTGTCACCTTCTTACCCCCACCAGCTCAGTTGCCCCCGCCCTTTCAATGTGTTGCTTGGGTGGGCCCCAGGAATGTGCACCTTCGGAGTCAGGGCCCAGCGTCACTGACAAAAGGAATGGATGGGACGACTGCAAGACAACACTTTTTCTTGTAAAACTGGGGGCAGGAACTGGGAAGAGGTGGGTTCAGAGGGGGGGGGGTGCCATCAAGGCTGAAAGAGTATGCGGGTTGGGACTTGCGGATGTGTATACGTGGTCGCCTTTTGAGGAGGGGAGGTGTCTTTTAAAGTCCTGGAAACTCTTGCGAAAGGATGGTCAGGGGGGTAGCGGGTTAGGGCTGGCTAGTGCCTGCCCCATCCCTCCCCTGCCTGCCCCGCGTATCGCGGCGTGATGGAAGGACTGGGGGCACCGGTCACGTCGATTCCTCTTGGATGCCTGCAACAACTACATGGTTTGGCTTACCAGAAGCCGACGAGCCTTTTGAGGAGGGGATCCTACTCTTGTGGATAGGTGGGCTGGTTGCCCGGCCGTTGCGTTGGGGGTGAAGGGGGCAGGTTCAAGAAACTGTGAGAGCTGGGCAGCCTATTGGGCTACCGAACAGCGGGGCAACCAGCGCAGGCATACGAGCTGTTGCGCTCTGCAGCATCAACAAAATCGTCAGTGTCCCGAACCATCGTCGCCTTGCATCCAACCGCAATCCATGAGCCTTGTGCCGTGCCCATTGTCGCTTGCCCTCCAACCACCGCTGGCTGCCCTCCAACCACCGCTGGCTACCCTCCAGCCAATGGCTCCCATTTGATGCGTGTGGGCCGATGGGCATATTCTCAGGTTCATATTCGTTGGTATCCAGCCTTGGCAAAGGAAGCGTAGGTCCCGATGCTCAGTTGGCGTGACGTGTGGTGGGGGGCCATACTGGCGGTGTGCGGGTGGTCTGGTGGTGCTGAGCTGCCTGCAGGTCCCTGCGGGCAGTGGACCCCCGGATGATCTGCAGCGGAACTAGAAGTTCCCGGGCCACCACCGCTGCCCAGGAATGAAAATAAGCCCCCATGCCCACTTAGGCTCCCCGAGTACGAAGTGCGGATTACAGAATTCAGTGGACCGAAAAGGGGGGCCCCAAGGGGGTCCGGAGGAGGGTGTCCCTGGTACCCCAACATCGACCCCTCATAATGATCACCCACGACGCGCTGATCGTTTTGGGGTGCGTATTGTGAGGGAAATGTTTTCCCTCCGACCGCTTTGCGGCCCACTTTATGAGTCATCACCCGCCCTCAGACTGCCCTTTTCGACGCACTCATGGGGGAATATCGTGATTCGTAATTCGTAATCACCGCCCCCAACAGAGACCCCCTGCACTCAGTCCCCAACAAAACAATGGCGTCTCTCTTTGCATTCACAGCTGCTGACCCCGAACACAAGCCCTCAGCCCCCAGACCCAAACGTGGCAGTGGCGCGCACATACCGGCCAACTGGCGGCCTCTAGAGAACGACGGAACTTGCGTACAAACTCAAGGCCGTCGGAGGATGCTCCATCATCCTCACCTGCGAAGTGCCTCCGTTCGTCATTGTAGCGCACAATCCCCGGCGATTCCGCTGAGCAGCAAAAGGGGCGGCGCATGAAAGCGGCGGCGGGGGGGGGGGCTTGCATTTGGAAAAGACGTGGCCAAGGGCGGGAGTGTCATGAGCGGTCCGGACAGGGCCCGGAAGGCGGTTGGAGGCGGTTGACAAACGCTTCTGAGCGGTTGCTGTCGGTTCTGCCGTTGGGGTGGACACTTGGGAGAATGGAGATAGCGGATGAGTCATAGGGTTGGCCCACGGAGGGGGGCGGGGTGTCTGATGCATCCCTGGCTGACCATACATCGTCGCACAGCTGGCCGACTGGGTGAATGAGCGGTGGGTGCTCGCTGGGAAGGGACCCATTCTGAACACAATTTGCCCTGGAGGGGATGGGGGGAGCACACCTCACCTCACCTCACCTCACCCCACCTCACCCCACCCCACCCCACCCCACCCCACCCCACCCCACCTTGCCTTGCCTTGCCCCACCTCTCCCGCATCCTCTGTGCAGCCAGGCCAATGCAAAAATGCCTGCCAGACTTCGGCATCACAAAAATGACAATACCCGCGTCATAAATCACTACAACACGACAAAACAACCAATACAACAACATGAAATGCAACAGCATGTGACTGAACCGGGGGACCATGGGTGCACCCAAATGCACAAAGGAAGGAACCCCTGCAAAAACTCACAGGAACATGCCAAACGTGCAAAAAAAAAAAGCGCCACACCCCCCTGACTTTGCCCATCCCGCCTCCCAGCAGTATCCCCAATCCACCACTGCTACAGGAGGGCTTGTGCGCACCGTGAAGACTGTCAGGAGCGGGTTGCAGCCAAAGCAGCCCAATGAGCAGCCAAGGCCAATTCACCGCTCTGCGGCACACAAAGCCACAGAGTGCACAAAGCTCTGCACCAGCCTGCAACTGCTCAAGCGGCCCCTGCCCGGCCCCCAACGACTGGACGTGGAAGAGGTGGACGCAAGGGGCGCGGGCCCGGTCCGCGCCGTTGATGATGGTTTAGCAGCGACAGGGCGAGCCCAGGACCACCCTGTCCAAACGCATGAGCGTTGCGAGGCCCCGACGCATACCAATCCAGACGGAAACCCAACACATTCCGTGTACGATGAGGGACGCGTTCGGGGGGGCGGGGGGGTAGAGCACGGCAGTCCGGGGGGCCTCCTCCTGCTCGGCAATGAACTACGGGACGAAAATAATATCATGTGCCGGAGCAGCTCCAATCTTCTGTTCGGGTGTCTGGCTGCCGGAGGTCGCGAGTCGACACCGCTGCGCAGTGCCGTGTCTGTTGTAGGACCTGCGTGTTGGCCGAGGTCAGTTCTGCAGCGTCTGTGTGTAGAGCGGGGGGGAGGGGGGGGGGGGGGGGCAACGAGCGATGTTTGTGTCCTTTTTGTGAGGAATTGTGAATTCAACCGCCGTTAGTTTGGCCGCAGCGGCACTTAAGCCGCCCCTCAGGTCTGCGCTTGCCACGGGGGGGGGGGGGGGTTCAAGCGTGATTGTAAATGCCCTTCCTGGCGGTTGAAAAAGCGGTTGGTTGGCGGTTTCCAGCGGTTGGAGGGCCGTTTTTTTTGGGGGGGGGGTTGGCAGGGCTGAGCGTCACCCAAACCAGGCCACCCAAAGGCAAAGCACGGGGCAGCTCAGAGGGGCAGACGCGCACCGGTTCTAGCGAACGGCTCAATGGAGCCGCTGTGCCGGTCCGTCTTGCGGTTCTCGGAATGGGCGGCCCGGCCGCGCGCAGCAGGCGAACTGCGTGCCCTCGCCTGCGGATGAGGGGGGTGAGGGACCGGGGTGGGGGACGGGGGGCGACATTCGAGGGCACGGGGCCTTGACGCATGATGACGGCAGGTGTGAGCGCAGCCGTGCGTGTGTTTGGGGAGACAAGCCCGGCACCAATTCGCATTGTTGGAGGGGCAGGGGGGGGCTCTGGAAAAAAATGGCCCAAAAAGCGGTTGCCGTTACAAAATCTAATTGTTCTCCCGAGGAATTTTGTGGCGGACCCGTGGGGGAGGGTATGGGTATGGGGGGGCGTTTCCGCACAGCGCGGGCACAGTGCCCAATAGTCAGCTTTCCCGGCCCCACCCTGAATACCACCCAAGCCACATCCGCAGGGTAAAAACAGCAGAGATTTAGACAGCACTCTGGCATTTGTAATGGGAAATACAGTTTGTTTTAACTCATCTTCTGAGGTTTCGGACTAAGTGAGAATCTGAGTGGAATCTGAGTCGTCTTGTGTGTGGGAACACAGTCGTTACCGCGGTCACCTCAGCCATCAGGCACAATTGGTCCAAAATAGCCTACTTCTCGCACAGCGCGGGCACAGCACGCGGTGCGCCCCCCTGGGTATGGGTTGGACCCTTATGAGAGGCCACCTCTCTGCTGGGCCCCTGGCCACATGCTGCCACGAATGCCTGGAGGGCCCTGGTTCCCTTGGGGTCCTCGAGGCCCGTGGGGTGGTGCCACAGCCGCCTCTGCTGCTGCCGCGATGGGCGGCTGAACCATGCGACGGGGTACCGTGGGGGAGGGGGGAGGGGTCTGAAGGGGGGGGGTCCTTGGCCCTCCTCCTTCCCCTTTTTCAAGCTCAAGGGTGGGGCGGGGGGAGGGGGGCTCCTGTGCCATGATACCCCCTCCCCTTTGAGGACGTCCCCAGGCGGCCACAGGATCGCACTTCACAATGAAACATCAGTGCCGACACCCACAACCGGAGGTCACCGAAGCGTGTCGAAGTGCACCCCCAGAACGGCACCACATCTTTGCGCAACGCCCTCGGGCGCTGGGTCTTGGTCCCGCCTATGGTCGGTACTGCACGGCTCAGACGGGGCGTGTCCCGGAGACCGGGGCGCTCACGTCTGCCCAGGTACACCCCTCGCCTCGGTCGAGGGCTGTGCAAAGGTGTGGAGGGGTTGTGGGAAGTCTGCGGCCATCAGTTTGAGGGTTGATGCCCCCGATGCTCAGAGGCTTCTTGATGTTGGCTACTGCCCAAAACCTACTTCTTGGCGCCACTTGATACTTCGACTCTTGCATTTGGGCCCTGGCAAACCCCAGCCGACCTAATCACCCACCCACATCAGAAATGTTTTTCTCGGCTAAAAGAATGAAACTTATGAAAGGGGCCCGATATTGGAGGCCGATTTGAGTCACACAAACTATTTTTGCTTTTTGCTTTTTGCATTTTTTTGCGGGGGTGAGGGGGGGGGGGGCAACGGCCTGGTAACAATATAGAGTTTGGGCTTAGGGCCGCGGAAAAGAGTTGGGCTTAGGGCCGCAGAAAAGAGTAGCGGGGTGGAGTTGAGGTTTCCAGGAGGAAATCCGCCGCGATGGCGGGTATTGGCTGTCTCGGCTTTGCAGCGGAGGTCTTGGTGAGGGGGGGAGGCGGTGCGCTAGCCCATGGTGTCCATTGCCCTCCTGGCGCCAGCAGGTCTCGCTTTTGGCCCGTGATATATCTCTCGGGGACGGAGAGGAATATGCCAACACGGAGCGTTTTCAGGGATCACCGTGATTGTTGCCTCGTTTGTGCCCGCTGAGTGTCCCAAAAGGGGGGGGGGTATGTGGGGTATATTCGGAAAGCCCTTGAAAAGGGCTATTTGGAACACCCTGGGTCTGCATGTTGTACTGACAGTCTGTTTGAGATTTTTATCTTTTTTGGACAGTGCCTGTGTTGCTTGCTGGCTGTTTTTGTCAACAGACAGCCACCATGTCCGGATACAAATTCACGCCACGTGCTGTTACATCCCCAGATGCACCGCAACAACCTTTGGTTCGCAAAAGAGCACGCTCTGGGGGAGCACGCTCTGGGGGTGCTACCTGGGTGCGGGTTACTCGCCTGATGACCCCTAGCACCGCAAAAAAGCCTCGTACAGGTGGTTCGCAGCAACCTGCCTGCACCCACACAGAGCACGACATTTTATCCACTACTGAGGCCGCCTGTAATTTGTATGACAAATTGGTGCAGTGGCGCTGGTTCCATCGCATTACTTGGTGTGTTTTTATCAAGGGCCACTCATACAATTTGTGTGATGCAGCGTCCCAGGATGTGTGCCCCAATGGAGTCCCCGCCCTTGTGGAGGGGGGCAACAATGACAGCGACTGGGATTCCGAATAATGAGTGATCCCTGGAGCAGTGCCCCGTCCTGTGTGTCGTCTCTTGTTCAGCTCTGTGCTCAAAACTGTGACCACCTACCCCCCCCCCCCCACCCATACATTTCTGAAACGGCCTTTTCTCACAGATTTCAAAAAGCATACACCCCCCCCCCATACGGAACGAAATTTTGGTGCATTGGACCAAAACTTGAAAAAACCCCGAAAAATTGCGAATTCGCTCCGTGTTGGCATAAACCGGATGTCCCCGAGAGATATGGAAGGCGCCCTCTGGCACTGATGCGGGTTGTGTCACGTGGGGCCAAGGGCCAAAGGGGGGGGGTCTTTGGGTTGTTGTTGTTTGTCGTTTTGAGTTCCTTATTGAATTCTGGGCAGTTTGACTACACATAACTGGGCCCAAGCCCCCCAACGAGCCGTCATGTTAGTGTCGGACCGACTGTGTGGGCGAAAGGGCTGCTGCGCCGCATGGGCGTGGGTTTGGGACTCGGGAGCCGGGGGGGGGGGGGGGGGGGGATGTGGCTGACACACACGATGGACCTTGGCCACTGGGGGGCCACTGCAGACACCAGAGTGCCAAGGCTGGGAGGCTGGCACACACGATGGGCTACGCGGCACGCGACCTTCGGTGTCGAGGGTGCGTGTGTGTGGGTGCGTGTGGGTGTGCGTGCGTGTGTCCGCGCGCGCGCCTGCGTGTGCAGGTGGACGGACACGCACAGGCACGTTGGAGGATGACCCATAAAGCGGCATTACCCGCAAACTTGAGGATCGCCCCCGCACCGCCTGTCTCGCCGATGGAGGAAGTGCCGCAGGGTAGAGCGACACAGCCGCACCACGTGGGGTGGGGGGTTGTGCGGGTGCTTGTGGGCAGTTGCCAGACGCAACGCCCCGGGGCTGCCCCCCGCCGCGTCGCCAACTCACTGCCGGGGCTGCGCACCTTCGATTTGCCGCCCTTGGCCTCCGTGGCCCCGCCGTAGCGGGCGACCCGCTCGGCCATGACGCGGGACTTCTCGGAGGAGTGTTTGGAGAGCCGGGCCCCACGGTCATCGTCCCTCGCCTGCGGCTTGGCGGTCTTGTCCAGCGTCGGTGTGCCCCTGCAGACGAAGCGGGGATCAGGGGAATGCACTGCACGGCCGCATAAGGAATGGGTCGGTGGGACGCGGCGCCGTGACGGCGGTGGGCGGGGATGTATTAGAAGAGAGGAGGCATCTGCCTTTTCAAGTCCTGGACGCTAGTGCGATTGAGGGGATTAGGGGGTTAGCGGGTGAGAGCTCATCTATATACAGTTGTATACAGATATATAAGGCCCTTACCCCCAAAGAATGAAATTTACAAAAGGAATACTTGATTTGGGCTATTTTTGGTCACAAACTTTTGGGTTCCAGACCCCCTATCCTCCTCCTCTCTTCTAATATAACCGCACCTGCGGGCGCGGACGGGGGAGCGCACAGTACGAGATCTGGGCAGGGGTCGCTCCTCGGAGGATCCCATGTAGGATGGAGGCCCAGGTCCTTCCGTCGCGCCGCGATACGCTGGGGGGGGGCAGGACTATGAAATCTGGGTCCGGGGTGGGGGGGGGTTGCCCCCCTCCTCCTGCGGTTGTCAGCCGTTCTAATAGTCCATTGTCTATCGCCTTTGGGCCGGGTTGCGGCTCCAGGAGGCAATGGCATGGCAGGAGCGCTGGGCGCACCCCCTGGCCTTTGGGTTCCGGCCGGCGCACAGCACGGCGGATGGGGCAGCTGTGACCCAGCTGCTTTTGGAGCTGGGGCGCCTAAAGGGGTGGCTGGTGTCGGGGATGGGCTTGGACTACCGGAAGCGCTTTGACCTGATGCCGCAAGGCATCGTGTTCGAGGTCTGCAAGCTGCTGAGCTGGGACGCCGAGGTGCTGGCGGCCCTGCAGGCGATGTACTGCCAGCTTGTCCGGGCCTTCAAGCTGGCCGGGGGCCTCGGCGACTGGTGGCGGGCCACCAACGGGATTCTGCAGGGGTGCCCCCTGTCGTTTATCCTGGTCAACGCCCGATCGGAGACCCCTGGTAAGGGGCACGGGGGGGGGGGGGGCACAGCGAAGACACCTGAGCCCTTGGCGCGGGTCCTTCTCTCGCGCCGTGTATACTAAGGGTGAGGCTTGGGGGGCAGCACGGTGGCTCTGCCACATCCTGCTTCTGCGCTGACCCCTGTACGCACAGCGTGCAGGACCTAAATAGGCTGACCTGTCAGCCGTTCTAATACATCCCTGGGAGGGGAGGGTGTGCCGCAGTGACGGTGGTGTGTGTGTGCCGCATTGACGGCAGTGGGGTCTGTGCTTTCCTGTGAAACACTCTGTCCATCTCTCCGACCAGACCATAGAACTTCGAAGAAGTGTTCTATTGCAACGTGGTGTGTTCTGCTTGTACTTGTGCTTGCAATGGTGTTGGTGTGTGTACTGCTGGTTTTAGCGCTGTGCTGTGCTGTGCTGTGCTGTGTAGAATGTGTGGGTCCCCAAGCATCTCCCCTCCTCTGAGGCTTCGGGGACATGCTTTGGGGACGTGCCTTCAATCGACACTCTACACACAGTACAACGCGGCAACAGTAAAACACAATGCGGGGATCCACAGTGACATACCCCACACACACCCATGCCATGCTGCTGCTTCCTGGAAGAACGGTGAACGACTCCATATGTCTGCCACGTTTCACAAGAGTGCAGGACACAGGCGTCCGAGCATGTATCAAGGCAGCGACGGTGCAAACAGAACTGCCGTGCATCGTGGGGTCAACAGCTTCCTTGGTCACCTGCTCAGCCCGTTTTTGCCCTGCGCTGCTTGCGGCGTCAAACGTTGGTGTTGTGGTGTTGTGCTCTGCTCTGCTCTGCTGTGCTGTGTTGTGCTGTGTTGTGTTGCATTGTGTTATATTTTGTGCTTTGCTGTGCTGTGCTGTGCTGTTCCTTTTTGTGCTGCGCTGTGTTTTGCACTACGCTGCGCTGTGTTGCGTTTTTGCCAATTCTCATGTGTCGTGTCGTGTCGTGTCGTGTCGTGTCGTGTCGTGTCGAGTCGTATTGTTTTGTGCCCTCATGCGGTGTACGGTGGTGTGGTGTAGTACAATGTAGTGTGGTGCGGTGCGGTCTGCTGTGCTGTGATGCGCCCCGGGCTGGGCTGGGCTGAGGTTGTGCAACACTACGACGCCCTGTGTAGTGCTGCTGTGCGGGCACCGTCTTGCAGACGGACACATGGTACAGGAGTGCAAGAGTCGGGACCTGGCGGTCCTGGCCTTTGCAGCATCGGACTCCCCGGTCAACATCCGCTGTCCCTTGGACGAGGCTCCTGCAGTGCAGATGAAGTAACCAGTCGCCGGGGGCGCAGCACATGCCCGGCCGCACGTGCGCCCCGGGGCCACTCGCGCGGCCATGCGCCCGGCCCCACCGCATCCCAGCGGACCCCCACCCCAAAAAAACGCCTCCAGGAGCGGAGCGGAGTGGAGCACATGTGCATGCGGCTGGTAGTGCGTTCTTCTTCCTGTTGTTTGTTGGGGGTGTGGCACAGGGCACTGCGGATCGGGGGCTGCTGGGGCTCATCACGGGGCCTCGGGGCTCCTTTTCAGGGGGGGGGGGGGTCCACCCTCCCTCCCCCCAGTGGTGCCGAGTTGTTGGAGGCGCCGAAGCAAAATTTTGGCCTAACCTGGCGCCAAAGGCCTGAAGAAAAATTTGGCGCAATCACGTAACAGCTTAAGGGGGCGGGTGGGTGGTGTGGGACACCCACCCCCACCCCCACCCCAGTGGCGCCGAGTCGTAAAAATGAGCCCTGGGGCCTGTTCGCCGTCCCAGACACTTCTCTTTCGCTCGTCCTCGCGCCCCTATCACTGTGTCATTTCTGGGCCTCCCATCGCCATTCCCCCCCTAGCGCACAGGGTCGCGTGTCCATTCCTGCTTCCGTCCACAGAAAAAGCGTATTTGGCATCAGACCCATCAGAGCGGTATTTGTCAATCCGCCGGCCCCAAAGGGGTTGCCCCAGGGATGTATTAGAAGAGAGGAGGCATTCGCCTTTTTAAGTCCTGGATGCTAGTGCGATTGAGGGGATCAGGGGGTTAGCGGGTGAGAGCTCATCTATATACAGCTGTATACAGATATATAAGGCCCTTACCCCCCCCTGCCCCCCAGCGTATCGCGGCGCGACGGAAGGACCTGGGCCTCCATCCTACGTGGGATCCTCCGAGGAGCGACCCTGCCCAGATCTCGGGCTGTGCGCTCACCCGTCCGCGCCCGCAGGTGCGGCTGTGGGGGATTGGGCGTCCCCCCCTCCCGATGGCGGCACCTGCCGAAGGAAGCCCAGGGTCAAAAGCCCCCCCCCCCCCCCCCGGGCCGGTAGACGGGCTGCCGTGCCCCTGTGCTGCGAGGGGCGCTGCTGACGGTCTGCCCCACGTGCTGCCCTGCCCCCCCTTGTTGCATTGCTGCGCACTTGTGCCTGCCCGGTCCGCCCACGCAGGGAGAGGGGGGGGGGGGCTGCGCCGCGCCGGGGGAAAGGGGGACCACCCTGTCATTGACCCTAGCCCTATCCTTGACACCCCTGACCCAGAGCAGCAGCCTTTGGCTGCCCCTGTGCCTGCAACACTGCACACCCTGCAGCACCCTGCTGCCCCTGTTCGCGGAGGGTTGGGGAGGGGGAAGCACCTGGATCCTGCCCAGCTCGAAGCCACCCTGCAGCCCCTTGTTGCTGGCAATCCCGGGGAGGAGGGGGTTCACCCTGTGTCCCTTCTGCCCGCGCCGCTGCAGTGAGCGCGGCCGAGATGGAGCCAAAACGTCCACTAGGCTCACGCGCTCCCTTCCCTGCCCCCTGCCCCCCCCCCCCCCGCGGGATGTGCCCATGGGAGGGGGGGGGGGGGCGGTGATGCCGTGGCTGCACAGCCAGCGGGGGTGCCCGCAGCCACCGCCCCCAAGGGGACATGAGGCCTGAGCCACTCAGGCTGTTCGCCCGTGGCTGGGACATTGACTGACCCACCCCCCTACCGCCCCCCCCCTCCCGGCCCAAATCCCCGTGGGTGGTGGGGGCTGGAGTCCCGGGAACAGGGGGAAAGGAATGACCCAACCCTGGGAGGGGGCCTCCAGCGCGTTGGCTCGTCGTCGGAGGAGGAAGAGCCGACGGGTGGCGGCCGCTACCTCCGCTGCAGCACTACCGGTGGCAGCATGCACCTCTGCGCCAGCGGCGGCTCATCCTCTGATGAGCCCCGCGGTGACTCCCGCCCTCGGGAGCCCCAGGGGGTGAGGCAGGTAGTCGTTCGGGAAGGCTTCCCGGCGCCCCCTGCCCGGCCTTGCCAGCCGCCCCCACAAGGCCCTGCAGTGCACCTCCGGGCGGCGCATGTGCTCCTGCATGGCCTGGCGGCACGCGAACACGGGCCTCTCCGTGCGACCCATGCATTGTAGACCCATGCACTTGTAGCCCCCAAACGGGACGAGTGTGTTGCATAGCGGGCGCAGCTGGCCCCCAAGAAGCCTACAAGCACGCAGAAACTGTTGCGTTTTGTCGAGCTTGAGCACGTGCACCTGTTCGCGACGTGGCAAGACACGACCCGCAAGCTTGTGCCCCGGAGCCACCAGGAGAGCCCAGCCCACATGCTCTTCAAAATCCAAGGCCAATTCCATGTACGTGACTTAGCCCTGGCCCGGGAGCCACAATAGGGCCCCCGCCCACCGTGACAAGGCGTGCAGAAACGCCGCCTCCCAAGGCCAATGCGGCGGTAGCCCCTCCGGTGCATGGAACGGGGGTCGGGCTGGAGGCCTGGGCAGTGGGCCTACCCCAAGTTGGCCCCACGGATAGGCAGTACGCGCGTCCGGCGCCCGGCTCGGCGCCGGGCCGAAAACGGTCGAACGTTGGTCTCCCCTTTGCTGGGCGGCGTCTAATTCCGTCCTGCGCGCCGTGAGCACGGCTAGGAACATTCTGTACAAGCGGTACAAGAGGTCCTTTGCCAGCTACAACTGCAGCGCGTCGTCGTCGGGCACCAGGGTCAGCGGGAGTAGCCCGGCCGAACGCAGGCAGGCTGGTGAGGCGGACGGTACGGCCAACGTGGGGAGGGGGCGCGTTGCCGCCTCCGCCAGCGGGCGCCATGCCGCCCGTGCCGGCTCCCAAGAGGGGCAAGCCCACAGCATGTGTTCGTCCGTCTCGGCGAAGGCCCCAATCCGCCGGCCCCCAAGGGGTTGCCCCCAGGAATATATTAGAAGAGAGGACGTGGGGAGGGGATGGCACCAAAAAATGTGTGTACCAAAAAAGGGCTAATCAAATTTTCCCAATGGCAAATTTCGTTTTTTCCCACGATGGTCACTTAGGTCTGGTGGGGGGGTGTCCTCCTTTGGCCGTCAGCCGTTCTAATGCGTCCTTGGATGCCCCCGCCCCCCTTCGCCCCTCAAAACGTTCTGTTTCCGCTTCGGACGCCACTCGTCGGTGGCCTGGCCGCGCCCTCCGTGATCCCGAACTCCGAGTTTGCCCCAAGTGCAGGCACAAAGGCAGAGGAGGGACGCCTGCAGTGTGGTGACTGCGTGCGAAGTGCCGAAACGACAAGGCCTCGCCACTCATCTCCGTTGGGGAGGGGCACATGAACGGTGTCGAGTGTGGGCGCATGTTGTGCACTCTTGCCATTGCCAAACACTTCCATCGCCCGCCCCCCTCCCCCGCCAAACCTCCATCATTTGTAACCGACCACAACCGCTCTGCATTGTTTTGGCAAACTTCAGCCGCCCTCACCAACCGCCCCTGGCACCCTGATCCGGGCCCCAATCCGCTTCCAATGCGTCCCTTCCGCCCCAACAAAGCTGCTGGCAAGCCCATCTTCCAGTGCCCACCCATTGTTCCCCCCCCCCCCCCTTGTGACACGATTCCGGCCGCTGGTCCTCGTCAGTGCGATTTGATGCCATGTCGTGTTCGAGCAACGGTACTCAAAGCGCGCCCACAGCGCCTTCAGACGTTCAAAGGTCGGCGCAGATGGCCTGTCGCTCCAATTCATTGGTCAGGGTTTATGTTGGGGTGCGTGCCCCGCGCGCTGGTGATAGCAGTTGAGGGGACTGGTCGGGCTTCGGGCTTTGTATACCTCAGATTCGCAATTCTGAGGTGAGGCCAACGCTCTTCGGGGCTGGTGGGCCCTGCACCTGTTATCATTCTGCCTAACGCCGGCGCGCATTGCACGCACAGGTCAGACACTGCCCCCGGGTGGATCCCTAAAAGCAAAATCTACACACGCGGTTTTCGCGGGAGATACACAATTCACCTTAAAAACTTGAGCTGTGCATATTGGGGAGGGCTGCTCTTAACTCTGCTTCCCCCAAAAAAGAATGCCGAACTCCGATCGGCCGGGCCTCACCGGTACACCAGTCGCTGTCGGTTACCTGCGAGGCGAGCGACGAGGAACTCCGGTCGATCGGGAGGAAGAACACATGACCGCTACACCCGCGGTTCCTAGTTCGAATCGCAGGATTCGCTGGTTCAAATCCCAGGATTTGCAGGTTCCACTCGATTGGCACCGGGAGTAAAGCTGCGGCCTCCGGGCACTCCTCAAGGCCCATGGTGCGAGGGTCCGCATCCATCGTTGGACACCGAGGCTCGGAAACACGCGTGATCGTGCGCTGGCATGTCGGTCCCCAGAATTGGGACTCCGAAATGGGACTCAATGCCCCGGGGTACCCGCGACGCGGCTTCGGTGGACCATCAACTGCCGTCGGGTAATCCCTTGAACCGCATACTGGCCTTTTGGTGGCAAAACAACAGGAACATCGCATTCCGAAAGGGCAGTCCACAGAAATCTAAGGTGGAGACCCCACAAGACTTCAGCACTGGAAGGCATCGAACAAAAACCACTTTACCACCTGGACCCCCGGTAGGGATGTGCTTAGCCAAGGGGGGGGGGGTTGCTTTGAGAGGCTCACCCACCACCGATTTTTGGAACAGTCAAGGGGGCGGACATACCCCACCCCCAGGGAGGGGGGGAGATTGCGGAAGCCAAACACAAGTGTTCCTAGCGTGTCGCTGTGCGCCGTAGCGAAGATCAGGGCCTTGGCATGTCGCATCACTTACCTTTCCCCATACAGACACAGCGGCAGGGCTCCTTTCAAGGGGGGGGCAGGGTCTAGGGGGGGGGTCTGACCCCCGCGATGGTGCTCAGTTGTTAAAAGGAGCCCTGCAGAGGGGACAAGCACCCCTCCAAACGGGCATAGGCTCGTGAGACGGTGTCCCAAAGGAGGAGGGGTGGGGGGGGTTCCGCACAAGGCCTCGGTATCAGATTGTTTGCCTTTGGCGGCGCCTATTGGCCTCTGACCACTGCTCATTCTGACCCTCTGTGGTGTCTGTGGGTCCGAACGTGTTTTGGTTGTGTCAACGGAGCCCCTGGATGACTTGTCCTGTTTGACTACTCCAGGGTCGGCTGTCCACGGGCGGGGGGGGCACCCACCCACCCGCCCAAAAGCACAAAAAGGGCAGAAGTTTTCTTCCGGCGCCGACCCACCCACCCCCAAAATGTCCCACCCCCACGTGGGTGAGGAGGGGGGGGGGTGGACACCCACCAGGCAGTAATTCCAAACCACCCACCCACCCACCCACCCACCCAACCCCCCGCCGTAGGGTAGGCCAAGCACTAAGCACATCCCTGACCCCCATCCACTCCACGACCGCCGCCCACTCTGCCCGCGTCCGCACAGAACGGGGACCTGGAGAGCGGCTGCTGGACCGCGCCCGTCGCGCCGGCGTCGACTGTTTGGGGTCCGCGGGCGGCGCGTTCACCGGCACCGGCGTGTGGCTGGAGGCCTTGGCCGTCGCCGTGTGGTGGCTCAGGAGCGCATCGGTGTCTGCACAAACCCGTGGGTGCAAGAGCGGCTGCACACCCAAAAGAGAGAGGGGGGGCTGGGGGAGCTATTCCATGAACTCTGGTTGGGTGTCGTGTAGTACCCGGTGTCCAGTGCAGTCCTTTTTCGTATGGCCGGCCTGACAGTCAAGGTCTGTTGTGGGGTGCAGTGTGGGGCAGGGAGTGGGTGGTGGTGGGGGGGGGGGGGGGGCAAGCCTGGGTGTGCCGCTTGGTACTTCCGGTTGTACGTACGCGTTCGCCTTTTGAGGAGGGGGCCCTCCACTCGTGGATGGGGGAGTCGGGTGCCCACCGACTGGGGTTTGGTGTGAAGGGGGCGGGTTCCAACAACTGCGAGAGGTGGGGGGCCTGTTGGGTGACCCCCGACAGCCGAGGGCGGAATTCGGCCCCACAAGAATTGCGCCAGGCAGTGCCGTGATGCTTCGGAAGCGGCTGTGCATTTCGTGTACCTGCTGCTGCGGGTTTCGTGGCACGGACCGCGTTTGGGAGCGGTTTGCGCGACATGGGGTGTGGCTTCCCATGGGGACGAGGCTGTGAGCCCGTGCTCATTGTCCTGGAAGTTCTGGCACCCGTCCGGCAGGCCCGGGGACAGCGATGCCGCAGTTGTGTGCATTGGAACAGACATTCCACCCTCACTCGCAAAACTGCACCCCCCCCGCACTCACCCACCCACCGGCGCCGGCGTGGGAGGGACGCCAAGGGGCAGAAGCAGCACCTGTGAGCAGCGGGACAAGTGTCCCACTCTCACCCGGTAAAAAGAATTTCCCCCACCACGCCTCTACCGCGGCATTACTGCGCCTCTACCGCGGCATTACTGCGCCTCTACCGCGGCATTACTGCGCCTCTACCGCGGCATTACTGCGCCTCTACTGCGGCGTTGCCGCACCTCTGCCGCGGCGTTACCACGCCTCTACCGCGGCATTACCACGCCTCTACCGCGGCATTACCACGCCTCTACCGCGGCATTACTGCGCCTCTACTGCGGCGTTACTGCGCCTCTGCCGCGGCGTTACCACGCCTCTACCGCGGCATTACCACGCCTCTACCGCGGCATTACTGCGCCTCTACTGCGGCGTTACTGCGCCTCTGCCGCGGCGTTACCACGCCTCTACCGCGGCATTACCACGCCTCTACCGCGGCATTACCACGCCTCTACCGCGGCATTACTGCGCCTCTACTGCGGCGTTACTGCGCCTCTGCCGCGGCGTTACCACGCCTCTACCGCGGCATTACCACGCCTCTACCGCGGCATTACCACGCCTCTACCGCGGCATTACCACGCCTCTACCGCGGCATTACTGCGCCTCTGCCGCGGCGTTACCACGCCTCTACCGGGCCTCTCCCGCGCCTGCCCGTCAACAGACGTCCAGGACTTTGCGCGCTTTGCCTCATTGTGCCACAGTCCCCTGACCCGTCCCTTGCCACGGGCCACTGGGCGCTCGTGCACAGGGCCTTCAGGGCACGGCAGCATACCCACGGGGCTGCGTGGGCTGGCCCTGCCCACGGAGTGCGAGTGAGAGCGACGGCTGCCTTTCCGTGGCGTCTTGCGGTCACTGGACGGCGTCGATGTCCGTCGCGGCATTTGCGACTTGGAAGACGCTGCAAGACGCCGCGATGCAGTTCCCCCATGGCACACATCTCAAAAATGATCAGCGCTTCGTCGAGGATAATTGTGATGGGTCTGCGTTGGGGTATCAGAAACCCCCCCCCCGGCACCCCCTTGGGAGCTGAATTTCGTCATTCCAATTGATAACCCTCACCCCCCCCCTCTTGCGAGAACAACGCCCTGTCAGAACAGCAGCAGGTGTTGTTGCCGCAACTGTTGGAGCCATGTCCCACTTTGCCCTTTGTAAATCACCGTTGCTGGTGCGGCGGTGCTCTGTTGACGTCCGGTCGTACCGGAAATGTTTCTTTATTTGAGGTGGGGGGGGGGGTCCACAGTGCAGCCCAGCCCACGCAAAATTAGTTTCAGAACGGAAGGAGGAGGGGGAGGGGGGGGCACGTCTGAAGCCGTGCAGAACGTGCCTCCAAGTGAGTGCAGCACAGAGGGCAGCCGCACCCGAGGGGTTGGCACCGCCTGGCGTACGCCACACAGAGGGAAGAGCCGGGCAGGGGGGGGTATACCATTGGCGTGACTATTTTGGTGGGGGTGCGGGGGTGCGGGGGGGTCTGTTGGGGCCTGTGACTACGCATTACGAATCACGAGGGTCCCAAATGAGTCCGTAGACGAGGGCAGGCGGAGGCCGGGTGATGGCTCATAAAAAGGTTTCCGCTCAACAGATCGGCTGACCGCCGATTGCCGTCGGCTCAGCACCAACGTTTGTTGGTCATCCGCCATCCCACGCCCACAGCACCCGTTGTTCATTGGCCCGAGAAATGATTATCATAAACGCAAAACCTTTTCACAAGCAAATCCACCAAATCGATGAAGTCGTTGTCCAAAACAAACACAGCCATGGCAGAACGGACCCCAGCACCGCGGCGATGGAGGGTTCTTCTGCATCATCTCTGTTTAGGGTAATCCTGCTGCGGACTGAGGGGATCTGCACCCCACACCCTCATCGGGGGGATGGGGGCTGGCATTCGTACAAGGGCCCCTTTCCAGACCCCCGCCCCCCCCCCCCTCCCGCGGGAGGCTCCCGCGACGGGATGTCATGGGGGTCCCTCTGAGCAACATATGTTGGGGTACCCGGAACCCCCCCACCCGCCCACCCCCGACCACCTCCCGGGCCCAGCATGACAACCTTTTGTAGCCTTGTGCGTGTGTGCCCTCCCCGTGAACCGGGCCCCCCATTCACTCCACGGAAAGTCCTGATTCGTTTTGATGGGGTGGTGCTGGTGTGGGGGTGTCAGGCACGAAGTCCTCCGTCGTAGTGCATCGGGATTGCCAGCGGGGGCGTTTCGGGGGGGGGGGGGGGGGCTGGTGCACCCACCACCGCATCGACATATTGGACCCGAAGCGCGCTCCGTCACGCAGACTGAGAAGCGGCCCTGTCAGGGCGTTGCGGGCTGCCCTGTGCTGGACCCGGGGAGAGGCCCTTGTCTACGACGCAGTTACGCAAGTCACTCCAGGGGCCTGACCGGGGGGGGGGGCACCGGGGCCCTGCGCAAGGCGGCCGGTGGAGGGGCCACCGCAGTCCGCAGAGCCGCGGCGGATGTCCTGTTGAGTGCCCGTCTGTCGGGGACGCATGGGCATTGGTGGACAGTGCGCCCGTCTTTGAGGCGGAGCCTCGCACGCCGCGCACGCACGCACCCCCCCCCCCCCCCCCCACACACACACTTGTGAAGGACCCAACAAACGACCACCGTTGCAGAGTGGGGACGCTCACGCCACGGGCACAGCGGGTCTGTCAGCACTAGGAACACCTCGTGAGGCCAAAGAGCAATCAAAACAACACAACAGCAAAAAGCAGTGATCATGTCATGATGTCATAAGGCGAGGCGCCTTTCGAAAAAAAAAAAGTCCCTCTGAGTGTGACTGAGGACACACACGCGCGCGCGCGCACACACACGCACACACCAACCGACCCCAACCGCCCCAGCGTCGGGGGGCTCGACCGATGAACCCACCCGCGCAAACCTGCCGCCGCCCACCAGCCCCGCACGGCCCCTCTTGCAGCAGCACCTTGCTTCCGGGGCCTCGCAGGCCCGCCCCCCTGCTCCACCTCAACCTCCGACAGCGACAACATCGGGACCGACTCCATCACCTGGGGCGACGGCGACGTCGAGGACGCCGTCGGCGAAGGCTTCGCGGCGGCCGCCCACCCCGCGGGCCGCGGGTCCGGGCCCTGCCCCTCCGTCTTCCCCGGCGACTGCGTCCGCCGGGGCTCGGGGCTCGCGGTCTCCGACTCGGACCGGCCGGGGGACGCCGACCTTGGCCGCTGGGCCCCCGGCGAGGGCTCGCTAGGCGGCCGCAAAGGCATCGCGCGCGCGTCGCGGTCACGCGGCCGGACCACCGCCGGCG
The DNA here is from genome assembly GCA_964036045.1 of Eutreptiella sp. 'Long Island Sound 2002'. Taxonomy (NCBI): domain Eukaryota; phylum Euglenozoa; class Euglenophyceae; order Eutreptiales; family Eutreptiaceae; genus Eutreptiella; species Eutreptiella sp. 'Long Island Sound 2002'. The sequence goes on from OZ038385.1 coordinate 19,684,164, forward strand.
CCGGCGCCTTCTTGACGCCGGGCGAGGGGAACCGTCGAGAGTCGGTGGGCAAGCGGGTGCTGCTGAGGGTGCCGGAGGGCAGTGGCTCCGGGACGGCGCGGGGGCTCGGAAGCTTCGCGAACTGCGCCGCCGGGGACGTGGCCATGGAGGAGCCTGCGGTGGGCGTTGCGGCCGACGAAGGGGACTTGAGGGGGGTCGAGGCCTTCGAGGAGGGGGTGCTGAGGTTCTTGAGGGCGCTGGGGAGGAGGCTGAGGCGGGGGGGCGGAGGGGGGGGCTTGGGGCGCGTGTCGGTGTTCCAGTCGGGCTTGGGGGTCGACCTCGTGGGGGTGTTGGCGGAGCTGTCGGGGCGCGATGGCTCGCTGTCGCGCAGCGTGGCCATCCAGGCATGGGTCTGCAGAGGGCAGTGGCGCGGATGGGCGGGACTTGGGGGGGGGGGGGGTAGAGTGGGGGTAAGGAGAGGCCGCTCGCTAAGACCCCGCGGCCCCTGCAGAAGCAGCTGAACGTTGGGGGATGGGCGGTGGCATGAAGGCTGGTTGGGTAGTGTGTTGTACAGCCCCTTGGGGGTTGGGTGAGGGGTGGGGGGGATAGAAGAGTTCTGGACATCAAAACCCGTGACTTGGGAGGGGGAGGCTCCGGAGGCTGAAGGGGGGGGGGGACTGGATGGCAAAAGATCTTTGGGCACCTTTGAAGTCCCCATTCAACTCTGAGCTGTCTGAGGATAGAAGTGAAAAACAGGGAAATGCCGCAGACACATTTGTGAAGCACCCGACGGGCCGTACCGGTGTCGTCAACCCCACTGTGCGGGCCGGGCGGACGGCAACTCAGATGGAGCGTAGCGTTTTTGGGGGGGGGGGTCCATGTTCCCACTTTGAGCGAAAAAGAGAGGGGGCACAAAGGGTTCAGTTTTGAGACCCAAGCTCACCACCCCAAAAAGTATCCACAAATCACACACCCATGACCCACTCGGTGGGTTCCCATCTGGTTAAACACAAACACCCTCCCCCTCCCTCCCACCCTCATGGCACCGACCGGTATCCAGTGCAATGTCTGTTGTGTAACCTGCTGTTGTTGATTGAGGTCTTGGGGGGGGAGATAAAAGGCTGAGTAATTGTGCCGGTTGGGGGCGGGGGGGGGGGGGCAGGCCACGGCATATCGTTACTGGGGGCGGGGAGGGGCGGAACGGCAGCCTGGGCTCCTCCGCCTGACCCACCCACCTACCCACATCAGAAAAATTTTTCCTCAAGAAAAAAAATGAAATGCTGAAAGTGCTGGACCCCTCGCCCTCGTCCCTGTGGGCCCCAGATGCGGTGTATCGGAGCCCCCCCCCGCCCCCTCCACCCGGGCGGGGACAAGGTTGCGCAGGGCTGGGAGATCGTGGTACCAGTCGGCAAAGAGGTCCGTGCATGGGGGAGGGTGGGGCATGCGCCACCATGCACACACGCAATGCGGTGGCCTTCCATACCCCCCCCCCCCAACGTACACCTGCACACACACCCGCACATGCCCCCGCACTCCGTTGCCCCCCGCATACCCACTGGTCGCCGCGGGGGGATCTGATGTTGTTGTCTTCGTCGTCCGGCGCAAACTCCGAGAACAGGCGGGGGCCGAGCGTCGTCAGATCAAACTCCTCCCCAGAGAAGAAATCACGCAGCGACATGGTCCACGACCCTGCGTCACCGCATGAGGAGTGCAGCCCACCACAGAGGGCTAGGAGGACCGCAGGTTTGGGGGAAACCCCACGGGCACAAGCCGTGGGCAAATGGGAAGGACCTGCGCCGTGCATTGCCTCTTGAGGCGGTGGTTCTGTGTGGGGCCACGCTATGCCCCCCCCCCCCCCACCACCACACCCAGGCAATTTCACACACGTCCCACTATGCGTCACACACTCACCCAAAGGATCAGCACAAGCACCACTGACACAAAGGCAGGAGGAGGGGCAGATGCAAGGGTGAAAAATGTAACCCGTGTGCGACATAATTGTAGGTGTGAGCACTTTTTTTGTGCTGTAAGGTTGTAAATTCTTTTTTGCTGTACGGTCGTCATTTCTAAAAAAAATTCACAACACCAAAAAACTTTGTATTGCAAGTCTTTTTTTTTAATTGTAAAGGCGAGTACAATTTTTTTTTCAAGAATGATGCCTCTATTGCAATATTTACAATTGCCGGTTTCGTACGGCACCCAATAGTGGTCTTACCGATGGGATGCCGAGTCCACAAAGCACAAGTACTCTGTGTGGCCACCAATTCAAGGGACTCGGCCAATATAATAGCAAGTTTATACCTCCACCTATTTGGCACCGTCTCCACCTCTATGGCACTGCAGAAGAGGTGGATGCTTGAAGAAGGTGGAGCTTGATGAATATAATTGCAACTTTATACCTCCACCTCTTTGGCACCATAGAAGAGGTGGATGCTTGAAGAGAAGGTTGAGCTAAACATATGAAACAACATGGCCAAGGGTTGTGCTACGAAATGCGCACTCCCTACAAATAGTCGCAAAATGTATGCTTGTAGATCATACCAAACTTTTTGTCCGGTGACTTTGGCTTTGCACTCGGATTGGTGTTCCGTGCACAATCCTCAAAGAGAGTCCTTTTGACGTGCTTAGCTAGGTTGTCAATGAACATTTGGTTGCACACCAAGTGATTCAGGGCATCCTTTGGAAACTCTCGGGGACATGGACATGCTTTTCGAGGATGGACACGTGCTGATAGGTGTCCTCCTTTGTGGTGGGACCAACCCTAGCACTTTCCCCCTTTGGCCCGTGAGGCTTTAATGCCTTGCTCAGAGGAGGTGCCCTTGCCTTGCTGCGGGGTGGTGGTGACCTCAACATCATCCTTGGCCTTCAACACTTGCTTGTGAGTGTCCTCCTGTGTTGTAGGAGTGGCCATGGCAAGTTGCCGCTTGCGCTCTTAGGTTTCAATGCTTCACTCACAGGAGGCATCCTTGCCTTTAAGCGCATTGGGGGTGGCCTGAGCACTTTCCGAGACCACCCTGAACTTGGGTGCAAGGGCTGAGGTGGAACAGGTATGAAGCTCGGTCACATAAGCCCTACCGTCTTGGGTGTCCCCCATATGGGGACATGATCAGAAATGGCTACGTAATCCTTGCCATCTTGGACCCACATGTGGGCAAAATGGCTACATAATCCCTGCTGTCAATGTGGGGCCCAAATCAAAAGTAATTATGTAACCCTTGCTGTCTTGGGGCCCACATGTGGGACTGGCTCCATAACCCGTGTGTGTATAGGTGTATGTGCATGTGTATGTGTTCATGTACGTGTATGTGCATACGCATGCGCATGAGCATGCGTATGTGTATGTGTATATGTGCATGTGTATGTGCATGTGTGCGTGTTTGCGTATGTATATGTGTATGTTTATGCTTATGTGTATGTGTATGTGTATGTGTATGTGTATGTGTATGTGTATGTGTATGTGTATGTGTATGTGTATGTGTATGTCACCATTTGGTTCTCATCAGTCGGAATCAGAGCTGGAGTTGGAATCTGAACAAGAACCTGAACCTGAAGGATTTGAATCCGAAGAATCTGAGGCACAATCTGAGTCCGGACCAGGCACAGACTTTTCGCACAGCGCGGGCACAGCGCAAGGTGCGTCCCATAGTCCAAATGTACACGCAAGCGAGTTTCACTGACATCTGTGCTGTAGGCATCCCCGTATGTGTATGTGTATGTGTTTGTGTATGTGTATGTGTATGTGTATGTGTATGTGCATGTGTATGTGTAGGTGTAGGTGTAGGTGTATGTGTATGTGTATGTGTATGTGTATGTGTATGTGTATGTGTATGTGTATGTGTATGTGTGGGCCCATGTGACACCACAGCATTTCACACATCAGCACCATCCAAAGATTACCGTCTAGAAGAGAGGGAGAGTGAAGGCTAGCATGGGAGTGGGCGCTACGAGGGCAGGATGCAATGGTGAGCACTGGGGAACAATACTGCACCCTCATCCGCAACCCCACACACACCTAACACCCATTCAAGAGGAGGCGAGCATGAGCTCTGGAGGCCCCATGGGCATGCAGGGACAGAGGTAACATAGCCCTCCACCACCGGAGGTTCTCACCGAAGCTGGGGGGCCGGATTTGGGGATCTGGGTCCTGTGGTAGCCGAACAGCCACACCCAGTATGGCCTGTGACCCTGCTGACTCATCAGGGCCCTCATCAAGAGGCTTTCTCCCCTACACCTACACCAGAAGAGGGGGGGGTGGGGGGTCATGGTAGAACGCTGCAAGGTGAGACCACGTGGGATGGCGTCGTTTGCTCAGGCTTGGCACGACTTGAGGCAATGACACTAGAACTTCCTCAACCTCCGCGAAGCCCCTCCCAACGCACACCAGTGAACTGCGACCAGTCCGTCAGGCCATAGTCCCGGGGCGACGCCGGGCCTGGCTCCGAGTCCTCAGACAACGCATCAAAGTTCAGTTTCCGCGGCGACCGGGCCACGCCGCTGGCCCCTCCAAGGCCTGCGGAGTGCATGACAGTGAGGCGGTGTCGCGTGTCATGACACCGGAATGGAACTGTGAGCGGCGGCACACAGAGCAGGTATGGATGCAGGCATGCTGAACAAAATGTATGCACCTCAAATCCAAAGTACGAGACAGCACACATGGCACACGACTTGACCAATTACAAACCGCAGCGCCAAAATCCACGGTGCCAAAATTGACAGAACCACCGCCTGGTGTTGCTTAGACACAGGCGTTGCTTGGCAAGGGGGCGGGGGGGTAGGGGGCTCAGTGCATCGCAAGTTGAAATGGGGGAGGGGGCGGGGCACAGGACTTAGGGCCTTGGCACGCAACGGACAGGGCACAGGGCAGGGACGCTTCATCCACAACATTGCCCCCTTCAAGCAGCGGCCTTGTGGGGAGGGGGGCTGAACAAAGATGTGGAGTCTTGGGCAGAAGCAGTGGTCGGAGATGAGTGGGTGGCTGGGGAGCGGCACTGGCAAAGGGAGTTGACGCACCGTGCGCGCACCGCGTCCGGTACTGTTGAAGCCCTTGTGAATACGGTCCCTTGGTGGCAGTTGCTGGGGGAAGAGCTATGGCAGGGTGTGACGGCCCCCTTGGGCAAGGCGAGCTCACATGCACCCAGTGCAGCAACAGGCTGCAAGATGACAAAATATTGCACACCAATCCTTTGCTTTTGCCCAAGACTGTACGTGACAGTGCAGAAGAAACTTGGGCAGTGTAGCCACATGCCGCCAACACAAGCAGCCTCTAAATCAGCTGAAACGGTCCACGCAACAGCCCCAGTAATGCCCCGCGTGTGCACTGCGCGCGCACCGCGTCTGACACTGCCCCAAGGGGATGGTTGGCTTCACCGCCGGGAGCAGGCTCTCAGTGGCAAGGGGGAGGGCAGGGGGTTGCGGCACATAGAGCAGGGCCAAAAGGATGACGACCATATCGCCGCAGCAGCCCCACGATCCCCAGTTTCTTGCGGAGAACCCCATCTTCGGCGTTCACCAAAGCCTCGATCGCGTCGACGATGGGCTCGATGTCAATGTCTCTTTTGGGTGTGATCTGAAACACAACCTGATTGGCGCGCGCGAGAGAGAGAGAGAGTGTGTGTGTGTGCGGTCAGGGCATGTGCATGAGCGCAGAGGCGAGAGCACTAGGGCTCGTCCCATAGAAGAGCGGTCTGTTGGCGAAAGGGTTGCACCTCTTCTCGCACCTTTGCCTGTGCCTGTGCCTCCCTCTATGCCTCTCCATGTGCCTGTGCTTGTTCCTGTGGGCATGCACAGGGCCGTACAGGCAGAGGCACAGGCACAGGCGCAGGTGCAGACACAGGCACAGATATATTTAGGCACAGGCGGGGGCACAGCAGAGGCACAGGCACGGGCGGAGACATGCCTTGGCACAAGCAGGGGCACATGGAGAAGCAGAGGCATGGCAAGGGCGCACAAAGGGTTTACCTTCAAAATAGGAACGTTGGGGGCAAGTGTGAGTCCAGGCATACATGCGTATGAAATGACAGGCACCCATCAGCAAGGACTAGGGACTGATGTGTGCAGTATGGAAATAGTGGTCTGCCTCTGCCTCTCCTTCTGTGCCTGTGCCTGTGCGTGTGCTCGTGTATGTCTGCGTCTGTGTGTGCCTGTGCCTGTGTCTGTGCCTGTGCCTGTGCCTGTGCCTGTGCCAGTGCATGCCTCTAACGGTCCTCCTGCCTGTGCCCTCGAAGCGGTGCCGGTGCTATGCACACGCACCTCAGCGAATTCCTCGCCGGGGGCCGCACCATCCGGGTCCTGGACCTTGCGGATGTCCACGACGGTGATATGGTGCGGGTGCAGGCCCGTGGCCTTGCTGAGGACCCGCCGGAAGGCGGTGGGCTCGATGCTGCCGGCGCGGCCTCGGATACACACGCTGAGCGGGGGCTGGAAATCCTCCTGGACTTCTGAGAAGACGGGGACAGGGGCACACCGTGTGCGCTTGAGCCCCCCCGATCGAGGGGAGAGGGCCGGAGGTGCGGGGGGTGTCCACATGGCCCGCGGCGCACTCATCACGGCGCTGTGTGGCGTGCACACCGCGCACTCTGCACGCGCACGGCGCCCCTTTTGGGGCTCCGCACATGACACAGTGCGCACCGCACACAGTGCACCGGGCCCCGTGCACGACGCGCTCCGACATTATGCGGTGCACGACGTGCACCGCGCATTGCAAGGGCTGGCGCGCTGCACAGGCCGCACAGGGTTGCGCAGTACGCACAACAAAACACTTTACGAGGTGTCCCGCGCACCTGGCACACTGCCCTGCGCAAAGCCAAGGCACTCAGGGACTGCTAAGGTGACCAACGAGGTCGCCATGGATGGCGGGCACCCCCGTCAAAGAGGGCATGCACAAGGCTCCTTTGGGGGGGGGGGGTCCACCCCCCCCCCCGAGTGTTGGTGCTGAGTTTTCAAAGGCGCAAAAGATTTTTTTTGGTCTAAACCAATTGGCACTGAAGGGGCCAGAGAAAGTTTTTGATTGGCCGAAGGCCCGGAAGAAAATTTGGCCCAATCTTTTCGGGGGGGGTGGCTGGTGTGGGAGCCAGCCTCACCCCACTCCAGTGGTGCCGAGTTGTTGAAAGGGGCCCTGGGGATGCACCTGCACAAACAGGTCAGGAGTTAGTTCCCCGGGTCCACCTTTTCTGCGGGGGGCCTCAGCCTGTGGGACCAACCTTGGACTTTGACGTGGCTGTGACCACTTTTTGGTTTCAGAGCGGCCGTTCTGGGGCCTTGCAATGACGCAACGGGCCCATAGTCGGTGGTCGTGACCGACGGTGCCGTTTGTGCCCATGGCCCGCAGCCCCTTGGGCAAACAGGAGGGCATCCGTCCTTGTCCGCGGGCGACCCTGCCCGAACGGAGGCAACACGCACTGCTCTGTAGCGGGGGTAGGCTGCTGAAGGGTGTTGGTGGTGTAGAAGCCAGGAAAACACTGTACGTCACCCGATGGCCCCCTTTTTGGACCAAACGGGCACCCCAAACGACCGAAACCGGGCGGTTGATGGGGCGCTACGACCCAAACCCCCTACTTTTTCAGGATTCGGCTACTGCGTACACCAACTCGGTGATCCCCGAACAAATGACCAGCCTGAAGGAGGGTTGGTGATAGGGCGGTCCTTAAGACTTGAAAGGAAAACCACGGGCCTCCGGTACACTGGAACCTCCGCAGAGCGCCAGCCGGCGAGTGACTGCGGTTGAGCATTGGCCAACCGCCGTCGGTTGAGTGTCAACCGCCGTCGGTTGAGTGTCAATTGCCGTCGGTTAAACGAGTCTTGCTACTGGTGACCTCGGGCCGTCTTTAGTAAAAAAAAAAAGATATCTCGTTCCTCAAGGACAGCCCTGGTTGGCGATGAGAGGTAGGGGGGGGGGGGGGCACAATTTGCCTCGTGTATTTTGCATGGCCATACCTACCAACCGCTTACTTGTCCATATAGCACCTCCCCTACTCCCAGAGGAGGATGAACCGACGCCGAATAATGTGCAATCGACAGCAGTTGACTGACAACGGCGGCTGACAGTTGAGTGATGGCAGTTTGTAGTCAACCAGTCGCGAAGAACGGGGAATAGCCCAAAGATTTCCCAGCGCATTTGTGAGAGGACCTTGTGAATGGGAAATGCAAGTCACTTGGGATTTGCTGCAATCTTAAGCTCAGGCAGCGGATGTGAAATGGCAACCCGAGGGTGTTGTTGCACCGTGTCCGCACCCTGGCAGCTACTAGGGGTCAAACACCGGTGCACCATCCCAAGACGCACCCACCGAAACACCAAACAGCCCATAGAACCCTACAAAAGCTGAGTTGCAAGCACAATACCTGTCTTCCTAGAGTTTTTTTTTATGGTTGCCAATAAATCCCCGAGGCTTCTCGGTAGTTTTTGTTCTTTCCTGGCGGCCTCTTGATGGTTGTAATTATCACCGGGAGGGTCCCCAGATTTACCCAATTTGCACCGCGCGCGCCGTGGCAAGAGCGCCCTAATGGTATGGGGCAGATGGGCCTGCCAGACAAGAGAGGCATGTCGCACCAATTTTCTGGCGGTGGAACGGCATACTGTGTTTCTGCAACGGTCCCGTGACCGCAAACACCCGCCGCAGCTCACTTTCAGCCTCCAGCAATGGACCAAAGGTGCTGAGAAGATGTTCAATGCTTCGGTCTTGTAAATATGGCAGCGAGAAGATCACCTGAGGCACAAAGACCCACACAACCGGCCACCAGCCGGGTTCGATCTCAGAGGGGGAGTGAGTCGGGGGTTGGGGGGATGGGGGGATCAGGGATTTGGGGTGGACGGCCGGTTTACGCTGTCTGAGCAGCCCCCCAGGCCCACGGACCGATGTCCCTGTGGCGTCCCTGAAAGGGCAGGGGAGTGGACGGGGGCAGGGGGGAGGGCAGGGCTCCTTTGGAGGGTGGGGGGGTCCAGCCCCCCGCCCCCCCAAAGCGGTGCTGAGTTTCTAGAGGTACTGAAGGCACCAAAGAAAATTGTTGGCCTGAACTAATCGGTGCCAAAGGCGCCAGAGAACTTTTTTGATTGGCCAAAAGCCCGGAGAAACGTTTGATCCAATCACTTCGGGGTGTGTGGGGAGGTGGGGGTGGGCGGGATGCCCGTGTCGGTGTTGGCCATGAAGTGGAGGCCGACACTCAGGTCACGGTCCATCGCCCATTTGTCCCGCAGCGATGCTCCTCATGGCAGTTGTCGGTTGCAGTCCCCCGTCGCACAACCTTTCAAAAATCGGGCGCTTTGAATGGGCGGGTGGTGTGGCACAGCGCCCCCCAGGCCCCACCGCTCTCTTGGGGTGTGCCGCGCTCAGGTACGGCACGTTTCGTTCGTACCGACGCCCTGCCACTCATGAGCTTTGCGCATGGCCACTGCCTCACGGTGCATTGCGTCGGTGTTAATTGACGCGGGGGGCGGCGGGGGAATTGTGATAAAGGTGCCGTCCCGTTGGTACCTCCGGACCTGCACACTTGTTCGGATTTTGGAGCGGCAATTGCACACATTTGCTGTCCCCACACTGGGAAACCAAGAATTGGTATGCGAGGATGGGACTGTCGTCCTGCTGCTCACAGGTGCTCCTTGTGCCCCCCGCAACCCCCTGCCAGCGCCGGCAGGCTTCACATCCAGTCAGCCCCAGACGGTGGAAATTTGGAGGGTGCTCTCCACCACATCTGATGTGGGCCGTGTAGCACAGGACCGGGGGGGTCCGCATCAGTAAGTGCCACACAGATGTGGACGATGCATTTCCAGGCTTTTTTTGCCTTTTTGGGGGGGGCGGGGGCAAGGGTGGCTTGGCACTGTGGTTCCGGGTTATTTGTAGTTTCTCGCATAGACGTCTGCCGCGGAGGCCGCGCCTGTAGTGCTTTGCGCTGCGCTGCGCAGGGGGGGCGGGTGGCGTTGCCATTACTGAGGGCTTGACCTTTGAATGTTGGTGGTAGTGGGGGGTGGGCGGGTGGGGGCATCCTGTTGGTAGTTGGTATGGGGGGGGGGGGCGAGCATCCAGGGCTGAGCTTAAAGAGGGAAGGGGGGGTCGGGTCAGAGAATGGGGAGCCTCCTGCTTGCGGTTTGGCCCCAAATGACATGCGATGCAAAAAAACGAAAACGGGCGCAACCATTTTGTGCTCATCAGTCGGAATCAGAGCTGGAGTTGGAATCTGAACAAGAACCTGAACCTGAAGGATCTGAATCCGAAGAATCTGAGGCACAATCTGAGTCCGGACCAGGCACAGACTTTTCGCACAGCGCGGGCACAGCGCACGGTGCGTCCCATAGTCCAAATGCACGCGCAAGCGAGTTTCACTGACATCTGTGCTGTAGGCATCCCCATCTGCCCCGGGGGGCTCTTGCCCGTCTGTCGATTCACCCCCGGAGTCAACATCCGAGTGCACTCCTGCTGCCTCCGACTCTGGCATAGGCTCCAACCCCAAAGCATCCCACTCCAGCACCTTCACATGGGGCACCACCTCTTCCACATCCATATCCACGCTCTGCCCCCCATCAACACCCTTGTGCCGTTTCCCCTGGCTGCATGCTCTGATCGCAGATTTGTGTGCCTCCTGTTTTTCTCTGTACTCCTCAACTACGGGTTGGTCGTTGTATTCATAAAAAGGTGCAGCATCACGTGCCACAACCAATAAGTTCTCCAACACATCCATTTCTAAGCTCCTACGACCAGCAGAATATACCCGGTTCAGGAGAGAGAACAGCCAAAAGATGGGCAGCAACCTTTTGTGCCACATTTGTAATCAGTAACCCTTTTCTTCCCGGTCTTGTGGTCCTCATCCCAGAAAAAAAGGATGGCTGCCACAACTTCCTGTGTGTCCACAGGGGGGCAAACTGACATTGGGTTTGAGGTTCAATTCTCCAAGAGTGGAGAGAGCAGGACAGTGGAATACAAATGAGGAAATCCCAGCCCGTCCTGCAACACATACTTGCACAACACCAGGCCACTGGCCATCAAACCACAAGCAATTCTACCGCACACAAAAGCCTACTTCTGACCCCCCTTAAAGAGGAGGGGGGGGGGTTCTTGGGGGAAGGAGGGGGGTCCATGGGGGGGGACCCTCCTCCTTGCAGAAAAGAAAATTAAGCACAGGCCTGGGGGCATCCTGTTTGCATGAGTGGAGGGAGGGGGGGGGGGGGGGGGGGCATCCCGTTGGTATGAGTGGAGGGGGGGGGGGGTATTCTGTCGGTATGAGTGGCGGGTGGGGGGTATCCTGTTGGTATGAGTGGATGAGGGGGGTGCTTGGATTAGGCTTCCTTAAGCCCTCGTGCCATTCCAGCGGTAGATTTGTGGTGCCTACTGGTTCCCACTCGACCACTCAGCCGCTCACCCCCATGCGCCTCCCTCGTGACCTACGTCTGCAAAGTCACGCTCCAATTCACAGGCACACAGCCCCCCAGACCCGCACACCTCCGTTTGCGCGTCGGTCAAGGGGGAGCCATCCGCCGCCCGCAACCGCCGGACGTTGAGAATGCTGATGCCCTCAGGCGGGACCCCCAGCGTCTGAGCAAGGGCGGCGCGGAAGGCCGCGGGGGCGAACTTGTGCGGCGGGAGCCTCAGGTGCAGGCACATGGCGTCCGTCCCTGCGACAAGGGGGCAGGCAGGGAAGAATTAGACCGGGGGGGGGAGGGGGGGGGGGTATGGGACCCAAAAGTGTGTGTACCAAAAATGGCCCGACCAGAGTTTCCCCGTTGCAAACTGCGTTGCTTCCAACGATGGTCACCTTAGTCTGGGGAGGGGGGGGGGTCAGGGGGGGGTACCCCCCCCTCCTCCGATGGTGTACGGCCATTCTAATACTTCTCTGGGGATGGGCCACAGGCTGCACGGCCTTCACCGACCCCCCCGCCTGAGGCGCCGACCGTCCCTCATGTCCCCTGTCCGCCCACGTCCTTGTCACTGCCTCCGCTGAGGTACAAGATGCGCTCGTCGGGGTCCCTTGGCCCTTTGTCTTCGATACATGTCATCATTGCCTGCCGCAGGGTGCGCGCAGGGCAGATGCTCCCTCAAGAGACTGTTGGGCATGTGGCGCCCAACTTGTGGACAGGCGCTGGCGGGTTTCAGAAAAGTTGGCAAACGTTTGGCAGGTGTTGCGAGAGATTTGGGCAGATCTCAGCTCCATGTTGGACCAAAAGCGTGGGACCAGAGGTCGAGGAAGTGTCGAAATACATGTGCACGCAGGCTTGCCACTCGCGGCCGTCCTGAGAATGGATGCGCGTGCGGCGCGCACCACTGAGCAGCTGGGATGGATACAGTGCCGCCCCCGCCCCACCCGAGAGCCCCCCCCCCCCGCCCCGCGAATGACAAAATGACCATGACGAAATTCGGCCGGCCAATTTTCACCACTTTTGACCCTTGAAAAAAGGGGGAACGGATTTTTGGCCCCCACCACGTACATGTTCACGTTAGGACACCTTCCGCTGATCAATTTGATGCGCCTCGTGACACCTTTTGAAAGAAAAATTTTTTTCGACATTTTGAACCACTTTTTGGTCCTTCAGAAAAAAATTCGGCGGCTTGGGCGCCATAATTTACCCTCAGAGGAACAAAGGAGTTTCGTAATCGTCATTTCGTCATCTCGGGCCTCTCAGAACCCCCACCCCCACCCCCCCACACCACCAAAATAAATCGCTCACTATTACATCCATCCTTGGCACACAGCACAGGGCTGGTTCTCAACGAGACCCAGACTCACGGCCGGACGCGTGTGGGCGGTTGGGATGGGCTGCGGAGTGCGCGCGTCGGGGCCCTGAGCGCTGGAGCAGAGTCACATGCCTTGCGTCGAGCCTTGTCTGGAACACCTGCGGCTCCGCTCAGCGTCAGACTGCCCGTCTGTTGTCGAGTCCTGAGCGGAGCGGCGCGGGTGTGGGAGTGCGGTCATTGCGTGGTCGCACAGCGCTGCCAGAACGCGAGACACTTGACAACGCAACGGGGGTTTTGGTTGGGCAAGGGATGAGGCCGATGGGGCAACGGTGGCGGTGATGGCAAGGATGGCCAGGACGGACGAGGTGACAGGGATGGCAAAGGAGTCGTACACTGCAAATCCGACAATACTTCCCTCTCTTCCGCCGCGTCGCTGTCCCGTGCCTCTCAGAACAGCCCATTGTGTTTATCAATTGTATAATGGACAATGTCTAGAACCCGCGATCCCCTGCCCAGGCCATTGCTTAAGGACAGGGGATGGTGGGGGGGGGGGGGGTTGGCACAAGGCCTCGGTATCTGATGGTTCGGTGGGGGGGGGGGGTTAGGGGTCTGGCAAACACCAGCCTCAGCCCGCATTGGAAACCTTTTTCCTCGAGAAAAAAATGAAAAGGGGCCCGAAACTGGAGGCGGATATTAGGTACTTTTTCTGGGACCATGACCCACTCAGGCTTTTTTTATAAGAGGGAGGAGGGGGGTAGTTTGGCTCTGAGACCCACACACCCACAAAAAAATCCTGACCCAAATTCTATTGCCTTTTGCAAGGCACCTCAAAGAGACAAAAAACTGGAATTTTCCAAAATTCTCAGGTGCCGAGAAACAGCCTCAAGACCAGCAACTTTGGGACTTTTGGGGTCCATGGCCCAGGCTACATGGCCCTAGCGGCCACTAAGTGGTCGCCATGGGCACTCTACTACCTGTATTGTCACCAAATGATCACCCAAACCCATCCCAGCGGCGATAGAAGGGGTTCGAAAATCGTTGAAGTTTGAAATTTTTTCAAGTGCCACTAAACAACCCTAAACAACCACAATTTTGGGGCTTTTGGCCGGACCATGGCTCACCTACATGGGCCTAGCGGCCACTACGTGGGCTCCCATTGGTGCTCAAGTACCCGTATTGTCACCAAATGATCATGCAAACCCACCCCAGGGGCGACACAAGGGTTTCAGAAATAGTCGAATTTTGAAAATTCTATTGCCTTTGGCATATCCACCTCGTAGAGAATCTACCCTGAGCAATGCACACCCAAATGACTAGCACCCAATCCCCAAATGGGGTACAAAAAACACAAATACTGCCTAAAACATGCTTTACATAGCTTGGATGGTCATTGTGAGTGGTCACGAGATCAAAAAAAATCGAAAACTTTGATCTTTGATCTGCCTAGGGCGAAAAACTCATGTTGTGTACCGACGCATGCACACATGTAAGCCAGTATTGGTGGAAACGGTGATTTCGCGTCTTTCACATGGGCCATAACCAGCCCTAGGAAAAGCTAAAGGCCGCAAAAAACCTCCTTTTGTATCCTAGTCATTGTACACTAACTAGATCCCCTATTGCACCCCTCAAATAGGGTATTACGGGGTCACTAAGATTGCCAAAAACACCGACATTGCAAAAACAGCTAAAAACTGCACAAACTGCATCAACACTCGTCCCACTTCGCTCCACACAAACCCAATGGAGTCGGGACCCAAAAATATTTTTTCGGGGCAAATTCGAAAAGGACCAAAAGATTCATGATTTTTGACCCCCAAAAAGGGGGTTTTGTTTTTTCCCCGACATTTTTGACCCCCCCCAAAAAAGTCAAAAAAGTGGGTTTCAAGTTGGGGGGGGGGGTCCAAGGGGGTCTACATCAAAAACTCATCCCGGGATGTGTTTATTCGACAAGATAATGATCTACAGGGGGTTAAACAAACAATTCAACCCCCATGAGGTAGGGTAGACAAATGGGCCCAAAAGGGGGGGGGGATGTGGCGTTTTCCCCTATATGCGGGCCTGCCCGGCTTTGATCTAAAAACCTCTGCGAGGTGATTTTTCAAAGGCCACTGACAGCCCCTAAACAACCACAATTTTGGGGCTTTGGGGGGGACCATGGCTCACCAACATGGGCCTAGCAGCCATGGGTGCTCAAGTACCCGTATCGTCGCCAAATGATCACCCAAACCTGTCCCACGGGCGATAGAAGGGTTTCGGAAGTAGTCCAATTGTGAAAACTTTTTCAAGTGCCACTAAACACCCTTAACAACAGCAATTTTATGGCTTTTGAGGGGTCCATGGATCGTGCTACATGGGCCTAGCGGCCACAACGTGGGCCCCATGTGTGCTTAAGTACCGGTATTGTCACCAAATGATCACCCAAAACCCATCAGAGGGGCGACAAAAGGGTTTTGGGAAAAGTCGAATGTTGAAAGATTTTCAGGTGCCACTCACCAGCCTAACTAGCGTTTAAATGGCTAAGTCCTCACCGGCAAGGGGCCGTGGGGGAAGGGGGGGGTCGGGCGACCGGGGGCACCCAGAGTTCGGGCCCGGGACCCCCGCCATAGGGTAGGGGGTCCATATACAAGAAAAAGTTCTCAGGACCCGGTTCCAAATCCACACACAGCAGCTGCTGCAATTCAGAAAGAAGTTTTGACCCCCACCCCACCCCTCAAAATGGGGTACCTGGACACCGTAACCCCCCCCCCCCTCCTCCGGCATGGCGAGTTGCAGGCCCACGAGGCCATCTTCGCCATCCTTGGTGCCCACGCTGGGCCATTGTTGCGTGGCACACAACCCCCACTAGAGGCTTTGTTTATAAAGAATTAATCCGAAAGCAAGGGGGGGTCTAGGTTGCCCGGTGGCATGGCAAATGGCGAGCACCCATGCACATACTGGGGTTGTGTCCACTAGGCTTTGTAAGGAATTAATGAAACAATGAACTAATTGTTTGATTAATCAACAATTCGCTTATAAATCAATTGAATCAATTAATGAATTAGCGCATGGGAGGGGGGGGGGGGGGGGCTCTGGGTGGGTCCGCAAAGGGCCACTTCTTCAAACTTGAGTTTCCTCGAGCCAAATCACCTCGAAGAGGATTGTTAGATCAAGCACCGGCGCGGGCGCCGCCCCCCCCCCCTTTTTGGGGGGTCATCCACGTAGCATAACCCAAGGTATGGTATCGGATCTCTAACCCGTTGTAAAAAGATCATTTTGGGAGGCAAAATGATCCCCGAATAAATTTTTCGATTTGACTGCCCTACCTGCCATGGCAAACGCCCGGCAGAGGGCGTCAGGCGCTGGTCTCTGTGGCGTTCTCACGACCCCCGTGTGCAGGGCTGGGGTCCCGGCACCGGGATCTCAGGTGGTCCCTGAGGGTTGGGGGTTGCCATTACCCAAGTGCCCCTCTGTGCTCTCTGTGCTCCCTGTCCTTGCTCCTTTCCTTCGCCCCTGTGTATCTGAGCTCGCCCTGTCCACGTGACTGTGCTGTGGTGGTGCGTCTGGGGGCTGGTTGAATGCGGGGCCTGAAGAGGGGGGGGGTCCTGGAAAGTGCCACCCCCCCCCCCCACACACACACACTCCAAACGGTTTTGCCTGCTTCCCCAGTCAGCTCGGCCACAGGGGGCCAACAATTGCAGAACCGAAAACGACTTTTTTGGTTCGAAATCGAAAAATTCCACAAATTTCATTTGCTTTTGAGCAAAAATGCCCTTTTCAAATTGTTCTCACCCCAGCCTGGCTGGGGGAGGGGGGTGGAGGCCAGGCACTTGTAAAAATTGTAACTTGTAAAAAAAATTTCCGGGCAGCAGAGGCCAAAAAAAGCAATGAATCGCGGGGGGAGGGGGGTCTGGGACCCAAAAGTGTGCGTACCAACATCAGATTTTCCCCTCTTGTGAATTTCCGTTTTTTCCCACTACTCCCTTGCAAGAACAACAATAGAGTCCCAAAATCTGACGAAAACAACACCCGGTGTTGTTCTGATAAGGGCGTTGTTCTTGCAAAGGGGGGGGGGGGGTACTGGCCTCCATCATGCATGTGCTGCGCCTCTACGGCACCTCCACAAACACGCCAATACCGGCCTCTGGGACGCCTCTCTGTCCAATGGCTTGCGCAGTCCTCCGACCCCATGTGCCTGCGATATTCCTGCCCTTCACCAAATATCGATTGGCAGTTCGGATGGCAGTGGCACGAAAGAGCCGCAGCACCACGGCAGAACCACCCTTGATCAAGCACCCCGCCCCCAGAAATGGTGTGGCACTGCGGCATGCCTCAAACCACGCGCAGAGGTGCTCAACTGCCAGAGACTGCAAAGCAGCATACATGAACGCCATCAGGGAAGTATTAGAAGGGGGGGGGGGGAGGTGGGGGAGGGGGGGATCTTGGACCCAAAAATTTGGCCCCACCAAATTTTCCCAATTGTAAATTTCGTTGTTTCCCACTGTGGCCACTTTGGTCTGGGGGGGGAGGGGGGGGGATGTACGGCCCCTCTAACACTTCCCTGGCCAACGCCCCCCCCCCCCCCCCCCAAACGAAAGCAACACGTAGTCCACTGTATGGTTACCCCGTTTCTCGCATGCCTCCTTCCTGTGCAGCATGGGAACCGGGTTTTCGTGCATGGAGACCATCGCTGCAACTCACTCTTCCCCAAAACACGGTCTGTCAGGATGGCGTCCCTGGTTGTGAACCCAGTGGCATACAGAAAACAGCGCGGTTGGCCCTTTTGGGACACCCTTTGGCGACTTGAGAGGCTCAGGTGGTCCCCAATACATTGCCCGATTGCCAACAGTAAACAGTCGTCCTGGTCATCTCCTTGTTCGTGACACATGGCACAGACTTGTGCTCAGGACGTGCGGCAGGAGGAGCTGATATCAAACAAGTGGGGACATCAAACAAGAAAGGGACGGAATTCAGTCGCATGGTCCCGTGTTCCAAATGTTTTCAACCACCACATTGAAGGAGAGAAATCAGATGATTCAGGACAGGTGGAAGCTCAAGCAGAGAGTTGCCAAACATTTGGTTGACAAGAAATGTACCACAGCACAGTTTTTGGACAGTCTGAAAATGCAAGTTGTTGCGGCCAAGGAAAAAGCAGACCATTTGCGTGCTGTGAAGCAGCACCATGGTGGAGCAGCAGCAATCAGACATTCCAGGCCGCTGCAGCATGCGGTGGCATGCTGCAAACGGCCACCTCCACTGCTGAAAATCCAGCGCTGCAGCATACTGAGGCATGCTGCATCAGTGCTTGACCTCCACAACAATTTGCGAGCGATCTCCGCTGGTTGGAGCCGTGAAAAATGTAAGTCGTGTACAAAAAAACCGTATAGTCGTGTAATTTTTTTTTTTTTGCTGTAAATGCGTGTAATTTTTTTTTTTTGCTGTAAGTCGTGTGAATTATAAAAAAAAATTGAATTTTTTTTTTTTTGCTGTAAGTCGTGTAATTTTTTTTTTTTGCTGTAAGTCGTGTAAATTATAAAAAAAATTGAAAATTTGAAAGAAATCCAACCTTTGCAATACATGCGCAATATGTACAGCTGCCGGTTCCGTACGGCACCCCATAGCGACCTTAACGATGGGACGCCGAGTCCACAAAGCACATAGTACTCCGCGTGGCCACCAATTAGTTGGGACTCGGCCAATATAACATAGTTTCACATGTTGTCATTGGCACTAGACTCAAAATCAGGCCCAAGAGAAGATTCCTGACAGGGCCATGGCCAACATCCAGTGTGCCTGCACTGGGAACAAAATCAGGCTCAAGAAAAAGAGTCCCGACAGGGCCATGGCCAACGCTACTGCCACCATTATAGGCCACCAAGGCACTGGCATGGGGCCAATATTATAGCAATCTTATACGCTCCACCATTGGTACACCAAACGGCGGAGGAAAATACAACCCACAAAACATGCACCCGCTACAAGTAGTTGCAGAATGCACGCTTGTAGATCAAGTCCGTTTTTGTGTCACCGGACTTGGGCTTTGCACCAGGATTGGCGTTAAGCTGACAAGCGGCGCGCAACTCTGGAACTATCTGCTTGCACAGGCCATCAATGAAAAGCTGGTCACGCTCCAGCTGGCCAGATGCATCTGCAGGGTAGCCATCCGGCACCTTGCGCCACTCTCCACGGATGAGGACCTTGGGACGGGTGTCCTCCTCCTCGGTGGGAGTGTCCACGGAAGGTTGCGGCCTGGCCTCCGGGCTTTCCACGCTCTGCTCGGCGGAGGCCTCCTTGCCTTCGAGTGGGGTGGGGGTGGCCTGAACACTGTCCTCCTTAGCCGAAAGTGCACCTTCAACTTGGGTGCTGGGGGGGGACTCAGGAGGGCCAGCAAGCTCGATCACGCCCTCCACATCATCACCGGGCGCTTGAGCGACCCGCACAGCACGATCAGCGTTAACAATGTTGAGCACGTAGTCCACAAAACCGGCACCCATTGGGACAAGGGGCACATTGGAAAAAGTACCCCGGTGCTCCACCACCTGCTTTGCGATGTTCAAGCTTTGAAAACCACAAGACCAACCGTCCGTTTGGAATCCCAAGGCGCGGTGCTTGGTGGTTCGCGAAAGCTTCTTCAAGGCCGACAAGAAAGGACGGATCAAATGAGTGGAGCTTAGGGGTTCCCAAACCCAAATAGTGAAAAGCTCCAACCGGACACGACAATCGAAGGCACACACAAACCAGTGCAACCCTTCCTTGTCATTGGAATTAACCACAAAAATGTGGCGGCGGCACCACCTCATGTTGGTCATTCTTTCGCCGGATTCAACTCTCTGCATGTACTTGGAGAGTCTCTTGATATATATAACCGCAAGAGTCCACGCACGTGGTTCATCGATTTCATTGTGGCAGACCTCTTGGTTCAACCAACACAGGATATCCTTGTCGGTCAACCAATCTCCCACCCCCAAAGGGGTTGTTTCGCTCGGAATGGTGCTCCGAGTACGCCTTTGGGGATTGGGAGGGTCGATAGGGGGTGCCTTGGGCAAGACCTTCTTTCCCTTCGCCTTCTTCTTTGGCACAGGGGCCGCAGGGGGAGGCGCAAAGAGGTCCACCTCTGAATCAGATGACTGGACCTCTTTTTTCTTCACCTCCTTACCTGGGGGAGAAGCCAATAGAGGATTAGAAAGGACGTCCAACTCCTCGTCACCGGACACGGGCTCGTTGGGGAGGGTGGCGGTCAAAACCTCCTCAACGTCTACCTCCTGACACCACTTTTGAAAAAGCCACTTGTCCGTGCTGGGGTGGGCCCTTCCACGAACTGGACACTCCAAAGTGTGTAGGCAAAAGCCACACCCCTCACAATGCATGCACCACAAGTACACGGTCTTGTGACATTGGCCACACACATAAGGTGGCCGGAAGAGATTAAGGCAATGCCAAGTTCTCCGATGCACCACCGCTGCAGAGCGGGGGGCAGAATCAGAAGTGGCCCACAAGTGGGCAAATTGGCTACCTCACCCCTGCCGTATCGGGGAGCCCCACCGCTGCAGAGCGGGGGGCAGAATCAGAAGTGGCCCACAAGTGGGCAAATTGGCTACCTCACCCCTGCCGTATCGGGGAGCCCCACCGCTGCAGAGCGGGGGGCAGAATCAGAAGTGGCCCACAAGTGGGCAAATTGGCTACCTCACCCCTGCCGTATCGGGGAGCCCCACCGCTGCAGAGCGGGGGGCATAATCAGAAGTGGCCCACAAGTGGGCAAATTGGCTACCTCACCCCTGCCGTATCGGGGAGCCCCACCGCTGCAGAGCGGGGGGCAAAATCAGAAGTGGCCCACAAGTGGGCAAATTGGCTACCTCACCCCTGCCGTATCGGGGAGCCCCACCGCTGCAGAGCGGGGGGCAGAATCAGAATTGGCCCACAAGTGGGCAAATTGGCTACCTCACCCCTGCCGTATCGGGGAGCCCCACCGCTGCAGAGCGGGGGGCAGAATCAGAAGTGGCCCACAAGTGGGCAAATTGGCTACCTCACCCCTGCCGTATCGGGGAGCCCCACCGCTGCAGAGCGGGGGGCAGAATCAGAAGTGGCCCACAAGTGGGCAAATTGGCTACCTCACCCCTGCCGTATCGGGGAGCCCCACCGCTGCAGAGCGGGGGGCAGAATCAGAAGTGGCCCACAAGTGGGCAAATTGGCTACCTCACCCCTGCCGTATCGGGGAGCCCCACCGCTGCAGAGCGGGGGGCATAATCAGAAGTGGCCCACAAGTGGGCAAATTGGCTACCTCACCCCTGCCGTATCGGGGAGCCCCACCGCTGCAGAGCGGGGGGCAAAATCAGAAGTGGCCCACAAGTGGGCAAATTGGCTACCTCACCCCTGCCGTATCGGGGAGCCCCACCGCTGCAGAGCGGGGGGCAAAATCAGAAGTGGCCCACAAGTGGGCAAATTGGCTACCTCACCCCTGCCGTATCGGGGAGCCCCACCGCTGCAGAGCGGGGGGCAAAATGAGAAGTGGCCCACAAGTGGGCAAATTGGCTACCTCACCCCTGCCGTATCGGGGAGCCCCACCGCTGCAGAGCGGGGGGCAGAATCAGAATTGGCCCACAAGTGGGCAAATTGGCTACCTCACCCCTGCCGTATCGGGGAGCCCCACCGCTGCAGAGCGGGGGGCAGAATCAGAATTGGCCCACAAGTGGGCAAATTGGCTACCTCACCCCTGCCGTATCGGGGAGCCCCACCGCTGCAGAGCGGGGGGCAGAATCAGAATTGGCCCACAAGTGGGCAAATTGGCTACCTCACCCCTGCCGTATCGGGGAGCCCCACCGCTGCAGAGCGGGGGGCAGAATCAGAATTGGCCCACAAGTGGGCAAATTGGCTACCTCACCCCTGCCGTATCGGGGAGCCCCACCGCTGCAGAGCGGGGGGCAGAATCAGAAGTGGCCCACAAGTGGGCAAATTGGCTACCTCACCCCTGCCGTATCGGGGAGCCCCACCGCTGCAGAGCGGGGGGCAGAATCAGAAGTGGCCCACAAGTGGGCAAATTGGCTACCTCACCCCTGCCGTATCGGGGAGCCCCACCGCTGCAGAGCGGGGGGCAGAATCAGAAGTGGCCCACAAGTGGGCAAATTGGCTACCTCACCCCTGCCGTATCGGGGAGCCCCACCGCTGCAGAGCGGGGGGCAGAATCAGAAGTGGCCCACAAGTGGGCAAATTGGCTACCTCACCCCTGCCGTATCGGGGAGCCCCACCGCTGCAGAGCGGGGGGCAAAATGAGAAGTGGCCCACAAGTGGGCAAATTGGCTACCTCACCCCTGCCGTATCGGGGAGCCCCACCGCTGCAGAGCGGGGGGCAGAATCAGAATTGGCCCACAAGTGGGCAAATTGGCTACCTCACCCCTGCCGTATCGGGGAGCCCCACCGCTGCAGAGCGGGGGGCAGAATCAGAATTGGCCCACAAGTGGGCAAATTGGCTACCTCACCCCTGCCGTATCGGGGAGCCCCACCGCTGCAGAGCGGGGGGCAAAATCAGAAGTGGCCCACAAGTGGGCAAATTGGCTACCTCACCCCTGCCGTATCGGGGAGCCCCACCGCTGCAGAGCGGGGGGCAGAATCAGAATTGGCCCACAAGTGGGCAAATTGGCTACCTCACCCCTGCCGTATCGGGGAGCCCCACCGCTGCAGAGCGGGGGGCAGAATCAGAAGTGGCCCACAAGTGGGCAAATTGGCTACCTCACCCCTGCCGTATCGGGGAGCCCCACCGCTGCAGAGCGGGGGGCAGAATCAGAAGTGGCCCACAAGTGGGCAAATTGGCTACCTCACCCCTGCCGTATCGGGGAGCCCCACCGCTGCAGAGCGGGGGGCAGAATCAGAAGTGGCCCACAAGTGGGCAAATTGGCTACCTCACCCCTGCCGTATCGGGGAGCCCCACCGCTGCAGAGCGGGGGGCAGAATCAGAAGTGGCCCACAAGTGGGCAAATTGGCTACCTCACCCCTGCCGTATCGGGGAGCCCCACCGCTGCAGAGCGGGGGGCAGAATCAGAAGTGGCCCACAAGTGGGCAAATTGGCTACCTCACCCCTGCCGTATCGGGGAGCCCCACCGCTGCAGAGCGGGGGGTAGAATCAGAAGTGGCCCACAAGTGGGCAAATTGGCTACCTCACCCCTGCCGTATCGGGGAGCCCCACCGCTGCAGAGCGGGGGGCAGAATCAGAATTGGCCCACAAGTGGGCAAATTGGCTACCTCACCCCTGCCGTATCGGGGAGCCCCACCGCTGCAGAGCGGGGGGCATAATCAGAAGTGGCCCACAAGTGGGCAAATTGGCTACATAACCCCTGACGCTTTTTTTTGCTTTTTTTTTCTGCTGTAAATGCGTGTAACAAAAAACCGTCAGGTGGTGTAATTTTTTTTTTTTGCTGTAAGTCGTGTAATTTTTTTTTTTTTGCTGTAAGTCGTGTAATTTTTTTTTTGCCCCTGGGCCGCAAGGCCCGCCGTTCGCTGTCCGGCCGCGGGGGAGGGGCCTCCGCGGCCGCCTGCGACGCTCAGCTGTAAAGCTGACCCCGGTGATTATCCCGGCGGATTATGGCTGCCGTAACGGTGGCAACGGACGAAGTTCCGGACGAACCGAAGGCATATTTGTCGATGGCAGGACAGGCCCTACAAGGTTTACTAGGCAGGATTTTTTTTTACTGGCCAGAATCCGGATTTCTGGTCAAAAATCGGCGCGCACGCGTGACCAATGGCTGTCGCCGACATTTCTCCTGTTGAACTCAGCACCTAGCTAGAGTTGACGAAAATTCGATTTAAGACCATGAATGTGAAGGGTTTTGAAGCCCGAATAGTGCTGTAAAATCGGATTTTCGCAAAACTGCACGAATCGCTGTTTCGGAACACCGATTGTCGATTTCCGCCAGCAGCGTGTTCGACGCCGCGGTTTTGACTGCATATTCGTGTTCAGCGTCAAAAACTACCCAGATTTAGCTTTCGGTTTATCAAAATTCGAGCCGGTAGGCCAAACATATGATTTTTTTAGGTTTTGATACAGTAGGCTCAGTTTGGCCATTTTGGCCTGTTTTGTAGGCCTATTGTAGCGAAACCACGAGGGTCTAGCAACGACCCAAGTGACAATCCAAGTTAATTTGCACCCAAATGATGTGAAAATCCCCAAGGTTGACCACTGCAGCCTCCTCTTGATGCCTAGAAAGAGGGTACAAACGGTAGAAAAAACAGTACTTAGAGAAAGTTGCTGTCTCCATTGTACAGCCTTGTCAAAGTGCTATATCCCGGCCTAGGGATTCAACCTTTGTGCAAAATAGTCCCGTATGGGTCCCATCGAACGGGTATAAGCAATGTTACGTCCCTATTGCCTCTATAGAGAGCACATGGGGGCGAAAACTCAAAGATACGTGCTTTTTAAGCTGTGTTTTTGGGTGCTGTCACAACAGCTGCGTACCAAAATCATGGGTCTCCCCCCCGGAGTTCCGGTTGCATCCACATGCTTCCTTGGGACTTCAACCAAGCATATTTGAGTAGTTTGGACCTAGAGGGAGGGGAAAGGCCATTAGTTTGCCCGGTGTACCCCCAAAGACCCCTAGATATAGGAGCCGGGGGTTTGGCATTTTGGTCAAAAATGGACATTTTCGGTTTGTGGGTCCATTTGCCGGAGGTCGTTCTCCGACATACCGTGGAGTTAGAACAAAGTGTTGGGCTCGTTTGAAAGCTGAGAACATGTCCTAAAAGGAAAATAGGACCCGTCACAGGCCGTCTTACACGCATTTCCCGCAAAAATTGCATCTTTGGTGGTCATTTTTGACAAAAATCAGTTGTATCTTGTGCGTACCCTGCCACGTCAAAATGTGTACCTGTCGGCACGTAGTCAAGTAGGAAGCACATATGTTACTAAGCCCTCAACCAAGCATAATGGAGTCATTTGGAGGTAGAAGAATGCAAAAGGTCAATTGTTTGCCCATTGAAGTCCCGTTGGCCCGGATTTATAAGCGTTGGGGGTTTTGCATTTTTGTCAAAAGTAGCAATTTACAGTTTATGCTTCCATTTGTCGGACCTCGTTCTCGAACATATTTTTGAGTTGGAACGAACCGTTTGGCTCCTTTGAAAGGAGAAGACATATCGTAATGGAATTCGAGGAATGATCATAGTCTAGCTTGTGACTATTTTCCGCAAAAATCAGGTTTTTGGCCATGATTTTCGTTCAAAATCAGCGCAATGAAATGTGTACTTGTTGGTACGTACCAAAATTTCTGATACTTTCGGCTTTCTAGGCTTGGGAAGGAGGAGCATAGCGAGTCCTTCCCAAGCCTAGTCAGAAAACTAATGCCATGGATTCTTTCTTTTTCTTTTTTATGTCTTTCTAACTGCATTTGCATTTGCATTGCATTGCATACCCATTTTGCAAATGGGTAAATTTTTGCTGCAATGTATATTATGCTTAGGTTGTATTGTTCTCATGATGGATTGCAGAAACACAGAAACTATTGTTTTGGGCGCGTGTAGTAGCATGTGGTGATGATAGTTGCTCTTTTTCATTTTCGTCATTTCCTTTTTCGGCTGAATCTGTACAGTTTGTACAATCTGCACAGTCTGTATCACAATGAACAAGAGCTATGAAGTGCTGATGGGAACAAGTATGCATTCTTTGGTCTATTTTGATTATTATTTTGACTAAAAAAATGAGCCATAATGCAATTCAACTATATCCATGCCCCTCCTATTAAAAACACACACACACAAAAACCCTGGTATGTGACATGGGCATGTGACACGGAGGTGACTAACACTAAGTACCACTGTCGCGCCGGGTCTTGTCGCGGGTGGGCGGGCCGGGCTTCCCATCAGCGCTTGTTTTCGCTGTAAATGCGTGTAACAAAAAAACCGTCAGGTCGTGTAATTTTTTTTTTTCGCTGTAAGTCGTGTAATTTTTTTTTTTCCGCTGTAAATGCGTGTAACAAAAAAACCGTCAGGTGGTGTAATTTTTTTTTTTTTGCTGTAAGTCGTGTAAGCCGGCTTACACGACTTACAGCGAAAAAAAAAAAATTACACGACTATACGGTTTTTTTGTTACGCGCATTTACAGCGAAAAAAAAAAAATTACACGAATTACAACATACACGTTGGAGCCAGCCACCGGCCACGGGGGCAGTCTGCCACAGAGGCGCCCTTCCAGCCTCTTATTGCTCAGAGGTATTCCGAATACACCTTGGAGCTTTTTGAGGGGCAGCGGGGCAGGCAACAGGGGCAGGCGACCCTTTTCCTCCTTGTCACGGAACCCAAGCACGGCCCTGCGGAGAGGCAACACCTCATCCAAGAAGCAGGAGATACAGAGCCACGTGAGGTCCCCACCCTCTGTGAGAATGAAATCGTCCTGAGCCTTCACCATGTTGCAGACGCGGCACTGTCGCCACTTGGAGTCCAAGGGGAACCCAGCAGCCTGCAGGAGTGGTCAGATGTGACACCCAGGCCCCATGCCCGCCGGCCTTTGGAAGTGTTGGGGACGGACCACAGCCAAATGCCCCATGCCAAACACCCCCCCCCCCCCGAGCACATCCATGAACACCCACTTCAAACTGATTCAGCGTGAAGGTGGTCTGAGAACCAGGGGTTTGTATACCAAATAGCCCAGTGTTTTTTTCCCAACATTCGATGTTTCGCTTGAGGAATTTCTGTTTGACCGCTGGGGGGGCAGGGGAATGTTGGACCCAATGGACCCTCTTTTTTGCTCAAAACACAGAGCACCCCCCCCCCCCCATGGCTCTCGCACCACAAAGGCTCAATTTTTGACGGAAAAAACACGTACTGTTGCTCTGACAAGGGTTTGCTCTCGCATGGGGTGGGGGAGGGGTACACTCTTATTCTCGCCAGACAGAATTCCCCTCAGGGTTCCGGTGTCACATTCGAGGGAACACAGTTTTCTGTACCAGATGGGAACCCACTGGGGGGGGGTCATGGGTGTGTGGTTTGTGTGGACGCCTTTTTGGGGTGGTGAGCTTGGGGATGGGCCCTCTAAAATATCATCCCTGTCCTCGGGTTTGATATTGGTGAGGATTTGCGAGTTGGCTGCATGTGATGGAGCAGCCCGATTGGATCTCTGGTGAGTGAGCCACCTTCGACGCCACAATGGGTCGTCATTGATTTACCGCGATTTGCGCGCAGTTTGCACGCATTTGCCCCTTGGGAGCACAAGGACGGTTGATGAGCAGGACACAAGCCCCATCAGAAAGCGCCCGCGGGTGGGTGGGGTGGGGGGTGGGGGGGTGATGTCTTTGGGGAGTGGCGGATTGCCGGACGGGCAGTCGGTGCATGGCCCGGCAGTCGCTGCTGGTGGGGTCAGGCGCTCTTGTTGCACAAGGGGCGGCGGGGTCCCATGGAATGACACCTGCACGGCGGAGGAATGCAGAAATCCACCAAAATCAAAGCGGCCCTCGGGCAGTCCCGCAGGCAATCTGAAGAGAGAGCACGAGTGCGCAGGGCAGACATGCCATTGATGTCCGATGGGGGACCGGAGGTTCGTTCAGACTCGGCCCCGCGCCATGTGCCACCCGGTAATATCCGCCGTTGTCGCACCCGGAACTCACCAGAGACCAGCTGCGTCCCCTATGCAACCGGGGCTGTCCTTAAGGGGAACAAAAAGGGAAACGGACCTTCACGGGGACCTATCTGCTTCGTGGTCAAGACATGGGCAAGACTAAAGACCACAAGAAGCACTAGTGAACAACGGTTTGGCGGTTGGCAGCGGTTGGTGGTTGGTTGCGGTTGGTGGTGGTTGGGCGGCGGTTCGCATCTGGAATTCCTCAGACGTTTGTGCCGACCACCCGTGACAGGGTGGCCTCCCACACACGAGCGGAATGCGCAGTGGAGGGGCAGTGTGCAGCGATGGCCAAGCGCACGCGCGCGCGTATCACGGACAAACAGAGCAACGAAGCGGTTGTCGGCGGGTATCTGCCTCGCCAGCAGTGCCCACCGGGCGGCAAACAACAAAGAGCTGCGCGACCAGCGCCTTCAAAAAAAAAACTTGACAAACAGAAAGACGCGCGCGCGTCAAGTAGACAAACAGAGCACCAACGCGGTCGTCTGAGCGCCGACTGAGCACCAAAACACACAGACACTCAGCAGCATGCACATTGTGCACACGCGTGCACCACACAGCGAAACACGCACCTGACATCCAGCCATGAGGTCTCAGCAGCCTTGCGGGGGGTGTTCTGAGGGACACTGGGCCGCACTGGACTCTGATCAAGGGGTTTGAAGCCCTTGACCTTCGGAGAGGTGGCGGTGCCTGCCCCACTGCAGAGACGTTGGTCAAATTGGTATGGGAGCAGAGGGGCACAGCGGGGCGCGGCGCACGGGGTGCAGCAGCAGGGCATACCGCACCAACCCTCGGCGGCGAGGGCAGGTCATAAAGGGAAATTAGCAAAGGCGGTAAATGCGCTCGGCACAGAGCAAACATTTTGTTGTCTCCGCAGTAAAGACTATCGAGAGGAGGTTGCAGCCAAAACCGTGCACTGTCGGCACAAAAGACAAAATCGTGTGTGCCGGGGTATAGGCGGGGGCGTTTGGGGAGGAAGCGAACGGTGGCGCACAGCAACGTGAGGGCAAGGCGAATTGAACCCTCCCCCAGCCCCTGGGTTTTGGAAGAATCCCAATCAGAGGCCCAAAATTGTGGTACCATGGGCATTTCTTGGACAACCAAGGGGGTAAAATGCCCTTAAAACGGCCCCACGGAGCAGATTTTGCAAACCCCTCGTGACATCCGGTTTCCCAGGCCCCCCTGCTCAACCCCCTTGCCAGACCAGTCTGGCTGGGCCAGCTGGGCCGAATGCCAAAGAGGGGGGGCGGGAGGTCTATCAATGAGCATCATTGGCACACGTTTCAACAAGTTTCCACAAAGCAACTTATGTGTTTTGGCTCCCACGGCCCACTCACGTTGCATTCACAGATTTCCAAAGGGGGGGGCTGGGGTACTTTACAGCCCCCGCCAAAAAAAGTAGCCCAGGCCACCCATCGGGGTTGGTGTTGCACGGTGCAGCCCGTGTTATGTTTCCGGGGGTTCTACCCGCTGGAGGGGCCCTCTCAAAACCACTTCGGAAGGCGCATTACTGTGGCAGGATCGTGACCGCGGCAGTGCTTTTTTTGGCCGCCTTTTGCGTCGTGCATGCCCCAAATCTGACCACTACCACAGGTAGGCCTCTCTGTACGACTCCCCCCCCAAATCGGCGAAGAAATCCCAACAAATCGGCAAACAAATCGGCGGACCGATTTTTCGGCAAAACAGGCTCCCAGTGCCCTGGATCTCAGTCCCAGGCCCGAAACACACCTTCCTTATGGTTGCTCAATAGTTGGAGTCATGTAGAAACCCAACATATCTCTCAATTTTCGAAAAAAAATTCTTGTCTCTCGCTATCTAGATGGTCCCTGAGCAATGGTGTGGCAGTGCACAGTGATGGTCCAGTGGTATATGCCTGGAGCATCATTGTTGCTGGCGTGGATTCAAGTCCCACTGTTTACGGACCGGAATTTTTTTGCATTTTTTTTTCACTTGTCTTGCTGAGAAAATTGGTTTTCCATGCACAAACAAAGCCTGCTGGAAGAAGATAAATGCACACAGGCTTCCCATTTGCATCTCACTGTGTGCTGGGTGGGTGTGCAGCACTGATTTGCAATAGTCTCTCGGTCTGTACATGGTCCCTGAGAAGGAGTATAGTAGTACAAAGCAGTGGTCCAGTGGTTTACACCCTGTACTGCTGATTCACTGGCGTGGGTTCAAATGCAGGTCCGATTTTTTTGGCATTTTTTGTCACTTGTCTTGCTGAGAAAATTGGTTTTCCATGCACAAACAAAGCTTGCCAGAAGAAGTGGAATGCACACAGGCTTCCCATTTGCATCTCACTGTGTGCTGGGTGGGTGTGCAGCTCCGATCTGCAACCAAAGCTGTCCTACAGTAGTCAATCTGATGGGAAAATTGTTGTTGCTTGTCCCGCAGAAAAGTTTGATCACTGGGGGACAATGAATCCCAGGGGACCAGAGATGCGTCTTTCTCTGGGCAGTAAAAAGACTTCATGGTGCCAATCTGAAGAACCAATATAGAAAGAAAGACTATTATCCAGTGTCCCGAAGTAAATGATGCACATCTTAAATTGACACCTCCAAATCAGGTGTCCTACAATCCCAGAAGCCCCAACAAGTCGGCAGAATGAATGGGCAAAATCAAAGAAACCCAAAGAATCAGCAAAACAAATCGGCGAAATTCAGAAACCCAACAAATCGGCGGAACAAATCGGCGAGGTCGGCCGAATTCCGCCGCCAATTTGGGGGGGGGGGGTTGTCTGTACCATTCAGATTGTCAAGAGTAGGTGCGCACTCAGCCTAGAGCAAACAACAGCAATTGTCTCCACCCCCGACCCCAACCGCATTTGCAACCGCCAAACCCACCTCTCACCGCTTCAGTGCACAACAATTACCACTTGTCTAACCGCCCCTACACAGACACCCGGAGGCGCTTTCCACCAAGCGGCTCTGGCAAGCAATTTGAGCAGATGTCTTGGGACCTATCAAGCCCTGAATTTCCACGCTTGCAGTAAACGTGTGTGCCTTCTCCTGTTGCCTTCCCAATGGGCGGATGCCGGCCTCAAGGCCTGCAGAAACACCACAACACACCTCAATGCTGTGGCCACATCCGTTAGCTGCTGCCGCCCCTAAGATACAGAGGAACGGCTGACATTGAAGCGCTCACTGCACTTAGGCCCGTCAGATAAGCACCCCCTACGGTAAAATGAGCACGATCGGCAACGGACCCACCCAAGCCATATCACTTCAGCTGTGGGCGGGGTGGACAGCACGTTACCATTAATTAATAATCAATTACTTAATCATTGATCATTTATTAATGAAAATTGATCATGATTGAGTATACAAGTCTGATGCTTTTGATATTTGATATATCTCATATTTGATATTTGATGTTTGATATCACTACGCCCCTCTGCCCTCTGGCAAGCAACAAGCACCAAGCAACAACAAGCACTGCACGTTTCCATTTTGCCAATATCGCTGTCACAGTGCTTCGTGCTGTTCTCTACTCAAGCCATCCTTCACATGCAGACATGCCCTTCCCAAATCCAGAGCCTGAGCCCCCAACACAACGGTGGCGGCCCAGAGCATGGGCACCAATACGGGAGGTGTCCTTCCAAATCTGTGCTGTTTTGAGAGCCATTTTCTGCCTAAAACAGACCTGGGGTCGCCAACTGCCAACGGCCGTTCATGACAACGCCAGAGGGCCAGGGAAGTAACGCTCAGCCGAAAAAACCTCAAAGCAAAACACAAGGAAACGGTTATGAATCCGGACCCCCGTGCTCCGTGGTCTATCCTTGGCAAAAGTTGCGGCTTCAACTTTTCGACCCAAACACTCGGACACACGAGTTCATGCCGACCTGGTCAGATTCACTGTCGCTCGAGATTTGCGTCCATGGCTTATGGCTGCGCGCATCGTTCAGTACATCGGTGATCCCGATGTCCTGCAGCCGCTTCTGCAGGTCCTGCCGCCTTGCTTCCAATTGCCCTTGAACACTCAGCAGCTGATGACACGTGGAAAAGCAATGATGTCTGTACCTTGCTTGATTCTGCCCGAGTGTGTGTCTATATGTATGTCTGTGTCTGTGTCTGTGCCCGTGTCTGTGTCTGTGCCTGTGTCTGTGTTTGTGTCTGTGTCTGTGTCTTTGTGTATGTCTGTGTGTATGTCTCTGTCTGCCCGAGTGTGCATCTGTGTGTCTGTGTGTGTGTGTGTGGGTGTCTGTGTCTGAAGTGGCTGCCCCCCGCAGGGGCAGGGACCTTTGCACCCCCAACTCCAACCCTCACCTCCCATATCCTCCCGGAGAGGACTCCACGGGCTCGGGAGGGGGCCGCCCCTGTCGTCAACCCCATCTGCGCGACCCCGTAAGCCGTTCATGGCCGACTGGGGGGGCATACCAGACCGCTGTAGCTGCTCCCCATGTAGTTGTAGCCCCTCCGCGCAGCAGGGGCCATCCCGGCCTGCTGGTCGTACTGGCCAATGGAGGCGGGTAGGTGGGTCGGCGAAGGGGGGAGCGTATCCACTGCCCCTGAGGGCATGATATGCCCCAGGTGCATGATACCATGTTTGCTGCAAAATGTTGAAACGGAATAGTAAGCTCGGAATGAAATTTCCTAGGATCATGTACATAATTTAAAAAGGATGTAGAAAAATTGCACAATAGAAACCTTTCAGGAAGAGGAAGATCGCAGCCCCCCTCTCCTTGGGGTAGGGCCAGGACGGTGGGGAGAATTCCCCACGAATCCAATCCCACGTTGTACACCGTGCATAGCGAAGAAATGAGTTAATGTGAGGGGAATACTACCCAAGAGGGGTATAGCACCTGCCTGGGGGGGGGGAGGGATGCTGCGCACCTGCTTGAGCCGAGCCTTGGCCTCCTGCCGCCTTGGACTTGCCTGCTCTGCGTTGCTGGCGCCGTCACCATCTGTCATGCGAGGACAGACGCTCAAAGACAGGGGTGTGGATGCATGTGCAAGCAGCTGCACAGGAAGTCAATGGTGATGCGCATGAGGGGCTGAACGGGATGCGGGGTTACAAAAGCGGCCACCAGCGGTTGGAAATGCCGTTGGAAGGCAATGTCTGACAGGTACAAACCCGTTGGAGGGCCGTTGCAGGCCATCACCATCAATACCCTGAACTTGCACGTCCCAGGACACAAAAGGTCGGGTGACCAGCAGTGCCGCCCTAATCATCGCCACCCACACAGCAGCGGGCAACAGGCACGAAGCGTAAATGACTGCAGAACCATCAGGGGGTGCCCCGCCCTGCGCTTAACGTGGGGACAAGGGAGGGGGAGGCTTCAAGAGCGGCTGGAGCAGCGGGTACTCGCAGTTGGAAATCGGGTTCAGTCGCTGTGCTTGCGGTTGCAAACCCGTTGGAGGTCAATGGGGGGCGGAATAAGGGGGGGGTATAAAAAAAATTCCTGGTACCGGCGTACAGCTTTTTTTTTCGGGGGGTACCCCCGGAGGAGGGGGGGGGGGGGGTACGAAAAAAAATTCGCCCGAAAATTTTTTCCAGGCCCCAAAACCTGAAATTTCCTCAACTCTACCCCACCTCTTTGGGTTTGGAAGGTGCAAGGAGGATATTTTTCAAGGTAACCATTGATGTTTCAGCCGATATGGGTGGTATTTGTGTTTCAAGGCACAAAGAGCCCGGTCTGCTCCGGCTGCAGTGCAGCGCCCACCCTGGCCTCTTATCGGTAGGCCCAAAAGTGGGCGGAAATGCTACATAACCCCTGCATTCCGGGGGGTCCCCAACAAAGGGGACAAGATCAAAGCACAAAAAAGCAACAAAAAACAAAAATAAAAATTTTCCATTGTGTCCCACATCCTACCAGCAAACATGGAGATTGCCAGTCCCAAGAGATGAACCAAAGACCTTCCCATCACAGAGGCGCTGTTTACCCACTAGGGTACACGCTATCTCTGACAGATATGTGCACAAATATGGTATTGATACTTGGTCCAATATGGTTTTCATCCATTATTGAGCTCTCCTGAAAACTCTGAGTATTTTGAGTATAGACACACAGGGTGAAAACCCAATTTTTCACCCTGTGCCAGATGAAGCAAATTCTCCTTATGGCGCACAATGTAGAAAAGTGAAGGTTACATGCAAATCCTCCTTGCGAAAAAAAATTCCGACAGGGGGTGCTAGTTTTTTTTTGGGGGGGTACCCCCGGAGGAGGGGGGGGGGTACAAAAAAATCCGCGAATTTTTTCCACCCCCCCTTGGGGCGGACAGTCATTCCCAAACAGAGGGGGGGGGGTACAACACCCCCTTCTAGCGCAGGCCTGGGAGGGGGGGGTGCTCCTTCCACCCCATGCCCACCTCAAACAGCACATTGCCCTGGGCAAACCTCAGTTTGGATAGGGGACCGACCGCGTGCTGACCTCACCTCCCCCTCACAAACATGTACACCTTTGCTTAGCTCACCTTAATTAAGTTTCTACCCCCCCCAACACACATACAGCTACACCTTTGCTGAGCTCCACGTGATCCATCCCCCCCCCTACCACACACACTTGCTCCTTTGCTTAGCTCACCTCAATTTGGTTTTGCCCCTCCGCCCCCCCCACACACACCTACAGCTTTGCTTAGCTCTGTGGCTGCTGCATGGCTTAAGGTCTGAAGCAAGCACCAACGGTCCCCAAGAAAAATTTGGCCCGCTGCGGCCTGCTGCAGCATGCTTCAAGCCGTTGGTGGGGGCAACATCCTTTTCCAAAAAGCGCAAAGGTGGCAAAATGCCTTTTTCTCGGAAGGTGGTGCAATTTCAAGGTTGGGCTGGAGGAACTTTGGCAATAATAGCAGGCGGTTGTTCAGGTGCGGCTTGAGGTGCATGTTTTGGTATAGGTTGTGCAGCAACTTTACGGGCATGTGAACTGTCCAATTGTTTCATATTCTTCCCCAAAACATGTCCCTGAGGATGGCCCCTTTCGTAGATAACCACCCAGCACAAAGAGTGCAATGCAATTTCCCATTCTGTGACTCACCTTGGCTGCTCTTGGTTGTCTCCTTGTTCCTCATAGGTTTCCGTGACCCCTCAAAAATGGGAATAGCGGTGGGATTGGCATCAAAGAACTGGGGAAATGATATAAAAAAGACGAAAATCTGTGGCACAAGAGGAGACATGTGTAGCTGTGTGAACCCACCTGGAAATTCAAGCCTTCACCAACAGCTCCTAAAATCTAGTGCTGCGGCATGCTGCAACATGTTGCGGCCGGTGATGCTTGGTCTAGAGCACAGGAGTCATGGGGGGGGGGGGGGTGCGGTCGCCGGGATTGAGAAAAAATGCGGGAAAATGCGGGGGGAATGCGGAAAATGCGGCAAAAAAATGCGGTGTAAAATGCGGTTTTGTTAAAATGGTGTAGGCCTCCCAAAACCCCTATTTTTATCAAGACACATGTTGATATGTTGACACCATCGCTCCATCAATGTGAAGACTACGGCCCCAGCTCAACATGCAAAGTGTGGTAGGGAAGTTTGACCCTTCTACTATGGTTCAGGAGGAGGGGCGTTACTCCCTCGGCAAGAAGGGGGTGATCCGCATGAGGGGGTGATCCGACTTGTCCAACGGAATACCGGCACTGGTGAAGGCGAAGACCGTTTCATCAGAGGCTTGTTCTTGTCGTTGCATGAGGCCACGACAGATTGTAGGCTGGGCTGCCTCATTGCGGCTTTAGGAGGCAGAGCCCCTGCCTCTGCCTCTAGGCGGCGCTCCACCCGGGCCTTCTCCCTCTTCTTCATAGTCTCAACAGCCGCTTGGTGCTTTTTGCGGTCTAAATGACCTTGGACTGTGCTCTTCGCTGTGTGGCTCACGGGGCATCCACACACATCGCACCATAGTACTTCAATACCAAGATCATTGGTATGCACACTAAGGGGATGACCAGGGAACTGTTCCTTCCGTTTCCCTGGGCCCATGGTGCAATACTTTGCGCCAGAACCACCTTTCCCCTTACCACGTACTTTGCAGCGGGGTGGACTATTTCCATCATTAGATGTGGGCTCACAAGGAGGGCAAATGGAGGGCATAGCATGCGACATGTCTATGGAAAAAGGAACAATGTAACGAACAAAAGTGGCTGTGTTGGGCAGGTATGCAAACACCAAGTGACTACAAGACTACCCTTTAGTTGAACTGCACAATGCCACTAGAATGTTTCCTCTTGAACATTACACTAAGGGACGTGCCCAGAAAATGCGAAAAAAATGCAAAAAATGCGAAAAAATGCGGACCGTATCCCCCCCCCCCTTGCAGGAGGCGGGTTGACCCACAGCCCCTACGCCTTTGCCAAACACCCCCCTCCCCCCCCACACACACTGCCCCTGTGCCACCGCTTGAAGGCAATGGAGCTGTGGAGCTCTTATACCCCAACTATGGCAATCCAGCCCCAATCGGAAATCAAATTCTGCGTCGGTGGTGTCGGTTAAGAGTATCATGGCTCACTGGGGGTGGGCATCAGGGCCGTTCTTACCCACACAAGAAAAAGTCTTGTTGACTTATACTTGGCTGCAGCACTAATCGGCAGTCAACCAGGCACCGGTGCAGGGACAAAGGCGAGGGCAGAAGCAGGGGCGAGGCCGGGGGAAAAGCGCGCAAGCTCCCCCCAAAAGGAGGACTTGCATAACATGCGCGCCGCTGAGGTGACAACCCCCTCCTCTTCCCGTGAACCGCCCCATGACCATTAGAATGGTGTCACTGATCGCTGGGGTTCAGACTTCCTGGTCAGCTTAAAGACTTTCTTTTCACAGCAGTTGGCAGGCGACCGACGGCAGTTGGGGGCTATGGGCCTAGTGCTCACCAGGTTGACCTGCGCATTTCTGCGCCGATCTGCACACTCGGCAGCGCCTTCGGCGCCTTGAATAACAGCTTGAATAACAACGAGTGTCTACAACATGCAGACGGTGTCTACTTGTGGCAGACAGTGTCTACAGACTGCATGGGTGTATCCTACTGAACTCGAGTGAGCACCGGGTCATGAGCGGGGCAAGGGACCCCGATCTGGAATCCTTGTGCCTGCTGTCCCTTTAGCACGCTAGAGGCAGGGATGGATGGATGCGCTCTGGTAGTGGAGGGTTGGCAGGTAGCCGGATATGAACCCAGTACGGGTGGTCCTGAACCCAAGGTGCTCAGACACTGAGCTACCTGGTCAGATAGTGGGGTTGGACGGCCCTCCGGGTTTGGACACGACCCTTCTCCAGACCTCCTCCGCGTCATTGTAGGGAAGGCTGGGAATCGAACCCATGGCAAGATGCCGACGATTCTCTGCCTCTCACCACTCAACTATTGGTCCGGACTTATGACCTTAATTCAAGACAGTGGTGCGGGTAAAGCTGAGCACGCACGGGAGGTAGGCCAAACCTACTCGACACCAGAAATTCGGGGTTTACCGCCGGCGGTTGACCAGTAACCGCCGGCCTAGTGGGCAGTCGTCATTAAAAAAAAAAACAAGCCCGGTTAATCAAGGACAGCTCTGGTAGTTGTAAATTTCCAACCCGCATGACTGCAACAGAATCCTATTTTCGTAACAGTTTGGGTTTGCAATGGATAATCGTACCACTCGACCTCGCACTGGCCGGTTACAGGCCCCGCGTGCACATACCCGTTTCAGCGGAAATGTACTGAAGGCTGCTGTACATATCCAGGCACTTCTGGGGGATCGCCTGCACAGTGCATGGCGCACGTCGGGCACGGTACACGGGTTTGAGCGACGGTCCCCAATTTGAGTGCGAGTGCCAAGACGGGACGCAGTCAACCAGGGGAACGGGCACAATGCAAGAGTGTCGAACGAACGCCCCCACACAGTTTATGTTCTCCAAGGGATGAACCAATTTGGGGAGAGGGGGGGGGGGGTCGTGTAGTTCTGGCGGACACCCGCGGCCGGAGGGGGAGGGGCCGATCCGGAAGATAACGAGGGTGCGGGGGGGTGTCGAAGAATGTTTCACTGCTTTGGGGGGAGGGGGGGTATTTTGAATTCCTCGTTAAATTCTGGGCATTTTGACTACACGTATTGGGGCGCAAAACAGTGTTGGCCACTTATCACAAGTGACAGACGCGTGCATCAACCTTCCAAGGCCCCCATGTTGTTGTCGGCCGGACTGTGTGAGCGAAAAGGCTGCTGCTCACCGTGGGCCTGGGTTTGAGGCACTGGTGCCGGGGCGGGGGGGGACCCCCGAACGCCCCCCGTCAGTGGAACGCAGAAGGGCAGGACGTTGGAAATTGGACGGGGAGTTGGCATCCGGCAGCCCAGGAGCCGACAAAAGGGTGGCGCTGGATGGGCAGCGCCACAGAGGCCGTTCGCACAGGCCGAGGGGCGTGAGAAGTGTCGTGTGGGGCCGATGGGCGGGTGTGAGAGGAGCGGCCATTCCCAGTCTCGTCTGACACTGGGGCCATGAAAGACGCCGGGGACTTTCACGCATCGACACGCGGCCACGCCCAAAGGCGATTGGAAGGCAAGCGACGAGGGAGGGGGGGTGCTCGGCGGCGGTCGGCGGGTGGTGCGGAGTATGGGATGCATGGACCCGTGAGGGTCAACCTCCCGCCCCCCCCCCCCCCGGCCAACCCCCCCCCCGGCCGCTCTAATGCGTCCATTAGGGTGGGAAAGGAGGGTGGCCAAGCGGTGGAAGGCCCCATCCGTGCCCACATGGGCGGCTACATTGGCTGCCCTGCACAGGGGCCCTGTGTCTCGCTCCCAGGTCCAAGTGCACGCGTCCCTTCACACGTGCCGTCATTTTACGTCCTCGCCACTAAAGTCCGACAGTTTTGGGTGCCGAAAATCTTTCTTTTTTTTGTCATAAACGGTCCACAAAACACACAACAGTGGCGGCGAAGGCGCCGGACAAAACGTTTTTCAGACAACTGGGAAGGGGGTGGGAGGGGGGTCTGGACCCCCCCCCCCGATCCCCGTGACGCAGGAGTCGGCTGGTGGCCGCCCTACGGGGGTCCGACAGCGGACCCACAAGGGCATCACGTAGCAGTGCCACAAGCTGCCCAACCTGGCACCCTCGGGGGTTCATGTGGATCAAGAGCCTCGGGCACAACCGCAGACCGCTGCCCTTCGTTGCGCATGCAGAATGCAGCGAGAGGGGGCGTGTTCCGTACACCTGCACACGGCCGCCCTGCGCCAAACAGGGCGATGTGAGCCGGAGGCTTGGGGCAGAATGGGGTGCGTGGTACACCGGGAGAGGCCCATGCAGGACCCCTGCGAGGGGGGACAGATGGCGCCTCATGGGGCTGCCCCTGAGACCGTATCGGCCGGGTCACGGGCGCCCTATAGAGGGTGTTGTTGCACCGCCTGCGCACGCGTCCGCACCGCAGCAACTATTAGTGGTCAAACACCGCCCACCCAAACAGCCAATAGAACCCCAGAAAAGCTCAGCAAAGCTCAGCTGCGAGCACAGCACCGGTCTTCCTGGATTCTTTTTTATGGTTGCCAATAAATCCCAGAGGCTTCTCGGTAGTTTCTGTTCTTTCCTGGAGGCCTCTTGATGGTTGCAATTATCACCGGGAGGGTCCCCAGATTTACCTCACTTCTGCACCGCGCGGTTCACCGTGGCAAGAGCGCCCTCCTATACCCCCCATGTGTCGACTGACGGCTCTAACTCAGGTTACTTCGTGGGACCCTGGCAGATCCCCAGGGACACCCACAGTTTCGGGGTTTTGGTGGGGGCGGGCGGGTTTTTCGTGTCAGGGGGCAGGGGGCCAATAGAGCCCCCTGGCCGGTGCCCCCCCCCCCCCCCCTCCGGGGCCCCCAAAACCAACCGGGACCACGTCCCCGGGCCCCGGGAGGCCATCCGGATCCCAACCTTCGAAAAATTGGAAAATGGCGTGTTTGGAATCGGTGTGTCGCGGGGTAACTCCCGAAAACTTCGGGGGGGGGGGGGGGGGGTTGAGAAGGGGGCTCCCCTCAGTTGGCAGAGCCATTGATCAGTCACCAGCGGAGGGCCCAAAAAATGGGGGGGGGGGGGGGGCAATGGCTTTTTTTTTTCACTGAATACAGCTTGTGAGGGAGAGAGGAATGACCTTCGCGTCGTTCATGTCGTTGACGCCCGCCTTGGGGTCACGTGCACGCACCCGGTGAGCCCCTCCATCAGAGTCGGTGACTTTGCCCATGTAGTTGGATGGCTCACTGGGGCATCCTCACGCCAAAGACATGGAATGTCTAGAAGCGAAGCAGACAAAGGCCCTAAACACACCCCAGGGAGCTGAATCCAAAAAACGCTGCACCATGGTTGTCTTTTTGCTTTCAGTGAACTAGTCCGTCTGCTGCGAAGGTGAGTTCTCAGCACTGGTATGTTACATTTTGGAGCAAGACCAGATGCATATAGCATCTCTAAGACAGGCCTGCCTCTCGCAAAGAGAGGGGACATTGTCTTATCCTCGCCACTACTACTACAAAAGAAATGGATGCCGTACCAGCCACGCCTCTACCATGAAAGGCCAACCAGAGAAAGCGGAACATAAACCGGAATAGAGAATTGTGTGACAATCCTGATCACTATCCCATGGCCCACAAAAGGTAGGCCCGGCAAACAATTTGAAAGGCTAGATAAGTACTTTCACTCCATGCAAGATGTCGTGGTAGATTGTGCACCGTGTGGAATGGCAATAGGGTGCTACTCCCGCAAAGGTCTTTGCAAATCGACTCGTTGAGACACTAAACAGATAGAGCATATTTAGGAGCATAGGCCTTGGGCTTGAGGGCACGTTGTCCCATCATTGCTTCCCTGATGGGTCACATAGCAGGGTGCCTTCGGCGCCAACAAAGCTGGAGGCTCCACTGCTGCTTGTGGTTAAGTCTGCTCTGTAGTGGCTTGGCCATGCCCTGCCTGTTCGTGTGCAGCCTGCTGTACGGGCTGCATGCTGTACACCATTGTGTAATGCTGCATTGGCAAACTCTGCTGGAGGGGATCGGGGGGGTGCCCCTATCTGCGTGCCAGCCCCGGTATGGCCTGGCAGTGCCTGCGGTACCAGAGGCATGCCGTAGTCCTCTGGATCCGTTATTGTCGGGTTCGGAGCATTCTGGGATGCAG
Source organism: Eutreptiella sp. 'Long Island Sound 2002' (assembly GCA_964036045.1). Taxonomy (NCBI): domain Eukaryota; phylum Euglenozoa; class Euglenophyceae; order Eutreptiales; family Eutreptiaceae; genus Eutreptiella; species Eutreptiella sp. 'Long Island Sound 2002'. The sequence continues at coordinate 19,724,378 of OZ038385.1, forward strand.
CAGGGCTGTCTGTTGGGGGTTGGCCGCAAGCAGGCCATAAAGCGCTCCACACATGCACGTCCTGGTATGCATATGCAGCAATGTTCGATAGTTCAATCAGCTTCCGCTTGTGTTCATGGAACCACTCCATCCCTTCCTTGTTGTCCTTTATTTTTTCAACACTGGATGCGTCTACATGTTACAAAACAGTAAGGCACTCGCAGGTCAGCAGGGTCAGTCTGGGCACTGTGCATAGGAGCTGATACCACACGATCAAGTGCACTTGACTGGTCATAGTAACCTGTGAGGAGGTGTTAGGGGTTTTTGATTGAGGGCAGGGAAAATGAAGCTTCAGCGCTTCACGAGGAACCCTCTGTCATGGGCGTACCCGGCTCGGAACACATCCAAGACAGGCTTCCTTCACTATACCTTGGGGAACTAACTTCCATGCTTGGGGTTTGGACAGATAGTCGTGAAATTGCTGGGGGTGCTGTCCATAGGCCGTAGCCCCAGAGCCCCCCCCACACATGTCCCGGAGACGAATTGACTGCTGGACTGTTTTAGCTAACGGATTGGATGCATGAGACCCGTGACAGGGCGGGCTGCCATACTCAATCATGATCCTAGAAGACCGTGAGATGATGTTAGAACGGCATGCTGAGCGATCCAACAATGATTGACATGAACTGCTGGAAGTGATTAACTCCGGTTGCTCATCTTCAATATACCCATCAACTGTAGACATCTCACCGGGTCGGCGTCATTGGATTCCAGACAATGAGAAGTTCTTGCTGTGACTCTCAGGAACAATGCAGGTGAGTGAGTCATAGGCGTGTCTAGGTGATGCAGTTCCAGTGATTTTGGGACTGCTGGAGCCCTACGTGGCGTGGGGGTGCATGGGAGCTCGAAAAGAGATGACGGGCTTGTCTGGCATGGGTAACGAGTGATAAAGCGGTGAGCTCCAGCGACCCTTGTCTGCCAATGAATCCGCCTTGACATTCCCTTCAATCACCACCACTGTGTGGCTTGGGACTTTGATCCACCTCAAAATGAGGGTGGACTTGTCCACTAAATTCAACTGTCTGATCCAGAGATCCACATTGGCCACGAGCCCGTGTTTATTTACCCACCCAGCTATCCTCCAGCAAAACGCCGAGCAGATGAGTCTGTCGTGTGAATATTGAGAATCAGTGGCAACTGCCACTTTCTTGTGCTGTCCTTGCATCTTGTCCTTGCATCAGGGACGGCAGGCACAAGAATCCCACATCGGCATCATCAGCTTGCCGGGGGTTACTCCTGTAGTGCAGTGGACTCAGCTCCAAGCAGCCTTGGGTTCCATTCCTCCAGCACCGTTGGGTGACACGCGGAGGAAGTCCTGAGTCTGGTCGTGTCGAAACCGGAGGGGCCACCCAAACCCCACCATTGAGCTCCTACAAACTACAACTGGTGGCTCAGTGGTCAGCTCCCCAGGCACTAGGCTTGAAGGCTTGGGTTCCAACCCGACTAACAACAATGTTACTGAAAGCGCTACCCTCCGGCCTGGAGTCCTTCGCCTGTCCTCCGCAGGGAGACACACAAGGATTGCATCTGATGCTCCAAAACCGCCCAGCACCCATATGCCCATCAACTGCTGTCAGTTCATCCCAACCCCAACCAGGAAATAGCCACCGCACCAAAGGCTGTCGGTCAAACAACACTCACCGGCCCTTGAGAGCGGGAGGCGATGCCAAAAACACACACAGTGTCTTTTCTTCCGCTGCCGCTTGCAGTGTGCACTTGCGATACTCCTCGGCTGTGTTTTAGAAAGAATATCAAAGGTGCTGTAGCATTGGCCTCCATCAGCGATCGGTTGTACCCCTTTATGGAGACGCTTGGGGCACTGGTCTTCTCAAGGAAGACATACACAATCAACACAATCAGTGATACCATGGGAGCCTTTCAGCAGGAAAAATAAACAGGCACTCCGAAAGACATGCAGAGAGCAAAAGCACAGCATGCACACAACGACCCGTGTGCTGGGGATACTTGACTTCGAAGAGCTGCGGACGTTTTGGGGGACTGGAGGAGAGTCCTGTGGGGTAGCGTTTGCCCGGCGCCCGTCCAGTGCACTACTTTTGTGCCGATGTCCAATCCCTGAGCACCAGATTTACAATCCCCTACAGAAGCCCTCACTTAGACCAGAAGCTGGCCACCCTACCAGCTTCCCCGCAAGACCATCCTGGCAGAGCAAATAACACAACACCAAATCTGCTGATGCCAATCACACAAGAAATATGACATTTATTGTGATTGCTCAACAGTTCTGTCCTACAGACTTGTGCAAATGCAACAAAATACGCCCTGACTGATGCAACTTATCTAGATTGCTATGCCACATGTTCTCGACCAAACTCCAACGGTACACGAGCAAAAACCTCTGCCATATCAGGGTCCCTGAGGCAGAGAAGTCTGAGATAGTCCCAGGATAGCGTTGGTTGGGGGTCCTATGGGTTGCACAGCCACTGCCTCCGCAACAAGGAGCATAGAAAAGCGTCTGAGTTTGGCTGTACCATTGCAAAACTCTTAAATGCTCCTGAAATCAGCGTATTGCCGTAGATACCACAAAATGCTTTTGCAGAAAAATAGACCAATACTACTACTGCCTTGTCCAAAAGCTAGAAATAGAGGAGAATCCCAATATCCATCCCAATACTACTACTGCCTTGTCCAAAAGCTAGAAATAGAGGAGAATCCCAATATCCATCCCTTTTGTCAAATTCAAAGTTTCCCTCAACCCAACGAGGGAAAGGGTGAGAAGTGCGCAAGGGGGTATGCATGTGGTCCATTCTGTCCTGCCCCATTTTTTGCTGCAAAGTGTTTGTGCTCACCCAAAAACCTCGCCTGCACGCCTCACCAAGACTACTCTGGCTGAACTCTTGGCACCCTTGCACTCAGTCCCAAATGGGGTACTAAACCGCAGAGAGCGTTACTACACCAAGGGGGCACCGTGTCATATGCCCTCCCAGTCTATTGCCAATTTAGGTGGCCCTTGGCGACGAGACACAAAAAAGACCTGACTCCTCATCACTTGGTCCGCCCTTGAGTGTCCGCATGCACAGAAGAGGTCAATTGCGCGTTTGTAACCCCCCCCCCCCCCGTGTCCAGGAACCGGCAATGTTTGACCACGGAACCAGGGGGCGGTTCTTGCGCACGCTTTCCGCCCAAAATTCGACCGCGGAACCAGGGGTTGGTTCTTGCGCATGACCGTGGGCAGCCCCGTACCGCGGAAAAAAAATTTTCCGGCGCGTTGCGCCGGGGCATGCACACCCTCTCCTTTCCCACAGTTAACCACATTGACAAATGAACGCCAAAGGAGCGAATCTCAGCTGACTGGCCTGTTGTGTGCCTTCCAACGTGCATGGATGATCTAATGTTCAACAGATCGCCGAAAGAAGACTCACTGGCAGTGTACATGGGAACGTCTATGGTACATAACAAGGAATGAAAGAGGTGGTGCAAAAGCAAATATGAGCTTCCAAATACTGCAAACCATACAACACACATGAAATGTTGTCCTGCACACCTGGATAGCTGTCTTGCATCCACCAGAACCATGAAAAACCCGATTCCGTGGTAAAAAAAAAAGTGGTGCGAGAATTCGACCGCGGAACCAGCGGGCGGTTCTTGCGCAAGGCGGTTCCTAGGCACGGGGGGGGGGGGGGGGGGACCCCTTCATGGTAAACTGCGGACTGTACAAAGCGCTGGATGTGGCAATTGGCTGTGGCAGAAGCATGCGTCCACTGATCACAGTGGCCTGCCTCCCCCCCCCATCCCTTCGAATAGTGCCCACTTTGGTCCTTGATCCTGTCCTTTGTCACCACCAGGTACCCCACCTTGTTCCCTGCACCCAACCAAATGCTGTCTCAGCTGTCGTAGGCCCATCGTATCACCAGCTTACAAGACCCAGATATATTAAAGAACACGTCTAGGTGCACAGATGGTGACAGGACGGAACAATGAAAAAAGCTGACATCCCAAATGCGCAGATTTCATCTCAGGTGCACCCGGGATGGGAGGCAAAGGCACACGGGGCCACATCACTACACCTAGGGCGTACACCAGGAAGGGATGTCATGGCCAAGGAGTTGGTGGACCGCAAAGGCCACAGAGGTGGCAATCCGAACATCACTGACCGACCTGCTGCAATACTTGCGTGTGCATCAATGGAGGGAAAACCAAATTGAAGGAGGAGCGGCTGGAGTAAATATTGCACGATCTGCTGCTCCGAATTCTGTTGTGGGTTAGATGCTGGAGTGTCTAGTCTGATGGTTACGGGTATCTTTCAGGGCACGGGCCAGTCTATCGGTTCATTGAATCTGGCGTGCAGAGGGTCAACGGGGACTGCCAGAGTGGAACTAGATTCAACTCAGTAAGGGATATGCGATCTCGCGCTTCGTCGAACGACGCCCGCGATTCTCGGGAATGCGCGGTAAATGTTGCCCCGAGAAGAAGCGGAAACATAAAGCGTGCCCCAAAGGAAATCAGGCAACGCGAACGTATCCATGTAACAGGAAAATCCCTGAACGACTTAACGGTCAATGTGATCGGGTTCCTGCGGGTTGTAGAGGGTCCGAGAAGGGGGTCCAAAGGTTCGGAGACGGTTGGATCGCCGCATGCACGCATGCGTGCGGCCGCGAATACGCACCGGCGACGCCCGCCCTCTGCAATGACGCGCCCATGTGCCGTACGGCCCCGGCCTCTGCACGCCGTCCCCTCCCTGACCTCACTTCATTGTTGGGAGCAGGTAGTCCCCCATATGTCCCGGAAGCAACGGGGCTCATGCTGCTGCTAAAAAGACCACTGCATACACCCAACACCATCACGCCTGTCCTCCACCTATCGTCGAGCACTCTCCGGCGACCAAACGACCTGGAAAAGGGATACTCATGGAAGAGAGAGTGGGGGGTTGGGACAAGCCCTTCGGTGTTGCTACTCTCCTTGGCGGCGTCAATCGACTTTTCGCCGCTTATACAGATCCAACAAGCCGCTGCGTTGGCCCACTGTTTCTGTTTCTCCATCGGTGGCGAGTCGTGGCACCAACACATTCAAGATCCAGGGGAGGAGGAGGGGGTCCGGACCCCACAAGTTTGTGCACCAAAAATGGCCCATATCATTTAATTTTTTCCCACTGTAAAGGAAGTCAAGGGGGGTGGGGGGTTCCCCTCCTCCTCCGATGTACCGCTGACCTGGCAGCCAACTCAGAACTCACCTGAAACATCCCCAAACCTCAAACGAACCTGCAACACTTCGGGAGCCCGAACCTCCTAGCTCTGCCGGCGTCGGCGGTCGAGTGGACGCCGGGCGGCCGGGGGGGGCACAGCGCTTTCTGCAACCGGCACATATCCTGGGCCTGTGGCAAACACCCCACATCCCCTGTCAGTTGCTCTTGGACGCCATGATTCCTGAAATGGACGCTGTGCCTCTGTCGAAGCTACGCCTAAATCCGGAAAGATAACCCCCCCCCCAGGGTTGACCATGAACACCCCCCTCAAATCGGGACAATTTTCCTACAAACTGGGACAACATGTCGGGGGGCAGTTTCAAAGGTTGTTCAAAGGAAGGTTCGGGGAAGGGGCTACTGGGTAGCGGTTAAAAGAGGGCTTGGAGAAGGGGGGGAACGGGGCATCCAGGGGTACCCCAACATATGACCTCAAAATGATTGCCATGACACACCAAACCATTTTGAGGTACATATATTGGGCACCCGTGCGACGACAGAGAGACCTAAGGCTTGGAAAGCGGGGGGGACCGGTTGCTCCATGCAACGGTCCGTAGGGTCCTGCCGTTTCCACCCCATTTGTTTCCTGCAATTATCGGTGGCTTCTCCAGCGGGAGACGGGGCAACCCTGGGCAGAGCAGGGGCGTGAGGCCCCGATCCCCCCACTCTTCCCACTCCCCATCAGGTCTCAATGGAAAACTCAGACTGGCGTGCCCGCAGGTCCGGTCAGCACAGCAAAAAACCGAGACCCCATGACCTGCGCGCAGCGGAACTACTGTCCGCCAAATGTGGGCCGTCCACAGCCCGGAGGCACGCCTCCACAGCCAAGTGAACCAGCAAGCCCGCTTCGCCTTCCCCCTCCTCCCAAATAAGGCGAACACGTACGTACACCCGGAAGTACCAACGGGCATACTAGGTCAGCTTTGATGGCACCCCCCCCCCCCTCAACTGAGGGTCCGATTCCCCCGATTTGCCCCGATGTGTTGGATTTTTTGCCTAATCAATAAAGCAATGCGTTGAGTGTCAAAAAGACTGGACCTCCAGGGCCACCAGGTGGTTCGGAAGCTGTTGTGTCACGATGCCCGCACGGTGCGCAGTCCTCCCAAGCAAGTGGTTGCGGGACGCCAAAAGGTTCCACCCAAAACCCATGCAGAACCGGTCTAAGTCTTAACTGCAGCCCCTGACGGGTCATCACGCTGCAACCCATGCAGGGATCGCACGAATAAGGGAATTGCCGCCGCTGTCCCTGTCACTCTGCCGCAGACCTCCCGATGCAAGGGCTGTTCAGAAATACAACCATGGGCCCCGGGAACATGGGTAAAAAATGGCCGGGCTTGAGCCGCACAATGAAGACCGCACTGTACTCGGTCATGAATCGGATGGAAGGGCACGAGGGATGAAGGGTGGCATGACGCACGAGATCACCCAGGCAAGCTCACCTCACCTCACCTCACCCCACCTCACCTCACCCCACCCCACCCCACCTCTCCTCACCTCACCTCACCTCTCCTCACCTCACCTCACCTCACCTCACCTCACCTCTCCTCACCTCACCTCACCTCACCTCACCTCACCTCACCTCACCTCACCTCACCTCACCTCTCCTCACCTCACCTCACCTCACCTCACCTCACCTCACCTCACCTCACCTCACCTCACCTCACCTCACCCCACCTCACCTCACCTCACCTCACCTCACCTCACCCCACCCCACCCCACCCCACCCCATCCCACCTCACATCACCACACTTCAGAGGGGCACGTGTGGAAAATGTTGGCTCGGTCTGTACCCCCCCTCATTCCCAAATCTAGTCTTTGTTGCAAAACAACTCACCGAATAGCGCGTTCACTATGTTCCTTTTCAACAAAAGGTGCATCGTTTATGGCTCCCATTTCTTTTTGCATTGTCGGTTCAGGCATCATGTGCCACGACAACCAAGCCACATTGGGCCTCCTGCACCGGGACTACCCCCCCCCCCCTTTAAGAGCATGCGTGTGCTCTTATTTTTTTGTGTGTTTGTATTTGGTGCGCGTTCTTATTTGGAAGACCTCCCCGTGCAGTGCTCCCAGCCCTCTCTGTTTTCCAAAATATGGCAGAGTTAAATGTTCATGACCTCTCTTTTTGGTTTGACGATGTTGTGGCTGCCAGAGATGAGGATGAGGCAATTGTGGATGATTGCAATTTCAAAAAACTGGGGTACATAAACCCATGTGATGTCCAGCTTCGTGTTCACCTACAATTTTCCTGGAAATGGCCGCAACCACCCAGAAGCCTCCAAGAAATAACAGCAACCATCCAGGAACCAGGAACAGGCTGGATGGGCTGTGCGTTCTTCTTTTGGACATACTAATGAGAACATGCGTGCCTGTTCTGATTTTGACGGTGTGTTCTTATGCGGGAGGGGGGGGGGGTCCAGTGTGACACATCATGGGCTGTGTCAACTGGACTTCCAACGGGACTGTTGATGCTGTTTGTTAATGACAGTCCCCAGGGCCCGCCAGACGTGCTCCATCGGGGCGGCAGGATCCGCAAGCGCTTTTGACAGTGCAGGCTGAAACTGAGGCTGCTCGGTCCCATCCAGCGACGTTATCACCACCTTCTTCACGTGATGGTTCTGCTGCACGTCAAAGGTGATGACGACGTAGTACTGGGCATCGGACTGCTTGGAGCTGGGCCCCGCTGACGGGATCGTCAGCTTGAACCTGACGGACAACACCAGCGACAACCATAGCAACTGTCTTCCGAGCAGTGGCCAAAACGCTGCATTACCACAGCAAGAAGCTTGCCAACCGCCGCACGACCACCGCCAGGTTTTGCAGAATGGACCACTGGGCAAATAGCATGCCCCAACCCTGACCGACGCTCCCTGATGCGAAGCAGAAGCGATGCCAAAGAAACGGGTTCAGTGCAGGAGCTCAATGGGGCTGGGGGCAACCGTGCGGCAATGGGACAAACACTTGACTCGACTTAACATGTCCTCAAAATCCACCTTGACGGCTGTGCTACCACTGAATGCTTTTTACCAAAGGCAGCATGACCATCGCACAATTCCCGACGACCGCCGCTGTTCGCTGAATGATGCACAACCCATTCAAAATCTCATCCAATAAGTCTCGCGCTGGCTTGGCGCCGGAAACACGGGACTCCAGGTCTTGTTTCGAAGAGCGGTTGGGGATCCACAGATAAATTGAGAGACAAACAGGAAACTCGTCCACTTTGTGCTCCAGAGAGCCCCCTTTGGGATGCTCCATGGCGTAACACATAAGAGCTCTTGTGCTATTTTCAGGTGTACCTTTACATTGTTGAGCCAGCATCAGTTTTGCCGCCGACATGCTCTCCTTTGTGCGCATGTGAGGCACATGCGATGAAGCTGCCGCTGCAGTATATTGCTGCTACAAGTTTGCGTTGTGTTTGCATTTTATTTGTTGTGATTTGCTGCTTTGGTGATGGAATGGACACGTGTACATCTTTTGTTGTCTCACAGGTCTGACTCAGAGGACAAAGGAGAGCTTGATCCTGAAACATGTGTCTTTACATAGGCTCTGTTTGCATCCCAACAGTTGGGCTTAGCGGTGGAATGCGCCATCAACACACGGAGGGCGGTCATAAAACCCATTTCACATTCCACCTGCAATGCTACTGGGCCAAGGGCATGTTGGAGCGACAGGAGCAGCTGCTGTATAAGGGAAGGCTGCAAGAGGCAAGTTTACATACATGCACGTACAAGAAATCCTCACACAGACATGATCACATCCATTAGACTACATGTTGGGGCAAGAAACCTTATGCTGTCTGGTGGCAAGTCCTCCTGTGTGGGCCACTCTACCCCCAACACGTTGTTCATGAGCTCCAGTGCCGTATCATACCACGCTACCCGCTGCTGGGCCTGTTCCAGCTCCTTGCGGCTTTGCTCTACGTCGTGCGGCTGCGCCTCCAACTGCTGTACTTCCTCCCGGAGGCCCGCGATCTCCCGTTCGAGCTCCTCAATCTCTTGCTCGTGTGCCATCCTTCGGGGTTGTGGTGTTGGGCGTTGGAATGAGGAATCAACGACGTAGGGTCATAGAGAACACAGAAAAGGAGGGTGGCACCCTCATGGCTAAACACAGCAAGCGATTGCAAGCGGCCTTAACACCACGCCCACGGGGGGGCCGTCTCCTCGCTTTTGTATGCGACTCCCCACCCCCCCAGTAGAAGTGGGCCAAAGGCCCCTAGGGGGGGGGGGGGGGCATTGGAGGGGGGGGTTCAGGGAGGGGCGATGGGGGGGGGCAGTCGGGAGGGTCGTTTGTGGGGGGGGGGGTCCAGGTGGGGCAATTTGGGGTGGGGGGGGGGGTTGGCACAAGGCCTTGGTGGTTAGCTCGGGGGGGGGGGGGGGACAGGCTCCGCGTATCTCCCCTTGCCCTCCCTCTAACCATACCAGTCCTATGCCACGGATATAGCTGACAAGGGAGGCAGGCGTGCAACAACACCAAAAAAGACTACTCACTGGACCATAAGCTGAAGTGAAACAGTGACACAGCGAGGGACCATGACGACGGAGTAACACGACAACACAACACAACACAACACAACACAACACAACACAACACAACACAACACAACACAACACAACACAGCACAACACAACACAACACAACACAACACAACACAACACAACACAACACAACACAACACAACACAACACAACACAACACAACACAACACAACATTATACAACACACCACACCACACCACAAACAAAAAAAAGAAGAACACAGCACAAAATGACACAACAAAAAAAACCAAAACAAAACAAGGAATAACACAACACGACACAACACAACACAACACAACACAGCACAACACAACACAACACAGGAGCTAGGAGCTGCGCCTAGCCGCGGCTGGGTGGCTGGGAGGCTTTGGAAACCCCCCCTCCCCCCCCCCCTCTGGCTAGCTGGCTGGCTGGTTGGCGCGCCCCCGGAAAATAGCCAAAATACGTAGTGCACCATTGTACCGCCTCTTCTCACGCATGGTATGGGTATGGGGAAGGGTTCGCAAGGGTGGGGGGGGGTCAGCCACCTTTCAAGAACACCCTTACCTCATACTCCAAGTTGCGTTGCCTTCGGAACCTCCCATAAAGACCAAAAACACAAAACATAGAATCACCGCATTAGACGTATGTTCAACTGCAAATGTTGTTGTTACCGATGTAAACCTCAGAGTACACAATTGTCCTCAATCCGAAATATAATACCATCCATATTGCAATATATATCCCAAGGCACCTTTCCAAAGAACACTTACGTCCCCAACTCCTCATTCCGCGACATGCAACCCAACACAAAGTCATACACCTTTTGGGTCAGAACATAGTAACCTTGATACTTGTCATGGGAAACAGGCATGTCATCATGCACCACATTTGCAAAAGGAATTGTTTTGTTTTACCACACAATTAATGTTACCACACACTCCATGGATCGGTGACATCATCTTGAGATCTTGAGAGCAAGGGCAGTGAGGCAAATGTACAAAGCAATGGTGGTTGGCTAGGTGGCTGGCTAGGTGGCTGGCTGGCTGGCTGGCGCTGGCCGGCCGGCTGGCCGAAACACCCCCCCCCCCCCCCGCCCCCCCCGCGCCCCCCCCCCCCCCTCGGCTACACAGCTCCACAACACAACACAAAACAACACAACGACACATAACACAACGCACCACCTATTGGACGTGTTAACACGGCCCCAACACAGGCGGTGAAAAGTACCCCCCCTCCCCCTCCTATGTTGTGTTAACACAGGCCCAACACGGACGTGAAAATTACCCCCCCCCCCCCGCCTATTGCCCAAGGCAAAGTGATGTGGAAGTGATCCGTGGATCACTTTGGATCACCACCATAGAACCCCCCCTCCCTTCCATCGCCAACATTTGGATCAATCTCATGCGGATCACCACCATTGAAACCCCACTTGCCCAATGTGCTGCGCTTATTCTGCACACTTTAGCTCAGAGAACTAAGTCACAGGGCACAGCAAAGCACCAACTCTTCAGTCACATGCAATAGGGTCTGAGCAACATGGGTGCGACAGTGCAGAGTGCTGAAATTTGCTACTGGGACTACATCCCTCACCTGCCCTGCCCTTGGAAAGTTGACTTTGCTCCCATGGTGCCGCTCAGTCCCCACCCTTTCGTGATGCTGCTGAAAAACCCTGGGGGATCATGTTCATCAAGCGATATACAAGCAGAACAAGTGGAGAGTCACAACAGAGCATCATTAGGGACAGAAAGAAAGAAAGTATTCCCGCTGGGCGCCCCTGCACTGATGCGACTGCTGGCACCCAGACTCCCTCCCACACCTGGCCACACTATCAGGCACACGTACAGAATTACTCATACAGCCTGTGGGGAACCCAGTGAATGACGGAAAGGGGGTCTAGGCGCCCCCCTGTCTGCTTGCGTTACCCACACCGCGTGTGTTATATGACAGCACGTATGAAAAAAATTCAGACTGGCACAGACGGCTTGTGTTTGCTGGCGAACTCCTTTCCCTCCCTCTCCCACGTATCAATGTCACGGAGGGGAAAGATATCATACAGGTGGAGGTCCTTCACGAAGCCTTTGACTGCGTTTTCCCACCACTGTCGCGGGTAGTTGTGCCAGCCCAGCCCCCACGTAAGGGACCGGACGTTCAGTATAAGACCCAGTGGGTTCAACGCATATAGAAGGCATTTGTTTAGGAGTGAGGGGAGAAAGGAAGTGAGTACGTCTTTAGCATTGGGAGAGGTCACCGGGAGCCATCTCTGCCACTCGAAGTCGTGGCGCAGGGGCCAGGACAGCTTAGTGACCACACCCTTGCGTCTCATGAATTCCTCCGTTTGTGGTGCCAGCTCTGTCTCACACAGCTGGGCCACAGTGGTGTGTGGTTCCCACTTCAGGGGAATTCTGTACACTGCCTGAAGAAACGCGCTCAGGACGGTCATAAGTGTGTTGTGGACGGTCTGTGGGGTGTGAATGAGAGCAAGGGGGACATTGTCCTTGAACCTAGCGACAAGGCAACATGGGATGGGGTGGTCCACGTGAGGGGGTGTAAACACTTCATGCAGCAGGAAATTGGAGAGTTCAAACTGCGCTAAGTATTTCTTGAGCCTATGGTGGTCACGCTTGGGGGAGGCCTTGATTATGGCCTGGGATCGCCCTTCAGGGGCAGCATCCCAGAGGGTGGTATGCACGATGGGGTATTCAACCCCATCCACTGTAATCCAGGCAATCAAAGATTCCATTGGGCCCCAGAAGGCAGTTGCAAGACACGAGTGGTCACCAGACTGTCTGTCTGCCTGTCTGTCTGGTGCTTGATCCCTCTGCCTGTGGGCCCAAATGTTCTGAAACCGTTCATGCATGGGGTCGTGGTGCAGGTGGTGGAACTGGGAGACCCCAAGGATGACTACTCTGGCGTCAATGTCCTGGCTGTTAATGATGCGCTGCCACTCAGCTTGTGTCTCTGCTGTCTGTTCGTGCAGAGCCTGGTGTTCGCGCCAAACGGCCCAAATTTCAGACTTGGGCGCAGATAGGCATCCTCCAATGGGGACACCGGCATTCCCCTGCTCTAATATCATACACCCTAAAACAAACAGTGTGTTATGGTACAGCTCCCAGTTGATGTACTGGTCAACAAAGCAGGCTGGGATGTTCCAGAAGGAGTCCTCTGCACTCTTTCCTAATCTGTCCAGCATGCGGTCCCCTCCCTTATGTATAGCAAACACCGTGACATTGTTCCCTCTGTGTTTACCCACACACCGCAGCGCCCACTTGAAGGATGTCGTAAATTCAGGTTTTGGGATCGTCCAATACATGTCTTCCATGTCTTTTTCCATGACACGTACTTCTGAGTGTGAGGTGCTGAGACGTGTGCACGCACGCGCAAAGTCCCGAGTGCCTAACATGAGGGGGAAGCCATAAGTGTGTGCTGCCTGGTACAGGTTTTTCACCAGGACCTGTAAGCATCGACTGATGATCCTTGCATATCTCTTCAGTGGTACGGCGCAAAAGGCAATCACTTCGCGCCATTTCAGGAGGGGAGAAGTGCCAGTTTCAACAGATTTCCATTTTAACATGGTGAAAAGGGAAGGAGGGAAGAGTTGGGGCGACCAGGATAGGCGGCATTCTGGATCCAGCAACAGTTTGTCAAAAAAGGCTTCGGCAGGGCCTTGCAGTAGGTATGCGAGATGACTCAGCCCCAGGGAAGCAGCCTGAGCCAGAACACCGTTGTGACGGGCCCTGTCGAGGATCTCTTTCACCGCTAACCCGTGGGGCGCGTGGGGTCTGCGCGGGGCACCTTTAGGGTTCCCGCTCCCTTTGACACATGAAGTGACGCACCTGCAGACGTGCAGCAGACGGTGGGAGGGGAGGGGACACGGGGATACAGTACTGGCTATGCAATACACACCATTGTGCAGGTAGAGAGGTAGGTAATACTAGCAGGCAAATAATAAAAAGTCAGTAGTCCCTTGGTTCAGGGGGGTGAGTGAGGGCCCCGCCAGATCGCTGGCTGCCCAGCCTAGGGTGAGTGAGGGCTCCGCCAGACCGCTAGCTGCCGAGCCTGGGGGAGAGTGCGGGCTTCGCCAGATCGCTGGCTGTCGAGCATGAGAGAGCGGGAGACCTCTGGCTGCAGCGCCTGTAAGGGTGCATCGCGCAGAGTGGGGGGGGGGGGGAGGGCGGCCACAGCGGCCGTGGCTTGTGTTTGTACACCCCTTCCACCCAGGATCGCCTGAGCTTGCCACGCCATCTCAGAGGCGACAGGGCACTGCCGAGCGGGACAAGCTTCCGCAGACAGCTGCCGGGGGTCGGGGGGGGGGGGGTTGGCCAGGGGTCAGGGGGGAGTCCAGCCAAGGGTGGGGGGGGGGGGGGGGTTAGGGTTAGGGTTAAGGTTAGGGTCACCGAGCTGGTGGAACCAGTCTTGGTTTTATAACCCTTTTTAGTGTCTAGGGTGGACCTACCAGGTTTAGCAGCAGCAAGCAAGCAAGCAAGCAAGCAAGCAAGCAGCAAGCAGCACGCGCGAAATGGCTAAAAATCACAACTCCGTCGTGGTGCTTCAAATTCGGGTGAAATTTTGGTGGATGATACCTATGGGTGTGAAGTACAATCACACAAAGTTTGAGCAAGAAACTCAACGGTGGCGGCCGGGAACGGGATTCGCAAGTGGCAGACCTCAGTTTCAAAAACTGCAGTTTAGGGCCAAAAGCAGCCATTTTTGGGCCAAAAAAGCCCTGGAACACATTCAAAACGGCCAAACGAAGGGAAACGGTGGGTACACTGCACGTGCGGCTTGACTTCCCCGTGTCAACGAGCTCTTTGCGGCCCTCTAACTCCATGATATGTCCCGGAAACGGCCCAAAAAGGCCCCCAGAAGCTCCAAATGCCAACAGCCACAAACCAAGAATAGGCCATATCTTTGGCTACATGGCTCAAAATGTGATTCCGAGGGCACCTACTCCACCCGCAACCCCCCACTTTTTGTGGTTTCCACCCCTCAAAATTGCCCAAACGGACGCCTAGACCCCAATACCTAGGCCCACTAGGCTGCGGCAAGCTGCAAGCTCAAGCCCAAACAGATGGGTGCCCAAATGGGTCAACGGGGTCCAGTAGGGGCAAAAAGATGATTGATGTTGAACGAACACCTTTGGTCATTGTCTAGTGGGGTTCGCACCCAAGTAGTGGGCCCGATGACCTCTTTTTGGGCCCATTTTCGACACATTTTAGTCCATATAAGTTCCCAACCACCCTCCAGTTATTTCTTCGCCACCTGTACTCCGACAACCCTCGCCTAACCCCCCACCCTCGCCGTACCCGAATGTGCATGGCTTGAGTCCTGTAGCATCTACCCGCAAAGCCCCTCTTACCTGCTACCGGCCATTGTGGTGGCGGGGGCCATCGCACTCAAGCAAGGCATCAATGAATCATCACGTGCCTAATGCATATGAAACGGGATCGCGGTGAAGTGAAAGCCGATTGTACTTTGTTTTCTTCGTGTCCTTAGAATGGTTAGAATAGAATTGGTTTAACTATGTTGCTCATCCTTTTGCACTTGTGGATATCACCTTATACTAGGTAGTTTTTCTCGTTTGAAGTGTAGTGTTTTAGTACAAAAGTGGCTTGTACTACTTGCTGATACCACGAAACATTTGTGTGAGACTGCAATGGGGGGGGGGGTGCAAATACGATGACCTCTTTTTGGGCCCACTTTTGACACATTTTAGCCTTTATAAATTTTCAACCACCCCATAATGCGTGAAACAAGGAACATGCAACTCTTGACAGGCACACAATAGCCAGATAGAGACATCAATTTTTTGGTACAGGTATGTTGCAGGAAGTACAATGCATTGTACACATGCATCAAATTTGCTCATAACAAGAGAAAGAGGAACGGGATCGCGGTGAAGTGAAAGCCGAGCGCAGACGTCAACACGAAGGTTGGGGAGTACATTCATGGAGTACGGGGTTAGGTTGCTCGCTTCAAGGATGAACGTGGTCCAATGCAACAGAACATATGCCGTAAGCTAAGGGTGATGTGAAACATTCCACTCAAGATGCACGAAAAGAATGGGTTGACCTTCCGTCCTTTTGCTGCAGCACCAACCTTTCGTAATGATATGGCGAAATGGCCCACCTGGCAGAAATTAATGGGATCGCACTGAAGCAAATACCTTTTGCCAACACAAAAAGAGGGGAGGGGAATTGGAACTCACGTGGCAGAAATTAATGGGATCGCGGTGAAGCGAAAGCCATTTGCCAACACAAAAAGACGGGAGGGGAAATGGAACTCAGGTGGCAGAAATTAATGGGATCGCGATGAAACAAAGCCATTTGCCAACACAAAAAAAGGGGAGGGGAATTGGAACTCCTGTGGCGGAAACTAATGGGAACGCGGTGAAGCACAAGCCATTTGCCAAACAAAAAGAGGGGAGGGGACAATGCAATGCACAAGGCGACCCAAGACAAAAAGTGATGTAAATACGGCCCACGGTGATGAGTGTGTATTGAGTGCAATGATACAATCAATGAGGATAACGAGTATGATGGTGGTGGAGAAAGATGACTACCAACATGTGATACGAAAGAAACGAATACAAGTTGCCTTAATGCAACCAACGGCGCGCAAAGAAGTAAAGTTGAATGATAGTCGCAAAAATTCGAACAACAAATGCACAGCAAATGATGTAGGTTAGGAGCATTGATAGTGTCACAAACATCATTGGGAATCGATGGGATCGCGGTGAAGCGAAAGCCAACACTACTTTGTGACACACAAACAAATGTACGATGGGCTAGCAACCAAGGAGCGAAAAAAGCGGAAACCACTTATGTGGTTATAATGTACAACAAAAAAGAGTGCATGACGAGGCAATAAAAAAAAGGTTGGTAATAAACAGGATCGCAATGAAGCGAAAGCTATTTACTCAGCAGCACAGTACAAAGGCTAAGAAGAGGCATTCTTCTTCGTTCATGGCAAGTTGAATTCCGCCTTTACAATCTTCCAGGCATTCAGTAGTAACCGAAATCGCGAGTTTGCCTCTTCATAAGAATCTCCCAATTTATTCGTATCCGGGTGAACGCGCATACTACAAGCCATGTACCGAGAACGAGCATTTGCTTTACCAGTGGCACCCAACAAGTCCAAAGCCAATTGTACGTTGTGGTTGGACAGCTTGTCTTCGGTGGAAGCAACAAGGGAGGATGGAAGGTCCGTGATGCATTGTGCGTTTGTTGAAGTCTGGGCGATACTAGGCTCCCGGGGCGAGGACTTCTTCGTAGATGATTGTGCACGTTTGTTGATTCTACGCTCCTTGGCCTGTGATGAACTCGATGAACCAGAAGACTCGTGTGATGTATGAGTGGATGATGACGATGGAGGTGTAGGGTCTCGACCACGCTTGCTAGCCCGACTTGAACGGCGGTGGTATTCTTGATTTTCCACGGCTTTTGCACGAACCGGGGTTTTGGTGATTGCATCTTCTACTGCACGACGCTTTTCTCCTTTGCTACCACCTCTCACGGGCTCTACTTCTGTTGCTTTGCGTTGTTTGGAAGGCGACTTCTCGAACGCAATGTCGGAGCCCTCCTCACTCGGTGTTAGCCTTGGGTTGCTCTTATGAGAAGGTGGCGCAAGTGCCTTGGACTTTGGACTCAGGGGTTTCTGCACACGTTGTTTCCCCTTTTTTTCCAAACGAGCACGCCCCTCATCATCTAGCATCTCTCTTGCAATGTCTGCAGCTGCATCGAAGTCGCCTTCATGCCGTTGCTCAGCACACATCACGTTTTTGATAACCAAGGTTTCAAGCGACAACGTGTCAAGTTGTGTCGTGGTTGAGCCATCAGGACTGCGTGAATCATCGGGGACACTACGATGCTTGCACTTCAGCAGATGCATTCGCAAGTAACCTTGGGCGGTAAAGGAACGGCCGCAGCCTTGTGGGCAAGGAAATGACTTCCGGGTCTCCTCATCCTTCTTCTTGGGGGGTGGCTTGATAGGGTGATCGTAATCAATCCCATGCTGCGCATAGAGGTGAACCAAGTGAGCATGTGCCCTATCATAGCCATTTGAATGCAGCATATATTTGACCACCATGACTTTTGGAACCAAACATAACAAGCGATGCCTCTAATCATCACCCGATGACCCTTCTTGAAGCCGCAACACGCGGATATTCTTCCCCTCATGTACTCGAGAAATTCCGACGTATAGGGCATTGTACGTAAGAGCCGGTCGACACTTCTGGTCCACACACAGAATAATTTTCTCCATTGATCGACATTGAATTCCGTGGTATGTACATCCAAAAGTGAGTCGGAAAGGATGAGCAGAAGTCATGATGGCCGCCTTCCCCTTCTTGTTGCGAACACTAATGTAGCGATGAACGTCGATCTTGCGTGCCATTGGCATCAAAGGAATAAGAACAGTATGCTCATTGCTCCCCTCCATACCATCAGCGGTCGTAGTGCTGCGTGGCACTGCAGCAGTCACACAGAATGGTGGATGTTCCAGGTAAATGACTTGGCCTGGTGCTGCATCACGAATCTCATCAGCACGAGAGGAGGGCTCGTTCGGACTTAGAAGGAGGGAATGCAACTTAGCTTGAGTACCATTTGACAGCCCCTTCTCGGGACGCAAATTTGCCGTCAACGAGCAAGGTGCCCCCTGGGCAAAGAACACAGTCATGTCCTTGACAGTACCATACAAAAACTCGGACTGTTCACCAAAGCGTCGTTCATACTTATCGGCCATTGGTAAGCGCCAAGCCACCACCGGAACACCCGTGCGCTTTGCATATTGTTGCACCATAACCTGGTTGACAGCATGCACCGTTTTTTGATCTGTACTCACAATTGTTGCTTCCTCCCAACCCTCGTCCTTGTCCGCGAAGTCCCTCTGGGTGACCTCCTTCAATCGCGAAAAAAACTTCTTTCGAACATCCATACTCTTGGGTGTCCACTGGCGAAAGGCCGTGACAGCCCGAGCATGTTCCGGGTCGGTTGCGCGGTGCTGTTTGGTAAGGCACACTTCGCGAAACAACCCAAAAAGCTCACGCCCCTCCTGATCCACAAGGTCGTGTCCTCCTTGTTGACACTTGACACCCCCATACAAAGGAAGCTGTGCCACGGGTTCAAGTTGCACAAAATCACCCATGAGCAAAATGCACAATCCTCCAAATGGTGCTTCATAACATTGGGTGATCTCGCGCAAACGTGAATCAATCTCCCTCAGCATTCCACAGCCGACCATTGAAACCTCGTCCACCACTAGCACCTTACATCCAAGAAAAGAACGTCGCAAGCGGTCCAACGTTGCTCGTTTATTCTCCACATTGGCACGCACTTCGTCAGCATCGTATACTTTGAGACCCATGCCATGGTGACAAGTGGAACCGTTGTTCAGATTGCTCGCAGCAATACCGGACGGAGCCACGTACTTCACAACATTGTTTCCGTATTGTCCGCATAATCGCTTTAAAACTTCACGTGCCATCCAACTTTTGCCAGTTCCTCCACCAGCGTGCACGAACAGCAGGGGTGCCACCGGTTTGCAAGACTGGTCTGAGCGTGCATCCAAATGGACGTAATCCATGATGGTTTGTAGGATTGCTTCTTGTGATGGGTCACCCTTGTCAATTGTGGGACTTGCTGCGGCGGGCACAAAGGAAGAAGAATCCCCAAGAGCTTCATCCTCACGCTTGATAGCATCGGCAATGCGTCGCGCATGTGCACAAATGTCATCACCGCTCTCGTATTGTCCGTGGTCATTACGGTCATGCACGAAATTGATATCATTGGATGGCGCGCTGCTGGTTGCGGGATGGTCCGCAAGAAACCCTCGAAGAGATGCACAAATGCCATCAAACTCTTTTGCATTGTCTTCTTGTTTTTCCTCTGCCTGTGCACGATTTATGGCATCCTGAATATCCTCAACAGCCTCGACAAACCGCGTATTTTGGACGTCCTTTTTGAGGTCGTTCACCTCCTGCATCTCCTTCTCAAAATCGAATTGCACGTCCAAAGCATGGCGGACCCCCCAAAGCTTGCGATTTCGCTTCCGCACTTGATCAAAAATGGTTTTTTGGAGACGTTCATATTGACCATGACGAATAATCCTCTTCACCATGGCAAATCGGCTGCGCTCCAAATAGCTGGCATGCTCGCTTTGACAATGGGTAGCCCATTCAACATATGCACTCCACGTCAGCTTTGGAGGGCATTCAATATCCCAAGGAACAAAAGCACACATCACAAATGTAGCCCAATTCTTTTTGAGCTTCACGCTTCCATCGTCACCGGGATACACGGGCAGTTTCTTTCCAGCAAAGATGGGGCACCGTGATTGGGATACCAAGTACTGCACATAATCATCCTCGCACAAAATGTGACTCGGATGAAAATCAAAGCTTGCATTTTCTGGACGGCCTTCGTCATCTCCTTGTGATGGTGTGGCTCGTGCACGTTGGTGTTCCACCTTAATTAAACAAGCGTATTCCAACGCACACAATCGCCGTAGGCGTGTTCCACGACAAGCGTAATGCAATGCCGGCGATACAGCAATTTGTTGTATGGTGTCACCACTGCCAATCGTGTAGAGTTGGGAGTGACAAGGTGCTTCAAGATCCTGTTGCACGGCACTCATGGTCAACTCATTAAGCTCACCGGAAACAAACGATGCTTCTAGGGCTTCAAACTCGGCATCGTCGGACGCAACGGACCCTGCCTCAGATTCACCATCTTCTTCATCATTGTCTAATAGCTCTTCGGCCAAACTATCGTCATGAAGCTCATTGGTATTGGCTCGATTGTTGGCAACGACATTTGATTCGTTACTATCGGTGCCATCCTCCTCGTACTCGTCATCACTGCACGTAGCAGGATCATCTGGGACAAGGCCTTCAACGTGGGAGAACATAGTTGGCAATGCAGCAATGAGCCCCCAAGGATGAAATACGGTAAACTTGTGAGAACAATGCCAAGATGGGTAACCCAAGAGAGATATGGCCGCCATCTGTGCACTGAACTCCACTTTCTTGTCCAAGGAATTGATAATGCGCTTGAGGAGGAAGGTTGTTTCGTCCTTCATGTTGCTTGCACCTCTTTCTATTTCCTTGACTTCCCGAGATACCTGCCGAATGGTACTCATTACGTTTGCCACCTGCACCGGATTCTTGCTGCAATAGCCAACCACGTACTTGGCGACCGCAATCAATACATCTTCACCACCGAGATGTTGTACGCTGGTGTTGCTCGCGAATAGATAGGCCATAAGCTTGTTGCCCTCAACAACACGCCCATCTCGCGGATCTGGTCGTTTGAGCTCCCATACAACAAGTACGCATGCAACGGACTCCTCATGTCGGTCAAATTCTTCTTCCGACTTGTATACCTCAATGGTGTACCGATTTCCGGTTCCTTTGCGCGCAACGAAGAAGTATGGCCGTGTCTCACTGTAGTACTCCCCCGCCGCACGTGGCAGTGCAAATCGACACCCACATTTTCCTCCGGGAGGCTTGCCGCAACTGGAGATCAAACATCGATGAATGTACAAATTGCCAAACACTTCATCGCTAAATTGCTCTATAATTTTGGCTGCCGCCCGCGGGTCATCGGGTAACTCTCCAAGTAGCTGTTGCTTCTCCAGCATGCGTGGTGCTTTCACTCCTTCTCTGGTGCGGTGTTCCCATGCATCATGCAATTCGGCATCCAACGAAGCACAAATCTGCTGGTCCAATACCGCGGCCACAGCATGAATTAGATCACCGTTCCCCCGCACCATATCCAAGAGCCAAGGTGGTATTCCCCCCCAAAACAGCCCGTGAAAATGCAAACTTCCACGACCTTGACACTCGTAGCAAGTGCAATGCGCAACACAAGTACCAAATAGGCCTTTCCTGCGCGTACATACGGGACGATCCTTCCGCGTTACGCTTGCCGAAGGTAATCCAAGAAGTACTTCCAAAAATGCGCGCACTTGGCGTTCAAATATGCGTGCCGCAGACACCGGATTCTTTGCCAAAGATGCGAAACGCCGCGACACACCGGGTAGTGGGACCTGTGCACTAGAGCCTCCAATGGACAAATGAAGGACCAACTGATTATCAATGTCATTGGGAGCCACGGTGTAAAACAACGTTGCCATTCCAAAGAACAACAATAGACTGTTCATCTTGCCCATCACTGCATATCGCTCCGAGGTACTAAAGGGCACGGCAGCATGACAACTTCTCAATAACGGCAAGAATTGCCCGACAAGCCGCTGTGCTGTAGCTCCGCGTGGATTAGCATGTGCCTCTGCCAAATCCTTATCCAATGTCCGACTATTCATTGCCTTCTCAAAGGCTTTGAGTTTTTCCGGATTGGAATACACAGAGTCAGACACGGTGCGTAGCGCAGTGTGCCGAAACTTTTGATTGAATAGTACAAGGCAAAAATCACGATTTTCTGCAATGCGGTTGTCATGCTGTAGCAGCAAATGACGAGTATCATCCACACCAAGGCCATAGCAGCGCGTTATGCCAACCCCAAACATGAAGAGTGTTGGGAATGACAAATGAAGCAAGCGATCATTCGCTGTGAACTCATTCACTGCGCGTGTCTCTCGGCCTACGACGGTGTTCCGCTTATCAGCCAAAAGCTCCTTGATGGACTGCAAAATTTGGGTGCAGTCATCTCCATCGCGACCCACCAAGCTTCCATCCGACAGCATCACGGCATCCAAAATTGCAGCTTCCTCAATACGTTCGGGATTGGCAATGTCAGCACCCGACATCCTTTCGCTAGCCACCACGTCCGGGTGCTCCCCAACGGATATGGAATCGAACAAATTGTTCATGTATTCAAAAACCTCTACGGGCTCAATCTCATCAATAACAATGTTTGCATACAACGGGTTTACCGCCTTCAACACGCGTAACCACTGCACCAAAGCGTCCCAACGCGGCTGAAAGACCCGTTCAACTTGCTGCCTTGTCTTGGGGTTGCAACGAACAGCATCCAACTCCGTTTGCTTTCCCACAAATATGACCTTCGTACCTGTCAACGCCTTGACATCAGGTAATCGAGATGCAAGAACCTCGGGTCCCTCATGTGGAATGGATATGGTGTGTCCTCGAATACCCCATTGTGAAGCCGCACCACTAGTGGTGGACACAAGCTTCACATTATTCACGGTGGTCCGAACTCGAGCGAGCATGCGTTCCTCCATGTCCGTCAATGCACGTAGATCACCCAAGCGCCCAAAATGCTTGCCAGCCGCAATGGAATGAGGAGGCATGCATGGCCGCTTCTTCTTGCTAAAAAGCTGTCTATGACAACTTACGCAAATGGGCACAAATTCTTCGTCCACCAACTCCGGAATGAGCCAAAACAGCCGGCCACCATGTTCATGTACACAAAAGTACTTGCGGAATTGCGCCGGGGTGTTCCGATACCGAGTGGCGTCATGCGCGCTGAGCTCCAACAGCTTCAAATCCTCCAAAGAAACTTCTTTGACTTGATGAAAGTCACGTATACCACAACAACTACAACTTTTTACATCTTCACAACGCCCAACCTTTGCAAACCATTCTCGTGCCAGCGATACCATTTCCTCAGATGACACCTTTTCATTCTCAATCTCTTTCACAACTTTTGCCACTAACTCTGCATCAACAAGGTCGTCCTCCTCAAATGGTGTAAAACGATCATGGTCACCTTGCTCCCAGAAGCTTCGAACCGTGGATGATAAGGACGTTCCAACCAAGTTGCCCTTGAACTCGTCAGCGCAGGGTTTTGGTTTGCTACACAACAACGCATCCTCCTCATCATCCAAATGATACGCTCCACCCTCACGCTCCTTGTGGTTCATCCACAAATACTTAACGGCCGTGGAAGCGGTACCTACAATCTTTTGTCTTGCATAATTCAGCGCACGTGACAAACGGCCTGTTTCTCCTGCACGCTGCTTGTCCTCCTTGCTTCCTGCCTCTCCTGCACGCCGCTTGTCTTCCTTGCTTCCGGTCTCTCCTGCACGCCGCTTGTCTTCCTTGCTACCTCCTTTGCCCCCGGTCTCTCCTGCACGCCGCTTGTCTTCCTTGCTACCTCCTTTGCCCCCAGTCTCTCCTGCACGCCGCTTGTCTTCCTTGCTACCTCCTTTGCCCCCAGTCTCTCCTGCACGCCGCTTGTCTTCCTTGCTACCTCCTTTGCCCCAGTCTCTCCTGCACGCCGCTTGTCTTCCTTGCTACCTCCTTTGCCCCCAGTCTCTCCTGCACGCCGTTTGTCTTCCTTGCTACCTCCTTTGCCTCCAGTCTCTCCTGCACGCCGCTTGTCCTCCTTGCTACCTCCTTTGCCCCCAATATCTCCCGCACGCTGCTTGTCTTCCTTGCTTCCGGTCTCTCCTGCACGCCGCTTGTCCTCTTTGCTACCTCCTTTGCCCCCAATCTCTCCAGCACGCCGCTTGTCTTCCTTCCTGCCTGCCGCTCTTGCACGACGCTTGTTTTCCGTGCACCTTGCTACGGTAACGTCAATGGCTACAGGTTCACCGCATTGACTTTCACGTTGATGCCGCGCAAGACTACGTTCATCCTTGTACGAACGCCCACAGGAGCTACACGTGAAGTCTTTGTTTTGTGACCCACACGAATGTGCCTCCGGACCACGCTCACAAAAATGATGATACTCCCGGTCAAACACATGCCCACATCCTCCACACTGCCAACGCATTGCCACACCATTAGAACGAATTTTGTCAGCATCGTTCACCACATTCCCGTCACTTACAACCCCAAGCCATTCACATTTATACTTTTGCGCAGCCACCAAACACTCAGCCTTTCCAATCTTGCTTGGCCTTCCTTCGCCGGGGCCATTCCCATTCAAAGCATGCATAGAATGGTTCAAGGAAGAGGCCACAACAGCCACCCACCCCACCATGGTAGCCGCCAAAGCAACAGCAACAATAATCCGTAAAATCCAAGACATCAAGACAGCCTTCCACCGATGGCGCCGCGTTAATGCTCTGCTCCTTGTTCTCCGTCTACACCGTCGATGCGCAAGCCGTACATGATGGGGAAGGCGCTTTTGCGAATGGCAATGCCCACACCCACAGAAGAAGAAAGTGCCATCGCTTTGCAACCATTCCCTTGTTGTTCCCGGCACAAGGCAACGGAAAGAGCTTCTGCGAGAAGGCTTTCTCCGCCATCGATGTGCACCACAACCACACGCCGGTATGCAAACAGGGCGACGCCCCCCATAAATATGAACTTTGGCATAACCTTGAGCACTTAAAACATCCACTGGCCAAAGAAGAACGACGTCTACAACCAGCAAAAGCCAAAGAAGACCTCGCAAGTGACGAAGCACCACATCGGCACTGTAAGTCATATAGTAAATGATGCCGGGACCGCGGTGAAGCGGAAGCCGTTGACGAAGCGATAAAAAAATCCTCTGTAGAAGAACATGCATGCAATGCAATTGTGATACACAACAGACACAAGCCACACAAAACACACAGCAACTACCTTGCAATATTTTGTCACGCGGCAACCTCCCTTATACTCATGTTGGCGCGGCAGTACCGCGACCAAACTTAATGCGGCCGCTGTCAATCAATGACATACATGCAACCATCGTTAACCTACTCTCAACCAATGACATACATGCAACCATCATTAACCTACCCAACGCACGGAAGCAAATATCCGTTGAATAGGGGAATACTGAACGCACAATCACAAAACACAAGGCGGACTTTTTAACTTTTTTATCTACCTATCACGCACAAGACCAAATGTTGGAACTCATGCGCTCGAAAATAAATGGGATCGCGGTGAAGCGACGTCCATTTGCAAACACAAAAAAGGGGAGGGGAATACAAAACCGACAGTGACATTCGTGCGATAATGGGATCGCGGTGAAGCGAAAGCCATTTGCAAACTCAAAAGGAGGGAGGGGAAGACAAAACGTTCGGTGACATTCATGCAATAATGGGATCGCGGTGAAGCGAAAGCCAGTTGCCAATGCAAAAAGAGGGGAGGGGAATACGGAACACACAAACACACGCATGCAACCCTCAATCACCATAATTAACCTACTCTCAATCAATGACATACATGCAACCATCATTAACCTACCCGACGCACATGAGAAAATATATGGTGATTAGGAGAACACTGAACACAGAATGACACAAGGCGGACTTTTTAACTTTTCTATCTACCTATCAGGCACAAGAGCAAATGTTGGAACTCATGCAGTCGACAATGAATGGGATCGCGGTGAAGCGAAAGCCATTTGCAAACTCAAAAGGAGGGAGGGGAAGACAAAACTTTCAGTGACATTCATGCAATAATGGGATCGCGGTGAAGCGAAAGCCAGTTGCCAATGCAAAAAGAGGGGAGGGGAATACGGAACACACAAACACATGCATGCAACCCCCAATCACCATCATTAACCTACTCTCAATCAATGACATACATGCAACCATCATTAACCTACCCGACGCACTGGAGAAAATATGTGGTGATTAGGAGAACACTGAACACAGAATGATACAAGGCGGAATTTTTAACTTTTCTATCTACCTATCAGACACAAGAGCAAATGTTGGAACTCATGCAGTCGACAATGAATGGGATCGCGGTGAAGCGAAAGCCATTAGCAAACACATAAAGGGGGAGGGGAATACAAAAGAGACAGTGACATTGGTGCGATAATGGGATCGCAGTGAAGCGAAAGCCACTTGCAAACTCAAAAGGAGGGAGGGGAAAACAAAACAGACATTGACATTCATGCAATAATGGGATCGCGGTGAAGCGAAAGCCAGTTGCCAATGCAAAATGAGGGGAGGGGAATACAGCAGTACGTACGTACAGAAGAATAGGCACTACCCCACCAGCTCGGTCCCAATATTCAGTCTTGATTAGGGTTGGCCCTAGGGTTAGGGTTAGCCCTAGGGTTAGGGTCACCGAGCTAGTGGAACCAGTCTTGGTTTTATAACCCTCTTTAGGGTCTAGGGTGGACCTAACAGGTTTAGCAGCAGCAAGCAAGCAAGCAAGCAAGCAGCAAGCAGCACGCGCGAAATGGCTAAAAATCAGAATTCCGTCGTGGTGCTTCGGATTCAGCTGAAATTTTGGTGGATGATACCTATGGGTGTGAAGTACAATCACACAAAGTTTGAGCAAGAAACTGAACGGTGGCGGCCAGGAACGGGATTCGCAAGTGGCGGACCTCGGTTTCAAAAACTGCATTTTACGGCCAAAAACAGCCATTTTTGGGCCAAAAAAGCCCTGGAACACATTGAAAACGGCCAAACGAAGGGAAACGGTGGGTACACTATACATGCAGCTTGACTTCTCTGTGTCAACGAGCTCTTTGCGGCCCTCTAACTCCATGATATGTCCCAGAAACGGCCCAAAAAGGCCCCGAGAAGCTCCAAATGCCGACAGCCACAAACCAAGAATAGGCCATATCTTTGGCTACATGGCTCAAAATGCGATTCCGAGGGCACCTACTCCACCCGCAACCCCCCACTTTTTGTGGTTTGCACCCCTCAAAATTGCCCAAACGGACGCCTACACCCCAATACCTAGGCCCACTAGGCTGCGGCAAGCCGCAAGCCCAAGCCCAAACAGGTGGGTGCCCAAATGTGTCAACAAGGTCCAGTAGGGGCAAAAAGATGACTTTTCTCAAAAATGAGCCTAGACTATGTGCGATGCTAAAACAAGTGTTTTTGGACCGTTTTGAGGTTGTGGTGGCACATTTTGGTCCTCCGAAAATCCCAAAATACCTTGAAAATGGGCTGTTTTGGGACCAAAAATGGGTCAAAAGTGGGTCAAAAATGCATTTATCCAAAAACCATCCTAGACCATTTGGGGTGCACAAACGGGTGAAATGAGCCCATTTTAAGCCCATTTTGGGGCATTTTGGCCCCTCCGAGGTCCAACAACAGCCTTGCCTCGTGGTGATGGGGTTCACTTGCAAGCTGATTTCACTTTGTCAAGAGCCATCAATGTGTGAATCATTCTTGATGTGCCTCACCAGTCATAGGTGATGTTCCCTCCCCCACCAGCTCGGTCCCAATATTCAGTCTTGATTAGGGTTAGGGTTAGGGTCACCGAGCTGGTGGAACCAGTCTTGGTTTTATAACCCTTTTTAGTGTCTAGGGTGGACCTACCAGGTTTAGCAGCAAGCAACGGCAGCAAGCAGCAAGCAACAGCACGCGCGAAATGGCTAAAAATCAGAATTCCGTCGTGGTGCTTTGGATTTCAGTGAAATTTTGGTGGATGATACCTATGGGTGTGAAGTACAATCACACAAAGTTTGAGCCAGAAACTCAACGGTGGCGGCTAGGAACGGGATTCGCAAGTGGCGGACCTCGGTTTCAAAAACTGCATTTTACGGCCAAAAACAGCCATTTTTGGGCCAAAAATGCCCTGGAACACATTCAAAACGGCCAAACGAAGGGAAACGGTGGGTACATTGCACCTGCGGCTTGACTTCCCCGTGTCAACGAGCTCTTTGCGGCCCTCTAACTCCATGATATGTCCCGGAAACGGCCCAAAAAGGCCCCCAGAAGCTCCAAATGCCGACAGCCACAAACCAAGAATAGGCCATATCTTTGGCTACATGGCTCCAAATGCGATTCCGAGGGCACCTACTCCACCCGCAACCCCCCACTTTTACTGGTTTCCACCCCTCAGAATTGCCCAAGCGGACACCTAGACCCCAATACCTAGGCCCACTCGGCTGCAGCAAGCTGCAAGCTCAAGCCCAAACAGGTGGGTGCCCAAATGGGTCAACAAGGTCCAATAGGGGCAAAAAGATGACTTTTCTCAAAAATGATCCTAGACCATGTGCGACGCTAAAACAAGTGTTTTTGGACCGTTTTGAGCTTGTGGTGGCCCATTTTGGTCCTCCGAGAATCCCAAAATGCCTTGAAAATGGGCTGTTTTGGGACCAAAAATGGGCCAAAAATGGGTCAAAAACGCATTTTTCCAAACCTCATCCTAGACCATTTGGGGTGCACAAACGGGTGAAATGAGCCCATTTTGAGCCCATTTTGGGGCATTTTGGCCCCTGCGAAGTCCAAAAAGCCTTGAAAGTGGGCCTCATGGTGATGGGGTTCACTTGCAAGCTGATTTCACTTTGTCAAGAGCCATCAATGTGTGAATCATTCTTGATGTCCTTCACCAATCATAGCTGATGTTCCCTCCGCCACCAGCTCGGTCCCAATATTCAGTCTTGATTAGGGTTAGGGTTAGGGTCACCGAGCTGGTGGAACCAGTCTTGGTTTTATAACCCTCTTTAGGGTCTAGGGTGGACCTAACAGGTTTAGCAGCAGCAAGCAAGCAAGCAAGCAAGCAGCAAGCAGCACGCGCGAAATGGCTAAAAATCAGAATTCCGTCGTGGTGCTTCGGATTCGGGTGAAATTTTGGTGGATGATACCTATGGGTGTGAAGTACAATCACACAAAGTTTGAGCAAGAAACTGAACGGTGGCGGCCAGGAACGGGATTCGCAAGTGGCGGACCTCAGTTTCAAAAACTGCATTTTACGGCCAAAAACAGCCATTTTTGGGCCAAAAATGCCCTGGAACACATTCAAAACGGCCAAACGAAGGGAAACGGTGGGTACAATCCACGTGCGGCTTGACTTCCCCGTGTCAACGAGCTCTTTGCGGCCCTCTAACTCCATGATATGTCCCGGAAACGGCCCAAAAAGGCCCCCAGAAGCTCCAAATGCCGACAGCCACAAACCAAGAATAGGCCATATCTTTGGCTACATGGCTCAAAATGCGATTCCGAGGGCACCTACTCCACCCGCAACCCCCCACTTTTTGTGGTTTCCACCCCTCAGAATTGCCCAAACGGACGCCTAGACCCCAATACCTAGGCCCACTAGGCTGCGGCAAGCTGCAAGCTCAAGCCCAAACAGGTGGGTGCCCAAATGGGTCAACAAGGTCCAGTAGGGGCAAAAAGATGACTTTTCTCAAAAATGATCCTAGACCATGTCCGACGCTAAAACAAGTGTTTTTGGACCGTTTTGAGCTTGTGGTGGTGCATTTTGGTCCTCCGAAAATCCCAAAATGCCCTGAAAATGGGCTGTTTTGGGACCAAAAATGGGTCAAAAATGGGTCAAAAACGCATTTTTCCAAACCTCATCCAAAACCATTTGGGTTGCACAAACGGGTGAAATGAGCCCATTTTGAGCCCATTTTGGAGCATGTTGGCCCCTCAGAAGTCCAAAAAGCCTTGAAAGTGGGCCTCATGGTGATGGGGTTCACTTGCAAGCTGATTTCACTTTGTCAAGAGCCATCTATGTGTGAATCATTCTTGATGTCCCTCACCACTCCCAGCTGATGTTCCCTCCCCCACCAGCTCGGTCCCAATATTCCGTCTTGATTAGGGCTAGGGTTGCTGTTAGACCCACCCACCCGCCCGGACCCACTGCACGCGTACGCACGGATGGCCTGGCTCGCACGCCGTGATGAAGGCGGAACCCACCCCCCCCACACCACCCACCCCGACCCATGGCTGACCGGGCGGGATGCGGTCAGAAGACGGACAGGAACGCTGCAACAAACCCACGGCCCAAATCCCTCTCATGGGGACCCACTACGAATGGCCAGCCACCCACGGAGGGGGACACAAATGCTGCCAAACACCCGACGGTCGCCACTGCGTCGTAAAGCCGGCCTTTGAGGGGGCTCAGGCCGGTTCATCACGACACGCCGACAGTTGTCTCGGAAGCAGGGCTACCGCCGCACAGCAGCCGCCTTCCGCGTGGCACACCACCTTCCAGGCGTCCGACGCGGGATCGTACTGCTCCACCGCGGCCACGACGCGGTGCCCATCGTATCCCGCCGCGACAAACAGGCGACCCTCGAACTCAATCACCGCCGGGACGTCGCGGCCGAAACACAGGGGCGGCATCGGATGCCATGCGTTCGTGTCGGGGTCGTACGCCTCCACGGAGTCGAGGTAGGCCTGCCCATCCCAGCCCCCCGCCGCCACCAGCCTGCCCCCCCACACCGCCACCCCGGGACTCCCTCGCGCCTGGCGCATCTCCGGCAGCGAACACCACCGCCCCTCGGACGGCAAGCAATACTCTACCGTCCGCAGACAGCGCCGCTCCCCCACGACGAAGCCCCCCACCGCCGCCAGACCGGGGCCCAGGACGCACAGCCCGAAAAACCGGCGGCGGGGCTCCACCATCGGGGGCAGCATCTCCCAGCGGCCGTTGGGGGGGCAGACCGCCACCTGCCCTTCCAGTGACAAGGTCCCAAACAACAGCGGGCCCCTGGTCACAAGCTGCGCCAGCTCCAAATGATTTGGATCCGATCCCGGAAATCGGGGGCCCCTCTCCCACGTCCATGACCCGGGGCTCAGCGCGTCATCCGTCCGGCCTCCGGACAAGAGCCAGCAACCGCTCATTGCACCGGACCACCGCAGGCCTCTGATGACTGGGGGGGGCCGCCAGAGGCAGCCACTGCCCCCACGCCTCGGCATCGGGGTCATACACAAGGGCCGGATGGGGATGACGGGGGAACACCGTCAGGTACTGCCTCATGCCCAGCCCACGGCCGAGCTCCCGCAGCCCAAAGAAGGAGGCCTCCCGCCGCAGGGCCTTCCAGTCACGCGGCGCCCGGACAACGCGATGGCGGAGGTACTCCAGGACCAATGCAAAGTGCTCGGGGTCCCGGTCGATGAACAGACATTCGTTGGGCCCGTTCCCGGGGGCAAAGGCGTCGGACACCAGCGCCGAGAAGTAGTGGTCGCCCTGCGCCAGCACCGAGCGCTGTGCGTGAAAGCAGCGCCCCCCAACGTCCAGGCACTTCACGTCCCCTTGACTCCGGGTCAGAGAGCTCACCTGCTCCAGCACAGACCTGAACTGCTGTTTGCGGATGCCCAGCTGCCGCTGGGCCTGGGACACAATGGCGTGTACGGCGTCGGTACAGGCGGTCAGACCGCACAGGGCAGCGGGCACCGATGGCACTGCAACGGGGCATGCCATGGATATGGGGGGAGAGGCAGGCACGGGGTTGGGGTTGGCCATGGCTGTGGGCACTCTGCGAGAAATGAAGGATCAAGAGAACGACCGATGACCCGATTTGAAAGGAACAAACAGGGGTGGCACACAGGCGTGTTCCTGCATTCGTTCGGAATGCAGCACTCAACCAACCCTTTTGAGCAAAGTGACCAGTCAAACGCAAAGTTTGATGTACTTTGAGGTACTACCGGGGGGCAAATTATTTCAGGGGGTTTTTTTTTTGGCCGGCCAAAATTGGGGGGGAGGGGATTTTGGTACTGCTCCTTAGAAATGAAGGAAAATTTTGGTATGAGGCCCCTTGTTGTTGCATCATAGTGGACGGTTGTGCTGTCAGAGACATGTGGAAACCCTTGGTAGCTGAAAAAATTTTCATCCAGCTAGATCTATGCGACGAAAAATGGGACTATGGAACGAAAGCTGGCTGGTCGAGCGGCTACAGAACTGGGTTATAAATTGCCAAAAATTGGGAGTCCTGGGTTCAAACCACACTGTCGTGTGGTTTATGACCCACACCCAGAGTCAAAGACAGGTTTTTGGAAATGGCTGGTGCACACAGTTTGACACATCACATCCTTAAAATTGAAGGAAATATTTGGTACGAGGTAGGAGTACGAAATTTGTCCATATCGATTTTGTACTGTGCTAAATAATTCGCCCCCCGGTAACCGTAGAGTCCGTATTCTCTTGGGGATCTAGTTGCACTGTGTCAGCCACATATGCACAGACACCCATCCTAGACTGCACCAGGACGACGTTGTCCCCAACACCAATTAAGCGTGTTGACACATGAGGGACTGCACAACGGCCGGTGTTGGTAGGTTCTCCAAGCCGAGTTCGTCCTCTTAGGGTTGTAGTTGTGCAAATGTGGTGCCTCATGGCCCACTTCTGGTCCAATCGACGGATGTTGTGTGCTACGTCTCACTGTTCCCTTTGTGGGTCTGCATATCTACAAGTGGGTCCACATTTGCAGCCTGACCCATCCCAAACCACTGCGAACCCTTGTGCACGAGCAGGTCCAGCAAAACTGTTCCTTATTCCTTGGCCAATTGCTTGATCACACTGTTGGTGCATGGCCCTGGTGAGAGTCAACCGCCGCCCAGTCTCAAACGCTTCCAGAACCACCATTCAACCCCCACAAAGGCCACGCTGAACTCAGGAGTGCCAGGGTTGTCTCCAGCAACTCCCATCCAGAAGTGCAGTGTGTTTCAGGTACTGCAGAGCACATACAACTGCAGCCACCCCATGCGTGGTAGAGTTTGTGGCCAATTGGACACGCCAAATTTGCCATGCGAAGTTTACTGCCCACGACCCCCCCCCCCCTTTGTCTGAATGCTGAGCAGGATGACGAATGCGGAGGATTGTGCCAGTGCCTTGTGGCTCGTTCTCAACCCTTGGTGGCCCCAATGCGTGTACAGTGGTCTTGGTGGGGTGGGTAAGTGTTCACGCTCACCCGCTTGTGAGCCAACCAGCTCAAAATCAAAATCAGGCCCCTCTGCACGATTTCATATGAAAACAAGCGGCCATTACAGCCCAAAAAGTGTGGAAAGGTAAAACAAGAAAATATCCACTTGACTTGCCCTTACCAACACAGTTCCTGCATGCAAGAGCTGGTTTCTAGACTTGCTCATTCTCCACTTTGATGTCAAGAAGAATAAATATTACAATGAGGCGATCAATGTCAATCAGGTAATTCAGGAAGTTCTTGAAAACAAGCATTGAGTTCCTTAATTGCATCTACTACAAAGAGACGGGAGATGCTCTTGCCGTGGAAGACTCTCTCAAAATGTTTTTCTCTGTGCACTCATCCAATCCTTCAAATGCAAGGTAATTTCCATCATCCTCATTGAGGAATCGATGTTGATGAAGTGAGTAGCTTGCAGTGCTCCAAGAATCACAGTCAGGATTTGTTCTTTTGTCTTCACGTTGTTGACCGACCACTTGACTGCACCGGTTCGAATCATCGCGCAATGGAGCACTAGGGATGACATGCAGTAATGGGGGGGAATCGGCGCGGGGGGTACCCTACCTGGCGTGCCGGGGGGGGGGGGGGGGTCTATGGCTCAACGTGATCCCCATGTCGCGCTGATCATTTCGACTACAAATATGTGGGGGAAAAACTTCTGGTGGAAAAACTTTTCCACGCCAAAACTTGTGTTCCGACACCTTTGGCTCCAACATCTGTTCTTACACAAAACAAGGGGCCTGCCACGGAAGCCCATTTCTCTTCCCTGCCCCCCCCCTCCGGGAGCAATTTTCAGTCGCCAAATGAGGAATGAACAGTGCCTCGCTCTCAGGTACGTATCACCGGTTGGAGGGGCTTCACACTTCCCAATACCCTCATGCCACAGCTGCCGACTTGGCATCTTCTCAGGGCGGTTCCCTTGGAGTCCTACAAATTCTATTGCGTTGGGCAAGGCACCCTCAAAGGGTCCCCAGGGGGTTTGGCTGGTTCCTCCAACGCTGCTCTCCTGCGGGACACGGGCACAGTACAATTCGAAGAACCATCTGACAGACGCGAGCGCGCGGCCCCCATGTGCAGACGCACTGTAAATAGATCGGTCTGAGATGATGTGGGGCTCGGGGGTGGGTGGGTGGGTAGTAAAATATACTGCACACTTTTACGAGGAGGGCAGTGGAGCCAAACTAGCGTTTCTGGGGTTTGGCTGGTTCCCTCGACGCTTGCTCTCCTGATGACATGGGCACAGTACAATTTGAACAAGCATCTGACGAGTGGCCCCGCCCTGTCACACCCTGTCAACACCGGCCCCATGCACCGGGCCGCAGCTGGATAAAGCTGGATCTAAACGTTGCGAGGGGGGGGGGGGGGGTGGCACGAGCAGGATTATGGCGCGCTGGGGGGTGGAGTGCCACATCCGTTGAGTGAGGGTCGAGGAGAAGGGGGGAGCCACAGGCGGGCCAACCTGCCAACCCCAGAAATACCGAGTCAGAGAAACACAACCCCCTGCCCAACCGACACACCGCCCCATCAAGCCCTGAAACCTTAAGTTTTGCATTCCTCATTGCCACTACATAACATCCAAAACAGGGTGGCCGGTACTGGGGGCCCTACATAAACCGTACCTTTGGGGTCCTTGTAATTGACCGGGAAGCCCTCCCCCCCGTTTCCCTAATCACACGGCCACATGGTCGTCTACATGACTGCAAGAGACCCGCTTGTAGGATCAAAGTGCCCCTGTCAGACTGGAGTCCAGGACGGAGTCAGTGGTTGGAGTCCAGGAAGGAGTCAGCTTTGGGTTGCGCAGTATCCAGGTCCGCGCGGTGCGGAGATGACCAATCGCTACACAACCCATGCAGAACCCTCAAAATGGGTGACAAATGGCCGCTACCAATACGCAACCCCAATTCACAGGGGGTTGGCCCACCTGAAGCTTTTGTGGTACCCAAGTGTTTTTTTGGCGGGGAAAACTGTTGTTAGCGTTGCGTGGGGGGGGGGGGGGGGCACCCATGGCAGGGCATGCCCCTCTCACAACAGGAGACGGCTCGTGAGAGGGGGTGATTGGTAGGTGGGGGGATCCACAAGGGCTGGGGCGCCTGCGGGGGATCGCCCTTGGCTCCCACCAAACCCACGCCTCTTGCCATGCGGCATGTGCACCCCAAACCCCTTGGCTACTGGTGTCTTTGGGGCCCAAAGGGGGTCTGTGCCGTGGCCCCAGGGGGAAGCAGCCGCATTGGCACAGGGGAGGGCTCCCCCGACGCCTGGGGTCCGGTGCAGTTGCTCGAGACAAGGGGGCGTGCGTGAACACTCGACCAACGCTCAGCAGCAGCAACGAAGCGGCAAGAGGCGCTGCCAAGCGCCGTGCCCCCGGGGCAAGAGCACGGGCAGACATGGAACGGGCGGTGTTTGGCAGCCCCAGCCCCCCCCTATAAAAACCCAAAACAAAGGGGCGGCACATGGAAAGGCAATTGGAGGGTAACGGGGGGGGGGGGGCCAACGGGTTTCTGGGCGGAGTTGGGGGGGCCCACCGAATGGTACTTCGACGGTCGCTGATGGCGGTGGACTGGAGAGCGAGGGCAGGGCCTTTGTACAAAAAGAGGGGGGGGGGGGGGGTGGTGGCATGAGGTCAATGGTGTGGTTGGGTTTGCCTTTGGCGGCGGAGCCCCTGAAGGACTTGGGGGGGCCGCGTGTTGGTCGGGTGTGGGGCCGCCACTTCCGCTCCGGCCGCGCCTGCCCCGAGGCCTTCCTTGTGTGATCAGTGCTCAGTGCTCAGTGCTCAGCACGGGGCTGGTGGCCAGCGGCCTGCCTGCATTGTCCCAAAGGTCCAGTCCAGGGGGGGGGGGGCGTTTCTGCGAAAGGTGAAGTCATGCCGTTTTGCCTAAAATTGGCCACTTCGAAAAAAGGGGGGGGGTTTTACCCCTTTTGCGCGCAACTGAAATTTTCCAAAACGTGCCGCGGGGGGTAACCTTGGATGTGCACAAGTGCGTATTTGCCCATTTTTTGGGCATGCAGAAGGAAATTTGGGGGTGTCTTGCTTCGAAAGTGACGGATCTTTGCACGCTTACTTGATGCTGCTGTTTCACATATCAGGTGTGGCAGGGATGCGGTGGCCTAAGGGGTTAGCATACAACAACGGAGGCCTCCACTCTACCTCCTCACCAATGCAATGGTGGTTGTAGCTGCCCACACACCCTGCCGGGGGGGGCCATGGACGATTTCTCTTTGGCGCGGCCCAACACCGAAGAGGGTGCCTCACAGGGTGCCCAATCCTGCCAGACGTACGTTTCGTCACGTTTCGCGTTTCGCGTCACCGCTTCATGGGGTGCCCAGTCCCACAATACGGTCGTTTCGAATCGTTTCGCGTTTCGGATCACCGCTTCATGGGGTGCCCAATCCCACAATGCGGTCGTTTCGAGTCGTTTTGTGTTTCACGGGGTGCCCAATCCCGGAACTTTGGTTGTGCCAACAACAAGTACATCGTCTGTCACGCTGTGGTTGTGTGTTGTTGTGTGTCTCGCGGCAATGCGCGGAACCGCATGCACTTCGCACCCCCCCCAAAACAAAAACTCCCTAGCGGTAACACCCATCTACCACTTTCACTTCAATCTCTATTTCCTCAAGGCACCGCTTGCACTGCGTTGGTCTCAAGCCCCCCGCCATAGCGTAACGTCTCATGCACCTGCTTGTGCACCTCACGTCATCTTCTACTTCCGCTGCCTTTTGGAGTCCCTACTCGACTTCCGTTGTGGTGCTTGTCGCTTCTGTGCCACTGAAGCTGCCACGGGTGCCTTCCCACTTTTCACTTGCTTGCCTTGCCCACGGGGTTGCTTGGTGGTCTTCTTGTACACTTTCTTGTGTCCTGTCGCAACGACCACTTTGGCACTGCTGTCCGAACTGCTGATGTCCGACGATGTAGAGGACGTCCCACCACTACTAGAATTGGTCGTTGACGAACTATCCGTGTCGGACCCGTCTGACTCATCGGACGCGCGACGCTCGGAACGCCAATCTTCATCGGCCTCACTTGTAGGTCGTTGTGTGCCATATTTGTCCCCTCCTTCACCACCCGTGGTTGTGGCTTGTCCCATGCCTTCCTTTGCTTCCTTGTCCACATGAATGGTAATCCGCCGCACCTTTTTTGCTTTCTCCGCCTTTGTCTTCCGAGCACACCGGGCAATCTGCTTCTCCACAACCCAATCACTTACTTCAATTGTTTCGGGGTCCAAGCCGGGATGCACGAGCCGCATGTGGTACTCGATATTCAATGTGAATGGTGATGTGGTGCACATCGGAACCGGACACTTCCTTGGGACATTGCGCTTCTTTTCCAATGCCTTCTTGTACTTGAAGCTATACCGGTAAGGGCAGTTGGTGGACACCTTCGACCCATTCAACGTGGTTTCGCAAGTCCCGGTGGAACGACCGCAAAAGCCACATGGCTCCGCTTTTCCATGGTGGCGTGCATCCACCATGGCATCACCTTTAGCAATGTGCTCTGCCACGTGGTCCAACATTATGCGCCAGGGCACCGCCGCATCACAAAACAGGCAACATCGTACATCATCTGCAAGCCGCAAGTCGCAAGCCTTCACTCCATCGTATGGCTCTGCTACGAACACGGGGCAGTACTTGCTGTCTTGGGCCGCGGCATCTATGAACGTATTCAAGATGTTCGGGTCTACTTCCCATCTTTCCTCATCGGTGATGTCCAAGTCCACAAAGGTGGTGCTCGCTGCGTCCACGTTGATGGTGGGACCAAACCTACCACTCCATTGCAGTGCCACTTCCGCGTTTGGCCGGGAAAACGACAAGAATTCTCCACTAAGCTTCGCACCTTGGGTGTGCTTCAAGCCCATGGCCGACGGATGTGCAATCGTTGTGCCTTCCAAAGTACACTTCAGCAAGCTGAAGACCCCTGCTGATGTGCACTTACCCTTTGATGGCGAATTGTACGTTACCAACGTCGCAAACGGCGTTCCGGGCGCAACCGCATCTACGGGCGGGGGTGCAACACGTGGTCCCGGACATCACCTTGCCCACAAGTGGGCCACTTCTGATTTTGTCCCCCGCTCTAAAGCGGAGGGGATCCCCGAGGCGGCAGGGGTTGCGTAGCCACCTTGCCCACTTGGGGGCCACTTCTGATTTTGTCCCCCGCTCTGAAGCGGTGGGGATCCCCGAGACGGCAGGGGTTACGTAGCCACCTTGCCCACAAGTGGGCCACTTCTGATTTTGTCCCCCGCTCTAAAAGCGGTGGGGACCCCCCAGGCGACAGGGGCTACGTAGCCACCTTGCCCACAAGTGGGCCACTTCTGATTTTGCCCCGCGCTCTAAAAGCGGTGGGGACCCCCCAGGCGGCAGGGGTTACGTAGCCACCTTGCCCATTTGTGGGCCCCTTCTGATTTTGCCCCCCGCTTGCGTTGCTTAGGAACATCTGGCCAATTTGGATTTTGTCCCCTTTTGTTTGATGGTCCCCCCGGACATCAACGGTTAGCACGTGGAAGTTGAATCTTTGTGACAGGGGGGTTTTGGCAGGGTTTATGGCGTAGGACGGAGCCTCGAACAATTTTGCCTTGTGTGTTCTTCCAGCCCCCACTTCTCACATCACAGCGTTGGGTCTAATGGCTCAGCAACATGCCTCAGAAATTTTGCCTATCCGTTTGGGTGACCTCACATGCAATGGGATCATTTGCAAGCACGACGCCACCACCCTCCGCGTTCTTGGCGATCAAACTAGTCGATCGTCTTGTGCGTTGCTATTGGGCCGGAAACAGCAGTGCGAGGCAACTCAAGCTCTGAAGTCCCCGAAGGTCATGTTTGGGAGTCATTCTTGCAAATTGCAGATGGGCCGGACCGGTCGGCGGCATATGTTAAACTAAATGACGGGTCCACCGTCCACATGGCCCCGTACATCAACAAGGTTTTCAACGGCAATTTTGGAGCATGATTCTACGGAGCGGTTGCGAAGGGTGAGAGGTGAAGGACGGTAACCCCTGCCGCCTCGGGGATCCCCACCGCTTCAGAGCGGGGGACAAAATCAGAAGTGGCCCACTTGTGCGCAAAGTGGCTACGTAACCCCTGCCGCCTCGGGGATCCCCACCGCTTCGAAGCGGGGGACAAAATCAGAAGTGGCCCGCTTGTGGGCAAGGTGGCTACGTAACCCCCGCCGTCTCGGGGATCCCCACCGCTTCAGAGCGGGGGGGCAAAATCAGAAGTGGCCCCCTTGTGGGCAAGGTGGCTACATAACCCCTGCCGTCTCGGGGATCCCCACCGCTTTTAGAGCGGGGGACAAAATCAGAAGTGGCCCACAAGTGGGCAAGGTGGCTACGTAACCCCTGCCGTCTCGGGGATCCCCACCACTTCAGAGCGGGGGGCTAAATCAGAAGTGGCCCACAAGTGGTCAAAAGTGCTATATAGTGGTAGTGTGAAGGAAGGAAATCATATTAAGGAGCAATAGTCCATGGGGCTTCTACCCATTCCAGCTCCCAGACTCACCCAAGGGGCAAGTCGCGCGGGTTTCTGGAGAGCTGCCGCCCTGTATGACAAGAGGCTCCTCCCTCCGTCCTTTAAGTTGCCTCACGTGAGGCCCGTCCATGCTTCATGAGCCCATCCGCGCTGTTGGAAGACAGAGTACCCTCCTGCATGCTGTACAGCATGGTGGAGTGTCGTGCATGGGGATCACGAACCCACCCCTGGCCCTGTCGGGCCATGCCAGGCAATTCCGTGCAGAGCCGCTGTGCTCCGCGAAGAGAGGGAAAAGTAAAGGGGGTAGGGGGCCACTCCCCCACGGAGGGTGGGGTAGAGTACTGGACTTCGTACTGACCCATGTCCTCATCGCACTCACGATGAGTGCTGCCCGCTCGTGGGGCAGACATCACGCTCTCAAAAAGTGGCGCCAGCAGGGTGGGGGGCAGATCGGGGGGGGCAGAATACTGGACTGCATACTGTTGCACGTCCTCATCAGACGCACTCTGAGTGCTGTTCCTTCGCGGGGTAGACATGGCGCTCTCAAATAGGGGCGCCAGCAGGATGGGGGGCAGGTGAGGTGGATCCTGCTGTCGGTTAGACCCCCCCCCTGGTGTGCACGCGGGCGACCAATGTTCTGGGGACATGTGCCGCACTAAGTGCCAACTGGAAGTCACCGCCAGCGACCATGCCGGGGATGGCGAGTATTGCCCTGGCTTACTCAGCACCCGCGGAGACGGGGTGCTAATTATATTGAACCCCATCGGAGGGCCGGTGGGCAGGACCGCGGCGCGTGAAGTCCGCGCGCTGGGCCGTGTTTCCCTTTGGGGCGGCAGCGGCTGTGGCTTGGCGTGTGGCACTCTGATCTGCTGCAGCATCCGTGCTATCCCCGGGGGAATGTCGCGTCCCCCTTCGTTTGGAGGCTGCACCGGGCTCCGTGTCGGTAGTGGGGTGCGCTGCCCCTCTGGGGTGCTTACCACCACTATGCGTGACGCCCGCTCAGGAGTGATAACTCCTGTGAGCTGTAGGTATGAGAGCGCGTGCCTGGACATGGGGAGGGGAGCTCCGGCTGGGCCCCTGTGACGGCCTGGGGCCTCCAGGGCCGTATGTGACTGCTCATCCCCTTGCTGCAGTTGGGGTCGCTTGCGTCGTGGGCTCCCCCGCCCTTCCGTGATGGACTGCCGCCTTTTGACCCCTCGGGGCGCCCGCGCGGGAGGCACCCTACGCCGTGACTTCCTCGGCGCCGGGTTCCCTGACCGGTGAACGGATCGGGCCCTGGGAGCGCGTGTGCGGGGCACTCTATATAGTGGTAGTGTGAGGTGCACTAAGCAAACCCTTCCCCCAAAAAAGGGGGGGGTTTCGGTTATGTGAAAACCCTACTTTTGCCTAAAATTTTGGCGAACGAAAAAAGGGGGGGGTTATGTAAAACCCCCCATGCTGTCGTTCTCCGCAGAAACGCCCCCCCCCTGGTCCAGTCCCTGCCTCTGTGGCTGGCGTCAGGGCATCGGGCTCAGGGCTTTACCGCCCGGGTCACTCTGCCGCTTGAGTCTGGGAGGGCGGGTCGTGGCCCGCATTCGGTGTTCCATGTCTGCGCTTTAGGCGGGCTTTGCTGGCAAGGCCTCACTAAACTTAGGGGCCTCAATAGGTCAGTGGACCCGCCACTTAGCTCCAGCCGCGCCTGCCTCACGACCTTCATTGCCATCTCAGTTCCTTGACTTGGGGGGGGGGGCGGGCGTCTTTGACGAGCCCGCCCGAGACGCGGCCCCGGCGCTAATCGCTGCGGCGGGGGGCGCGGGGCGGCCACGGCACCAGCGCACTGGTCGTCCGCATCACCTCCGCGTAGTCCGGCCGGCGCTCCAGCGACCGCTGGTCCATCAGCGGCACCGACGCCGCCCGGAAGAACACCCACATCCCCAGCGCCCCCCCGCACAGCGCTGGCTCCGGCCCCACGGCCCCCGCCCCCACCGCGAGGCCCAGCAGCCCCGTCCAGAACAGGCACTCGCCGAAGTAGTTCGGGTGGCGCGACCACCGCCACAGGCCCTCCCGCATCGACGTGGGCGGCCGCCCGCTCTCCCGCTGCCGGAACCGCCGCAGCTGCTCGTCCGCCACCGCCTCCACGACCAGCGCCGCGGCGGCGACGCCAGCGCCGAGGGCATCGACGAGGCCGAGGGGGGGCGCGGCGGTGCCCTGCAGGAGTACGCGCCCGACGGGGCAGAGGGCGGCGAACACGAGGAGCGTGGGGGTGACGTGGAGGCTGGCGAGGCTGAAGGCCCAGTAGGCGGCCTCGCTGGGCATGCGCTGCGTGCGGATCTGCTCGTAGCGCCAGTCCTCGTGCGCCAGCCCCCGCGTCCACCCGTCCCACGGCACCCCCACGAGGAATCTGACGGAGAGGGAGGGGGGGGGGGGCAGTTGGGGGGGGAGGAGGGCAGCGGCACTGCGGCGGGGCACGCGGAGGGGGCACTGGGCTGGCGGCCCAGTGCAGCTCCGGGGGGAATGAAGCAACGGATACTCAGGTACCATATGACCCCCGTGTCACAGGCCATAGGTCACAGCTCGAACCAGTGCTGAATGTTGCCTTGAGTTTGCCCCTCGGGGCTATCGAATGTTTTATAGGCTGGTTCTCACCGCAACCTTGGTTGCTTGGGCCAGACAGCTCCGGGGGGAGGGGGGCCCTTTGAGCCTGTCCCCCAGACCCCCCCCCCCTAATTAGGCCCCAAGGGCCGGGCCCACCACAAAGCACCGCAGGACCTCTGAAATCGCGGTTTCACACATGAATTTGGCAAATCCGGTGCACCACCCGTTTTTTTTTTGGCACTGGGGGAAAAATAAGGTCCAGCCCTTCGAGCCTGTTTTCCAGAACCCCCCCCCCCCTCCCCTAAGTCACACCGGCTCGAAGGGCCCCCCTCCCCCGGAGTTGTAATGGACTGCGGGCCCTAGTGCCCCCCCCCCCGGGTCCGCAGCCCTGCCACCCCCCGTGTGCAGTACATGCGGAGGCAGCAGGGCCCAGAGAGGGGAGGGCGGCAGCAGAGCAGTGCGCCGCCCCATCCACCCCCGGGGCCCTCTCCCCCTCCCCTCGGCAGGGATGCATTGGAAGGGGGGGAGGTTACCCCCCCCCCCCCCCCCTCCAGGGCGCCCAGCCTACGCCCAGCCACTGTCTCCCTGACTCCAAGTGCCTGCCTCAATGGCACTTGTAACCGACAGTAACCGCCCCCCAACCGCTTTGGCAACCTCCTCCAACCGCCTGCCTAACCGCTTCTGGGGCTGCCTCTGAGGCCCCTTCCCCTTCCGATGCATCGCTGCCCCTCGGCCCTGGGCCATCGCAGGGGAAGGGGGGTGTACCGCGTGGCCCAGGCCCAGAGCAGCACGAGGCACATGGTCTCCCGGGGCTCGTAGTACCAGAACCCCCCGGGGGCCTTGGCCTTCCAGTAGAACCCCAGGGCCAGGGGGGCGAGGACCCAGATAGGGGTCATAGACGGAGGAGTTGGAGTACCGCCGGGAGAAGCGGAACACGACGGCCGTGCCCAGGACGTCCAGGGCCAGGCCCTTCCAGAGGTCCCCGGGCAGCCACGGCGCCCGCTCGGCGTAGGGGGCGGCGAAGCAGGCCGCGGCCAGGGCCGTCGCGTACGCCAGGCAGCACGCGGAGGCCGGCACAGGGCGCGCGATCATGGGCGGTGCTCCCTGAGTCAAAGACACGCGGCGGAAATGGGGGTCAATGGTCTTGCCCGGCACCTTCGGCGCCCTATTTCGAGGCCCTAGCGTCTGCCAGGGAACATGTTCTCAGTAGCAATCAGCGCCGTACCATGGGCCACTCAGTAATACACCCCCCCCCCCGCACCACCAGAACTCAGTAGGAACTTGCTGCATCCAGCGTGTGGCTCAGTAGGACCCTGCTCCATCCGATCAGGTGTGAGCGGGCAGACACTGGCGGCAAGTCTGGTGCTGTCCAGTGCCCCTTCGCCGCAGCCTCCCCAGCCCGACCATCCTCCTTCCACTCGTTCTGGACATTGGGCAGCGGTCCCTCACCGCCGTGACGGTGCAGCCCAGCGGCCCAGGGGGGCCTCCTTCACAGCACCTTGGCACCGTTGCACCTTCCGCGCCCCCTTCCGCCTCCGGTCGTGCGTCACATGTGTCCCATCGCGCGGGCGCGGGACGGCGATGCCTCGGTCCCCCGGATCGCGTGTGCCACTCCGCAGTGGCGCGGTGCACCCGATGTATTGGATTTGGTGCCTGCGGTGCCGGGGCATGGGCACCCTCCGGGGGGGGAATGTGTCCCCGAGCCCCGCCCGGGCCCTGGGCTCCAACCCGTCGTCGGCCTCTCCTACCGCCTTCCCCAATGGGACAAACCGTTTGGATGGCCATGGCCCATGCCAACCACCGCCGTACCCGTGCACTTCTGCGCTTTTGGATTCCACATTTGCTACACCTTGGCTCACACGCTTGAAGGCAATGCGGCATATATGTTACTACACCCCTCTCCCCTTAAATCTAGCTAACAAGCAACAAGCAACAAGCAACAACAAGCAAGCAAGCACTTCTCCTTTCCGTTTTGGCCATTGCTCGGCCTCATCGCTCCGGGCTCTACTCTACTCTAGCCATTCTAGAGCCTAGGTGGTGGCCTTGCCAAATCCAAGTTTTGAGCCAAAAACTCACCGGTGGCGCCCTGGGGCGGGGGC
This sequence comes from Eutreptiella sp. 'Long Island Sound 2002', assembly GCA_964036045.1. NCBI lineage: Eukaryota > Euglenozoa > Euglenophyceae > Eutreptiales > Eutreptiaceae > Eutreptiella > Eutreptiella sp. 'Long Island Sound 2002'. Next base: position 19,768,737 of record OZ038385.1, read on the forward strand.
GCCAAGTCGGGAGGTGCCCTCCCAAAACTGCGCATTTTGTGCCCCAAAACAGCCTTTTTTGGCCCAAAGCTGTCCCGAAACCCGCTCAAAACGAACAAACGAAGGGAAACGGTTTGTAGACATCACGTGCGCCTCAATTGCCCCTTGACAAAGAGCCCTTTGTTGCCCTTCAACTCCACGATATGTCCGAGAAACGGCCCAAAAATGGCTAAAAATGGCCTAAATGTGCGCTGTTCGTGTCAAACAAGCCCAAAACCAAGCACGGGCCGTATCTTGGGCTACGTGGCTGAAAACCGAATTCCGAGCGCACCTATTCCACCCGCAACCCCCCACTTTTTGTGGTTTCCAAGCCTCAGAATCGCCCAACGAGACGCCTAGACCCCCGTACAAGTGGTCACTTGGTGGAGCCGGAGGGCAGCACAACCCGCGCACCGTTGGGGCCATCGGTGGGTCCACCGGGGTCCCCGGGGCGAAAAAAAAGATTTTTCTCAAAGTTGTTCCTAGACCACTTGGGATGCTCAAACAAGTGTTTTTAGGCCGTTTTGAGCCCGTGGTGGCGCGTTATGGGCCATGGAAAATCCCAAAATGCCTTGAAAATGGCCCGTTTCAAGACCAAAAATCGGTCAAAAATGGGTCAAAAACACATTTTTCCAAAAGTGATCCTGGGCCATTCGGGATGCTCAGACGAGTGCGTTTAGCCCATTTTAAGCCCGTGGTGACGCGGTTGATACACTACACGTGCGGCTTGACTTCACCGTGTCAAAGAGCCCTCTAGTGCCCTTCAACTCCACGATACGTCCGAGAAACGGCCAAAAAAGGCGCCAAAAAGCCCCGACATCTGCGCAATGTGCACCAACACCCCGAAACCAAGCACGGGCCGTATCTTGGGCTACGTGCCTCAAAATCCGATTCCGAGGGTACGTATTCCACCCGCAAACCCCCACTTTTTGTGGTTTCCAAGCCTCAGAATCGCCCAACGAGACGCCTCGACCCCCGTACCAGTGCTCACTTGGTGGAGCCGGGGGGCAGCCCGGCCCGCGCACGGCGCGGGCCAACAGTGGGTCCACCAGGGTCCCCGGGGCGAAAAAAATCATTTTTTCCAAAGTTGTTCCCAGACCACTTGGGATGCTCAAACAAGTGTTTTTAGCCCATTTTGAGCCCGTGGTGACGCGTTTTGAGCCATGGAAAATCCCAAAATGCCTTGAAAATGGGCCGTTTTGGGACCAAAAGTGGGTCAAAAATGGGTCAGAAACGCGTTTTTCCAAAAGTGATCTTGGACCATTTGGGATGCTCAAACAAGTGTTTTTAGCCCGTTTTGAGCCCGTGGTGACGCGTTTTGAGCCATGGAAAATCCCAAAATGCCTTGAAAATGGGCCGTTTTGGGACCAAAAGTGGGTCAAAAATGGGTCAAAAACGTGTTTTTCCAAAAGTGATCTTGGACCATTTGGGATGCTCACACAAGTGTTTTTAGCCCATTTTGAGCCCGTGGTGACACGTTGTGGCCCATGGAAAATCCCAAAATGCCTTGAAAATTGGCCATTTTGGGACCAAAAGTGGGTCAAAAATGGGTCAGAAACGCGTTTTTCCAAAATTGATCTTGCACCATTTGGGATGCTCACACAAGTGTTTTTAGCCCATTTTGAGCCCGTGGTGACGTGTTTTCGCCCATGGAAAATCCCAAAATGCCTTGAAAATTGGCCGTTTTGGGACCAAAAGTGGGTCAAAAATGGGTCAGAAACGCGTTTTTCCAAAATTGATCCCGGACCATTTGGGATGCTCAAACAAGTGTTTTTGACTCATTTTGAGCCCATTTGGACGGGTTTTGGCCCATGGAAATCCCAATATTCCTTGAAAAGGGGCTGTTTTGGGAGCAAAAATGGGTGAAAAATTGGTCAAAAACACGTTTTTCCAAAAGTGATCTTGGACCATTGGGGGTGCACAAACAAGTGAATTGAGCCCATTTTGAGCCCGTTTTGATCGAGTTTAGTCCCTTGCGCCACGTGTATGCACCAAGTTGTACCCCTCGCACGTACCTTAGAGTGGAGCCACATAGAGTATGGGAGAGGGGTGTAGATTAGAGGATATATATATATATATATATATATATTACATATATATATATATATATGGCCCTTGAGAGCTTTACGCCCCCCCCCCCCTGTTTACGCCCCCCCCCCCTGGGGGCTGTGGGGTGCCTCGACTTACCTCCTCTGGCCCTCGAGACACGAAGAAGACGCGAAATGGAATGCTCGCTACGGCTCGCTGCGCTCGACGCGGGGGCCAGCCCCCGCACCCCCCTAAAATAACAAGACTCCTGCACTGCTACAGACCGCCTTTTGTGTGTACCGCCTTGTGTATGTACCGCCTTGTGTGTGCACCGCCGGTCCTACTATGCATTCGGCTCGCTGCGCTCGACGCGGGGGCCAGCCCCTGCACCCCCCTAAAATAACAAGACTCTTGCACTGCTACAGACCGCCTTTTGTGTGTACCGCCTTGTGTATGTACCGCCTTGTGTGTGCACCGCCGGTCCTACTATGCATTCGGCTCGCTGCGCTCGACGCGGGGGCCAGCCCCTGCAGCCCCCTTAAATAACAAGACTCCTGCACTGCTACAGACCGCCTTTTGTGTGTACCGCCTTGTGTATGCCCCGCCTTGTGTATGCCCCGCCAACCCTACCCCGCTACGGCTCGCTACGCTCGACGATAGATACCTCGATGACCCAGTTTGGGGGGCACCAGGGGGGGGGGCGTAAAAAAGGGGGGGGGCGTAAAGCTCTCATGGACCATATATATATATACATATATATATTACATATATATACATATATATATACATATATACATATATATATATATATATATATATATATATTCAAAAAGGCCAGTTCGAAGAGTGCCAAATGCCGCAGTGGGCCAAGTTCGAAGCTAAATACAGATTTCGGCAAAGCCAGGGTGTGCATACGGGCTTCAGCTCATGGCTGGGCCCCCATGTTTTCGCGTTGAGGTTGGTGTTGTCATGTTAGAGGGATTTCCCACGCGTTTGGATCCTAGTGCGCTTTTTGTAGTTTTGGTAATGGTAGCAACGGGACTTCCCACGAGGTGGGGTCCCACTGTTCCCGTGGTCGTTTCCGTGTGAGGAAAATCGTCTGTTGTGCCTGCCTGGATGCAACCCAGTACAGGGCCGTTTTTTGTTGGTAGCTGCTTTCGGTCTCATGCATCAAATTCATGATGTGTTCCTGCCGGAGCCATGTATACTGTGCCTGGTGCATGTGGTGAGCCAGTAGTAGGTCGGTGTGTGTGCGCAGTCTCTCAAACCTCTCGTATGTGAGGAGTGATGTTTTTATGTCTGCGTACCGTCTCACGGTGTCGTGTTTCGCCCGTTCGTACCATCGCCGGCGTTCCAAGCACATTGTTGCATATGTGTTGTGCAGTCGTTGTGCCTCTATATGTTCCTTTAGCAGGTTTGTAACCAGCAGATGGGTTCCGTCTTGGTTGTGAGTGTGTTGGTACACTGTGTATCATTCCTGAAAGTGTCGTCGTGCTGTCTCTGCGGCGTGTGCATCACAGTAGCGTGCGCGTTGTGCGTGCTGCCTAGCCAGTGTTTTTGAGGCCGTTAGGTAGTGCTCCCACCGTGTAGTATCGCTGTCGAGGCACCGACGTGTGGTGTTCGCTCTTCCTGCGTCGGCTCACATGTTCCATGTATGCTTGCAAACCAAGACACTGCCTCATCATCGTTTGCGGCGTGCGCTGCCTGGAGCCACATTTCGGGGTCTATGGGCCCCGTTGTCGCCGTTTCGGCCTTACGCTTACGGTTCCACGCGCAGCACCGCAATGGCGCTCCGACTTGGTTGCGCAAGTTTTGTGCTGTTTCTCGTAGAGGCAGTGGTTGCGCAACAAACCTTGTCAGCCATAGCAGTGATGGTGGCTGTTGTGGTGTGGGGTCGGCCAATTTTCGTCTCAGGGTGGACGGCCTGGATCATGCGGAACTGGAAGAGGCCTACCCCTGCCCGTAGTTTGTGTCTTTTTGTTGTGGGTATGGCATCGATGAGGGACAGCGGGATGAGTAGTCTGGCGCATAACCAGATTTCATGGCTGGTGGCCGTTGCCTGCCATTGGCAGGCGTACTGGGTCCAGTCAGTCCAGCTCCTTCGCCACAGGTCCCAGAATTCACCCAAGGCGGGGCAGTATGCTAGTCATGACTGCACCGACGCCCCGTGTTGTTGGCCACAGTTGGCGCACAGGGCGGGTAGTCGCTCCCAGGGTGCGCCTGTTCCCCACCACCTTACCTGTCCCCAGAGCCAGGGGGTCCATGCGTTTCGTCTGTAGTGTCTCATGGGGAGCGAGCTCACCCAGTGTACCTCCGCGGTGTGTTTTTGTCTACGCACTTGCATGATCCATGCCTTTGCAGGCGTGGGCATGATTTGTCCAATGAGGGCAATATCGTGTGGTTGTGGTTGTTGGGAATCCATGGGCAGGTTGTCGCCCATATTCGCAAGGACATCAAAGTGGTTGTTTCCTTGCATGTCCTTATAGTCGTTATACATGGTTGCTTGTTCGAGAGTGCGCTGCCCAGGGGTCCACCGTATGGTGAGCCGTTTCGTCGAGGCATTGTGGTAGCCTATGTCGCGGTAGTCTTGGTCTTTGACCACCCCTTTGCGCTTCATAGGGGTGGTTTTGACCACGCCCTGGTTGTCGAGTATGATTTCGTCTCCCTCGTTGGCCAGTTCAGAGGCCAGCGCGCAGGCAATTGTCTCAGCCCGGTACACCTGTTGAGGTCCGTGTACGCGGAATGCTGCGCGGTAGTTTCCATAGTATATTCCTCCTCCTGCTCTCCCTTGTCGTTTCGACCCGTCTGTATACCACCTTGTGGTGGTGGGTTCCCCCGTGTAGTGTATGGTGATCCCGTGGAGTTTCCGTTGGTGTGGTAGTGTCTGGGACACCTCTAGGGTTTCTTTGAGTGTTGGTTCGTCGGGTGGATTCATCCAGCTATAGTCCAGGCGGTTTGTGGCCGGCCGAGTTTTTCCCGCGTTTATTTCTTGGTCCTCCTTTGAGCTCTCTGGGTCATAGAGGCCCGCAGACAGGGGGCGGTGCTGTCTAGGTTGGGAGATGCGCTGGCCCACCGTGCCCCCTAGGGCTCGGACGGCGTCAATATATTTATATTGGGTTGCGGTGAGTTGCTGTGTGGGGCCGCTGTTTTATAATTCTTGCTGTCCGAGTGTGCCCCACCGGGTGATGTAAGACCACCATAGTTGTTGTAGGCCTAGTCCCCCGTGGCTTAGGTTTGTCGTGAGTCGGTGTTTGTTCATTTGCTGTTCTATTCCGGGTGTGTCCCTTATGTAGTGTAGGAGTATGTCGTCCCATAGTGCCATCCGGGACCTGTTCCCAAGGAAGAGCTCCCTGTACGTCCACCGGGGGATGAGGACGGCGTTGATGATGGCTACCTTCTCATAGGCGTTTAGCGGCAGGGTTCTGTATGCCACTATGTCATGGTGCGGTTGTGTGGTCACCATGTCCCATGTTGTTTCTTCTTGTGTGGGGTGGGCTAGTACGTGGCCCAGGTAAGTCAGTATGGGTGGGCGCACGGGGATCAGCTGGTGTTGCCATGTGATGGGCTCCAAGTTAGAGTCTTTGGCCCAGTGATACACTTTGGTTTTGTCTTTGTTGAAGCGTAACCCCATTGTGTGCGCCACTTCTTGTAGTGTATCCAGGGTGTGCAGCAGTGAGCCCGTCGTGGGTGCACGTACCGCGATGTCATCGACGAACACGTAAAGGCAGGCATCCGGGCATCGTTCCTTGGTTTCCCTAAGTAGGATGTCGGAGTATAGGAGGAAAAATGTTGGGGAGAGGGGGCACCCCTCTTTCATTCCCCTGGTAGGGCGTATCGGTAGATCCCGTCCGTGTAGGGACAGTACGGCTGGCGTGTGTTGGTAAATTTCACCCAGCATTCTTATGATGTTTTCCGGTGCCCCTGCTTCCTTGACGATTCTGGTCAGCATTGGTCGGGGGACCGAGGGGAATGCCTTGGCTACGTCTAGGAGGGCCACGTACCCGTCTTGGGTGTGTAGGTCGTTCAGTAGTTTTGTGGCGAGGGTCGTGGTGTTTCGGCCTTGTAAGGCCCCGTGTTGTATGTCCAAAAGTCCTGGGGTCATGGCAGCAATGCGGCATATATCACAAAGACTCTCAAGAAACACTTCTTTGGGTATTTCACCGTCTCAACCATGCAATTGTGCGCACCACGTTTGCAAAACGGCCCATTCCCACTTCAGGGGAATGCCGTAAATCAGCCGTAGAAAAACTGAGATAGTATAGCACACTGCATCAATCAAATCCGGCGGGACACTGGCAATCGCCACATACACGTTGTCCCGGTAGCGACACATCACCACAAAGGTCGCCCACAGATCCTGTACTCCACGGGATAGGGTTCATGGCTTCGGCTGCTGCCCCTTTGACAGAGCTAGGCGCTTTAAGGAAGTTAGCGACTCTGTCTCGGTTCCGTCTCGGGGTGCTTTTGATACTTGTGCCTACTCTACCTTTCGATGCCCCTTACAGGGGGAGGTCGCAATAAAATTGATCTTACTGCCTCCCAGTTTGACCAAGGCCACCCCTCTTTCCACTGGGTCCCATCAATTATCATAGTTTCATGATCAACATCGAATAGGGCGCTCTGTGACCCTGTGTGTCCACATGCATCGCATCTGTCGGTCCCATCTGCTGCTGACATGTTTTCACGTGTGTTGTCAGTTACCATCCGGCGCAGACGGCGAGTCTCGTGGCACGAGTGAAAACATGTGACGTACTGCCCCCCCCCCCCCTTGTAATAGCTACGGAAAGTCCCAAATTAATACGGTCCTTATGGCTACTGTAGCTTGGACAAGGCCGTAGCTTGCGCGCAACACATACATGGTGAGCTGGTGCAAGAAAGGGGGAAATAATGCAGAAATATCCCCAATCAGAGCTATGTGGGTTGAAGAGGACAAACACTCACAAGAAATGTGTCCATGACCCGATGTAACTGGCAAATTCGTCACCAAACCAATGTCTTATGTGGCCGCACTACATTTGTACCGAATCAAATTAGGTCCCAAATTAATACGGTCCCTACGCTCGCTGTAGCTTGGACAAGGGCGCAGCTATTACAAGGGGGGGGGGGGGTTACAACACAGGTCGTTCACTACCGTCGTCCAGCACAACTGTGAGACACTGTGAATGTATGATTGAAGTAGGCCGGCGCACACATTTGGTATTGACTGGATGTTCAGTGGCACTTGGTCAAGCAGTAGCAACCCATGTACGAATGCCCCGTCTCCTACAGGTCTTCGCAAACAACTTTCGTTCACTTGGTCCACGGTTGTTCTAGCATGTGCATTCAGCACCACGGCTGGAGGCAACTCTGGGAATTTGGTGATTGCATGGATAAACAATAAGCCAAACAACCGGTCACGGACACACATATCCGTGGCGCTGTGACAAACAACTTCTCTCTTCCAGTCTTCATGGTCGTAGAAACAGGGGGTGTCATCGAGTGCCATACTGAACAACATATGTGCATCTTGTTCACAAGGGGGGTGCCATTAAGTGCCATGTTGAACATCTTGTTCACGAGGGTGTGTCATCAAGGTCCATACTTAACAACATATGTGCATCTTGTTCACAAGGGGGTGTCATCAAGTTCCATACTCAACAACATATGTGCATCTTGTTCACAAGGGGGGTGCCATTAAGTGCCATGTTGAACATCTTGTTCACAAGGGGGTGTCATCAAGTTCCATACTCAACAACATATGTGCATCTTGTTCACAAGGACGGTGTCATTGAGTGCCATGGAACATCTTGCTCACAAGGGGGTGTCATCAAGTACCCTAATCTTACTGGCACCAGCATTTTGTGGAGTTCATGTTTGAATCACATCTCAACCAAACGCATGTTGTGTCAAGCCTCAAAACTCGATGTTTTGGTTCAACCCAAATAAGCGTCTTTTTGGGAATTAGTTGGAAGATTTTGTGCCAATCGATGGCAAAAATCAGGTGTTGGCATACCGGATGTTATTTTCCAAACAATCGGCACCACCACAGAATTCGAAAAACAGTTGCCACCCATCAAAAGTCTTTTCAGTGATACACCACATCCCTTTTTTGCACCGAAAAGAGAAAACCATGTTTCCCCCTCTTCAAATTATCAAACATTACAATGGCATTACCTAGAAAACGAACACTATGCGAGCCCCCCAAATTGACATTTGAACGAACCCCACAAAAGTGCCTCCATAGCACCAGGTTTACCACACATGATGCACAGGTGGGGAATCACTAAGGGTTCACAGACCATTTTGGGCCACTATACCTACTATACTATATGACAGCCGGCGATGCAGAACCCGGCAAGCTACGGCATGTAGATGAAGCACTCATCGTGGCATGGAGGCGCGGTTCTTGTTCCCTGATTACTCAAGATTTAACAGAGATGGCTTTCACCACGTACCCACCCGAAAGGCTGCGGCCAGCCTACAATGATTGATGTGCGCTGCAGGCTTACCAATATGTGAAAACTTGACTGCGACCAAAACCCACGGGGGGGGGGGGCAACCCCTCGGTTCTGGACGCCAACTACCCCCCCCCCGACTAACTGTTGGCCGGAGGCCCCTTGGGGGGGGTGGGGATTGGAGGGGGGGGGGTCACGGAGGGCGAAGGGGGGGGGGGGGGTTGCGTCTCCACCCTCCTCCCTGCAAAGCCAAAACTGCAGTCACTGCTGTCACTGAAACTGTAATGTCTCCGGTCAGTCCATGTACAGCTCTGAGGGGCTGGGGGGGGGGGGGGGGCTCCGGGAGGGTCGGGGGGGGGGGTCCAAGTGGGGCTATTCGGGGTGGTGGTGGGGGGGAGGGTCCAGGTGGGGCGATTTGGGGTGTTGGGGGGCAGGGGGGGCACAGGCTCCCCTTGCCCTCCCTCTAACCATACCATCACCATAAACCTAACCCTAACCTTTGCAGCCAGCTAGATTGGCCATGCCAGCCATGTTGACTGGGCTGAACAAGATCCCCCAAATTTTCGTTCATGGCTGCTTTTGCCACATCATTGCTCCATTTTGGACCCCAACACTCACTTTGACCCTAGCCTAGGGTGAGAACTAGGGCTAGGGTTAGGGTCACCGAGCTGGTGGAACCAGTCTTGGTTTTATAACCCTTTTTAGTGTCTAGGGTGGACCTACCAGGTTTAGCAGCAGCAGCAGCAGCAGCAAGCAGCAGCAAGCAGCAGCAAGCAGCAAGCAAGCAGCAGCACGCGCGAAATGAGGAAAAATCAGAACTCTGCCGTGGTGCTTCAGATTCCGGTGAAATTTTGGTGGATGATACCTATGGGTGTGAAGTACAAGCACACAAGGTTTGAGCAAGAAACTCAACGGTGGCGGCCGGGAACGGGATTCGCAAGTGGCGGACCTCAGTTTCAAAAACTGCACTTTAGGGCGAAATACAGCCATTTTTGGGCCAAAAATGCCCTGGAACACATTCAAAACGGCCAAACGAAGGGAAACGGTGGGTACCCTTCACCTGCGGCTTGACTTCCCCGTGTCAACGAGCTCTTTGCGGCCCTCTAACTCCATGATATGTCCCGGAAACGGCCCAAAAAGGCCCCCAGAAGGTCCAAATGCCGACAGCCACAAACCAAGAACAGGCCATATCTTGGGCTACATGGCTCCAAATGCGATTCCGAGGGCACCTACTCCACCCGCAACCCCGCACTTTATGTGGTTTCCACCCCTCAGAATTGCCCAAACGGACGCCTAGACCCCAATACCTAGGCCCACTAGGCTGCGGCAAGCTGCAAGCTCAAGCCCAAACAGGTGGATGCCGAAATGGGTCAACAAGGTCCAATAGGGGCAAAAAGATGACTTTTCTCAAAAATGATCCTAGACCATGTGCGACGCTAAAACAAGTGTTTTTGGACCGTTTTGAGCTTGCGGTGGCGCAATTTGGTCCTCCGAAAATCCCAAAATGCCTTGAAAATGGGCTGTTTTGGGACCAAAAATGGGTCAAAAATGGGTCAAAAACGCATTTTTCCAAACCTCATCCTAGACCATTTGGGGTGCACAAACGGGTGAAATGAGCCCATTTTGAGCCCATTTTGGGGCATTTTGGCCCCTCAGAAGTCCAAAAAGCCTTGAAAGTGGGCCTCGTGGTGATGGGGTTCACTTGCAAGCTGATTTCACTTTGTCAAGAGCCATCCATGTGTGAATCATTCTTGATGTCCCTCACCAGTCATAGCTGATGTTCCCTCCCCCACCAGCTCGGTCCCAATATTCAGTCTTGATTAGGGTTAGGGTCAGGTGTAGGTGTAGGGTTAGGAGTAGGCTGAGGGTTGGGGGTGGGCGTTAGAGTCAAGGTTGGGTTTAAGGATAGTGTTGGGGTGCAAAGTGGACAAAATTTTCCTTAGGGCACCTTTGGTGTTCATGGAGGGTCGGGCGCCTTTGGCGCCCATGGACGCCTGAGGGCGACACCTTTGGCAACTAACTGTTGGCCAGAGGCCCCTAGGGGGGGGGGGGGGTTGGCATCCTAGGAGCCGCGGAGTCGCCTCCCCCCCGGGCCAAAACCAAAACCAAAAAGTCGAACCTGCCACAACAACCCAACGATCCAATCCTAGCCTTGGGTACAAGTGAAATACATCGGTAGGTGCGTTCCACAGTCCATATTTCCGGTTTTTTTGCTTACATGTATGTGTCCTAGATGGGTGTCCAGATCCCAGGGCAGCCAGCCCCAGCAGGTCTGCCCGGCTGTTCTTCAGCGAGTCACCACGGAAAATGAATCACAACCGCATCGACAAAACGACGGCCCCTGCAACCCCATGGCACTGTGTGGCACAGCAGGCAGCATAACATTCATAAGAAGAGTATGGGCCAATCAGAGAAGGAAACAAAACACCGTAGAGTAGCGAAGCAATGGGGGTGCCCCCTTTCCCATGCAAAACGTGTGCTGCAGACTACGGATGAACACCGCCGGGACTTTCAAGAGTTTGATCCGATGTGATTGACCTTAGAAGAGGTCTCACCGAAGGTTGCAACCTCAGTAGGCAGTCACTGAAAGAGCAGCAGCTCATGAAATCAAGGTTTGAGACTTTATGCATTCAAAATTGAACAATACAACATGCCACATGACATGCAACATCCCCAAAATACAACCGACGAAGACTGCTGACAACAACAGCCATGCATCTGCAGCGTGCATATGCACTCTGCACAGGTCATTGGACAAAAGAGACCTCCTCATCAAAGTTGCTCCTGTGTCTCCACGTGGTTGGAGCGAGATTGCCTGCAGACTATTGATTAAGGTCTCAGAGGTGGTGGTCACATGCCAAGAAAGCCACGCAGCAAGACTGGCATGGACTACAGCCGTATATAAGGCATGGATCGCAGCAGTGTGTTGGGCAGGCACACAAGGATTGTGTTCGGCATGGAATACACCAGTGTGTTGGGGCATGGAGTACACGAATATATGGAGCATGAAATCAACCATGGACACCACCTTGTATCGGGGTCCGCTACGTGCCTGACAATGTTGTCAACGCCTCACGTGCATACCCACCGCTTTCAAGTACTGCAAGAACTTGTTTGTGATGAATCAGCAATCTTAATTGAATCTTTGGTCCAGGGCAACTAGAGAGGGGTTATTTGCACAGTGTGGGCACCTCGCATGACGCTGTCGGATATCTCAATGTTCGGAGCACAACACGTGCACAGCCGCTGTCCCCTCCAGAGAGGTGCTCTGTAGGCAGGTGCCCTTAAGCAGACATGTACTTGGCAACCGCCTTGGTGCCCTCCTCATGCAGGGCTCAGAGCAAGCGCTTCATGCAGTTCAACAACTCCTCCTCTTCCTTGCACTGTTTCTGTTCATCCTGGTATTGCATTTGTTTGTCAAGCAATTGTGACCGAGCTTCATTGGCCAAAGCCTCATCGCAACTCTTGTTTATCAACACGATTGCCCGAGCTATTGTCTCATCCGACACATCCTCCGAGCCCAGATACTTCTTCAAGATAGCAGGTGTCTTGGCCCTCGCTGCTTTTTCTAATGCTTTCTTTGCTTCTTCGGCTGCCTTGGCCCTCGCAACTGGATCGTTTCTCATTTTCTCAGCCATCTTCTTCCTTTGTCTTTGGTTGTATTCTTCACGCTCTTGTTGCCCCCACGTAGTATCAGAGTCCCAGTCAAAATTGGGAGGATCAGAATCAGAGTCAGACATTGGCGTATGCGCGTTGACGTGCCTGTAAATTTGGAGTGTGGACAACTGCCCAGGCACCATCATTGGTTCAATTGGGGCAAGGGTGGCACGGCGCAACCTCGTCACCGCAGGCTCATACATCACAGCCGATGGTAAAAGAAAAAGAATACCACGATGGGGGACATCCGGTTAGCCCTTTCCTCCTGTCACTCGCTGCATGTACCTGCGTATCTAGGTGTCGGTGGTTTTCAATGGGACGGATAGGAGGAAGGACATGATTTTGATGCACAGTGAGTTTTCGTCGGGGATCGGGGTTTGGATCAGGAGGAACATGCCGAATGCTTGTTGGGTGGGTATATCCCTTTGTGCCGACTTGGTGTGAGCGTGTGCACATTGTTGGCCATGGGCCTTGCATGAATTGTTTGAGGGGGATGGGGTTGGGGAGGCCATGGGGCAGGGGCGGGGCCAGGGGTGTACGACGCAGTCCCGGACGGGAAGCGGAGGGGACTGCCGCGCAGGTCTGTGGCGGGGGCGGCGGGGCCTCTGGACTGCCCGCGGCGGACGGCGGTCCCGGGGCCCTGCGTCCTCCATTCAGCACCGATGGCGGGGGAACAGGCACCTCCGTCTTCTCTGGTCCCCCGACGCCCGCCCGATGGACGATCCTGTGCCCTGCGGAGTGCACAGGGGTGGGGGCATCGCAGGCGCCGATGACCGCCGGTGTTGTCTTCGGTGTGCGAGACAGGGCCCCTTGCCATCGGAATGGGCCATAACTCTACACACGTGTTCCAAATCGAAGCCGAAACCCTCTTTTTCGAGATGTTTGGGGCCGCCGGGCCAGCCCGGCCGCCCCGGCCCATGCCCTTTGCCCAGGCCTCGGGTGTGGCCGTGGGACATGGGGTCGACAGTCATGACGGATCCTCCGGTTCCGCCGTCGACCGATGCCCCCCTGAGGCCCATCTTGGTCCCCCGCCCCTCAGCCCCTCCCGGGCAGGCGGGCCCCTGAAAGGGGCGTCCACAGGCCCCCGAGGGGCGACCCCACGGACATGGGCATGCGGACCTCCGCCCCACAGCCCTGGACCCCAATGCCCCCCCCGCGGCACACGTACCCCCCACCCCGTCCCTCGGGGACCGTCGCCGCACAGCCCTCCCCTTGGCCCCGAGAGGACCAGTCACACAATGACGCCCCCCCCCCCCCCTCGTCCCTCCGGAGGGGGACTGTCCACGGGTGCCGTCCAGACATGCCACTACCGTGCGCCAGGGAAACATGTTCTCAGTAGCAATCAGCGCCGTACCATGGGCCACTCAGTAATCCCCCGCCCCCCCGCACCACCAGAACTCAGTAGGAACTTGCTGCATCCAGCGTGTGGCTTAGTAGGACCCTGCTCCATCCGATCATGTGTGAGCGGGTAGACACTGGCGGCAAGTCTGGTGCTGTCCAGTACCCCTTCTCCGCAGCCTCCCCAGCCCGACCATCCTCCTTCCACTCGTTCTGGAGATCGGGCAGCGGTCCCTCACCGCCGTGACGGTGCAGCCCAGCGGCCCAAGGGGGCCTCCTTCACAGCACCTCGGCACCGTTGCATCTTCCGCGCCCCCTTGTGAAACCTAGTATGCGCCGTGGTAAAACCTAGTAAAATGTAGTAAAACCCAGGAAAATGTAGGAAAACCTAGGAAAAAATTTTTTGAAAAAAATTTTCTGAAAAAGATTTTTTTTACTACGTAAAAAGATTAAAAAAAATTTTCACTAAGTTTCACCTCGGTCCACTAAGCCCTCCCCCCCCCCCCGGTTGCCGTTTTAAACAAGGTAGTCAACACTTCAATGATAGGTGGTACTTTTGTTTAAGGGCACAAGGCTCCCGAGTCGATTCTCGGCCACTTGTGTTAGTGGCGCCCCACCCAAGCCAAACCATCATGCACACCAAATAGTTGGCACTCGGCCAACAAAACAAAATATAACTGGGGTTGGGCAGTAGAAACAAAATCTGTGGGAACTACTTACAAGTAGTTACAAAAGACACGCTTGAAAATCAAGTAGGCCTTGGTATCTACATGGCGCGGTTTGCCTCGCACTATGGGATTATTGGTTCACATCCCAAACAGAGCCGTTTTCAACTCCCCTTGCAGCTCGGTGCAAAATGCTTAGTCATTTCGAAGTTGACCATCGGCATTTTGGGGATATTGAGGAGGCACTGCATACCACTTGCGACAGATCCACACACCACGACGGGTGTTAACAGCAGAAGCAGCAACAACAGTAGGCACACCAGGACGGGTGTCAACAGCAGCAGTAGCGACAACGACAGAAGCAACAGCAGAAGCAACAGTCTAGAATTGGCCGTCTAGAATTGGCGCAACCCAACACAAATCCCTGATTGACACAAGATGGACGCATGCAAGGCACAATGAAGAAACTTACATTCGTGGCACGCCATGTGAGGTGTGCCATCACAAGAAAAGCATGTGTCAACGGGGTCCACAGATTTGGGTTGGGGGTACATCCGAGCCACCTCCCAATGTACCATTGGGTTCCTTGGGGTGGAGGCCAACTTTGAACAACTGAAGTACCGAGTAGCCTCGGCCATTTCACACAACAACAACAATCGATCTTGTGGCACTTGCAATATGCCCTTGACAACGCACCAAGACAAGGCACAATCGCGAGTTGGGGCAATCAACAACAAGCGGAGCACCCAATGGGAATTGGTCTAAATATATACGTGCGCCACAATCAGGGGTGGGGCGAAAGACATATCTATGGACGACGCTTGCAAAGTGCGCTCTGCCCACGATTTAACCAGCTGTTTCCGGCGTTCTGCACTGGCACATGCGGCATTCCACAAACAGTTGCGGACAACCCACGCCACGCCCATTGTGTCCCAATCCGCACTGAGAGCGGTTGAGAGCGGTTTGGGCAGCCCACCAATGATACACCACAATCTGAGCACAATCTGTGACATAGTTCTCGGAGAGAGGTCCATGAAATGGCGTGCCTCAAACTCAAATTGTTGCGACGACAAACCTCGAACTGTGACATGTAGTGGCTGCCTCCAATCATTGCCAAGCAGCGCCTCTACCTCTGACAAAGATGGGCGAAACGAGCCTTGGCTATCACCCAGTGCTTTGCACACATCAGCCAGGATTTGTTCTGCACTAGGGCACCCAGAAGGAGATGTTCGGTGATCACCAGATGGTGCAGCAACAACGATTCCAGACGGAATGGAACTGGGTGGGACGGGGTCCAGTGGGGTACTCGATGCCTCGGCAACAGAGGTGTTGCTTCCATCCACATTTCTAGAGGGGGTGGGGTGCAAGATGCTTTCCACGTGCAATTCCTCCATGGCTAGAGGCGGGCTGGTAGGAGATGCATTTGTGGACGGGTGTGGGGAGGGGGGGGGGGGAGCACACGGGGAGGAGGGGGTAGTTTCAGCATGGGATTGCGTGGGATGCAAGATCTTCTCAACCTCAACCTCCTCCTCCCACTTTTGCAAGACCCATTGCAACTCATCTCTGGTGGCAAACACGGTTGAAAAAAAAAAGAAAGAAACAAATCGAAAGGTGCAAATACCTGGGAGGAGTCATGACAGAACCACAGCCGGACACCCCATGTGCACAAGCAAAACGTAACATACAACATACAATGCAGGGAAGAGAGCCGAGCCGGAGGCGTGAGATAACCCCCTGAAAGTCCAATGAGTGTAGCAGCCCATACTAGGGGGGCACAAGTTTTGATTGTCAGTCCCCCGCATGCATTGCATCTTAGTCTGTGACTCTTTACCCGTGAATGATGAGTAAGCTCCTTCATCAGATCAAGGGTAGAGTGTAACAAACAACCAAGCAATAAAAGTACATTGCATGCATATTCTAAGGGTGCCCGGGGGACTCATTGTCGCCGATTTCTTTGTGCCTGCCTCAGTGCCTTCTGCAAAGCTTTGCTTGGAGGACACCGTTGCAAACACGAAGGGCAAAAGGAGAAGGGGGGGGGGGGCAAAAGAGGGCAGAATTGTAACGTCAATCCTGTATTCTCGGGGGGGCCCAACGCCAAGGGCGGGAAGCAAAATCAAAAAAGGATTGTGAGTCCCCCTAGAGGGGGGGACAGAATCAGAATTGCCCCACAAGTGGGCAATGTGGCTACATGACCCTTGCCGCCTAGGGGGTCCCCACCGTTTCAGAGCAGGGGGCAGAAGCAGAGGTGGCCCACAAGTGGCCAAGGTGGCTACATAACCCCTGCCGCCTGGACGGTCCCCATCGCTTCACAGCGGGGGGCAGAATCAGAAGTGGCCCACAAGTGGGCAAGGTGGCTACATAACCCCTGCCGCCTAGGGGGTCCCCATCGCTTCACAGCGGGGGGCAGAATCAGAAGTGGCCCACAAGTGGCCAAGGTGGCTACATAACCCCTGTCGCCTAGGGGGTCCACGCCGCTTCAGACTGGGGGACATAATCAGAAGTGGCCCACACGTGAGCAGGGTAGCAACATAATACCTGCCACCCGGGGGGTCACCACCGCTTCAGGGCGGAGGGCAGAATCGGAGGTGGCCCACAAGTGGGCAAGGTGGCTACATAACCCCTGCCGCCTGGGGGGTCCCCATCGCTTCAAAGCGGGGGGCAGAATCAGAAGTGGCCCACAAGTGGGCAGGGTGGCTACATAACCCCTGCCACCTGGGGGGTCCCCACCGCTTCAGAGCGGGGGTCAGAATCGGAGGTGGCCCACAAGTGGGTAAGGTGGCTACATAGCGCCTTCCGCCTGGGGGGGGCCCGCCGCTTCAGAGCGGGCGGCAGAATTAGAAGTGGCCCACAAGTGGGCAGGGTGGCTACATAACCCGTGCCGCCCGGGGGGTCTCCACCGCTTCAGAGCAAGGGACAAAATCAGAGGTGGCCCCCAAGTGGGCAAGCTGGCTACATAACCCCTGCCGCCTAGGCGCTCCCCACCGCTTCCGCGCGGGGAGCAGAATCAGAGGTGGCCGGCAAGTGGGTAAGGTGGCTACATAACCCCTGCCGCCTATGAGGTCCCCGACGTTTCAGAGCAGGGGAGAATCAGAAGTGGCCCAGAAGTGGGCAAGGTGGCTACATAACCCCGGCCGCCAAGGGGTTCCCCACTGCTTCACAGCGGGGGCCAGAATCAGAAGTGGCCCACAAGTGGGTAAGGTGGCTACATAATCCCTGCCGCCTGGGCGGTCCCCACCGCTTGAGGGCGGGGGGCAGAACCAGAGGTGGCCCACAAGTGGGCAAGGTGGCTACATAACCCCTACCGCCTAGGGAGTCCCCACCGCTTCAGAGCGGGGGGCAGAATCAGAAGTGGCCCACAAGTGGGCAAGGTGGCTACATAACCCCTGCCGCCTGGGGGGTCACCACCGCTTCAGAGCGGGGGGCAGAATCAAAGGTGGCCCACAAGTGGGCAAGGTGGCTACATAACCCCTTGCCGCCTGGGGGGTCCCCACCGCTTCAGGGCAGGGGGCAGAATCAGAAGTGGCCCACAAGTGGGCAAGGTGGCTCCATAACCCCTGCCGCCTGATCAGTCCCCACCGGTTCAGAGCGGGGAGCACAATCAGAAGTGGCCCACAAGTGGGCAAGCTGGCTACATAATCCTTGCGGTCTAGGGGGTCCCCACCGCTTCACGGCGGGGGGCAGAATCAGAAGTGGCCCACAAGTGGGCAAGGTCGCTACATAACCCCTGCCGCCTAGGGAGTCCGCACCGCTTTAGGGCAGGGGGCAGAATCAGAAGTGGCCCACAACTGGGCAAGGTGGCTCCATAACCCCTGCCGCCTAGGGGGTGCACACCGCTTCAAAGCGGGGGGCCGAATAAGTAGTGGCCCACATGTGGGCAAGGTGGCTACATAACCCCTGCCGCCTAGGGGGTCCCCACCGCTTCAGAGCGGGGGGCAAAATCAGAGGTGGCCGACAAGTGGGCAAGCTGGCTACATAACCCCTGCCGCCTAGGGGGTCCCCACCACTTCAGAGCGGGGGGGCCAGAACCAGAGATGGCCCACAAGTGGGTAAGGTGGCTACATGACCCCTGCCGCTTGGACGGTCCCCACCGTTTCGGAGCGAGGGGCAGAATTAGAAGTGGTCAACAAGTGGGCAAGGTGGCTACATAACCCCTGCCGCCTGGAGGGTCCCCACCACTTCAGAGCGGGGGGCAGAATCACAGGTGGCCCACAAGTGGGTAAGGTGGCTACATGACTCCTGCCGCCAAGGGGTTCCCCACCGCTTTAGAGGGGGGGGTAGAATCAGAGGTGGCCCACAAGTGGGCAGGGTGGCTACATAACCCCTGCCGCCTGGACGGTCCCCACCGCTTCACAGCAGGTGCCAGAATCAGAAGGGGTCAACAAGTGGGCAAGGTGGCTCCATAACCCCTGCCGCCTGGGGGGTCCACACCGCTTCAAAGCGGGGGGCCGAATCAGTAGTGGCCCACAAGTTGGCAAGGCGGCTACATAACCCCTGCCGACCGGCGGGTCCCCACCGCTTCAGAGCGGGGGGGAGAATCAGAGGTGGCCGAAAAGTGGGCAAGCTGGCTACATGACCCCTGCCGCCTAGGGGGTCCCCACCGCTTCAGAGCGGGGGGGCCAGAATCACAGATGGCCCACAAGTGGGTAAGGTGGCTACATGACCCCTTCCGCTTGGACGGTCCCCACGGTTTCAGAGCGGGGGGCAAAATCAGAAGTGGTCAACAAGTGGGCAAGGTGGCTACATAACCCCTGCCGCCTAGGGAGGGGGGGGGTAGAATCAGAGGTGGCCCACAAGTGGGCAGGGTGGCTACATAACCCCTGCCGCCTGGACGGTCCCCACCGCTTCACAGCGGGTGCGAGAATCAGTAGTGGCCCACAAGTGGGCAAGGTGGCTCCATAACCCCTGCCGCCTAGGGGGTCCACACCGCTTCAAAGCGGGGGGCCGAATCAGTAGTGGCCCACAAGTGGGCAAGGCGGCTACATAACCCCTGCCGCCTAGGGGGTCCCCACTGCTTCAGAGCGGGGGGGCCAGAATCAGAGATGGCCCACAAGTAGGCAAGGTGGCTACATGACCCCTGCCGCTTGGACGGTCCCCACCGTTTCGGAGCGAGGGGCAGAATCAGAAGTGGTCAACAAGTGGGCAAGGTGGCTACATAACCCCTGCCGCCTAGGGGGTCCCCACCACTTCAGAGCGGGGGGCAGAATCACAGGTGGCCCACAAGTGGGTAAGGTGGTTACATGACCCCTGCCGCCAAGGGGTTCCCCACCGCTTTAGAGGGGGGGGGGTAGAATCAGAGGTGGCCCACAAGTGGGCAGGGTGGCTACATAACCCCTGCCGCCTGGACGGTCCCCACCGCTTCACAGCGGGTGCTAGAATCAGAAGGGGTCAACAAGTGGGCAAGGTGGATACATAACCCCTGCCGCTTGGGGGGTCCCCACCGCTTTAGAGCGGGGGGCAGAATCAGAGGTGGCCGACAACTGGGCACAGTGGCTACATAACCCCTGCCGCCTGGGGGGTCGCCACCGCTTTGGAGGGGGGGGTAGAATCAGAGGTGGCCCACAAGTGGGCAAGGTGGCTACATAACCCCTGCCGCCTGGACGGTCCCCACTGCTTCACAGCGGGGGGCAGAATCAGAAGTGGCCCACAAGTGGGTAAGGTGGCTACATAATCCCTGCCGCCTGGGCGGTCCCCACCGCTTCAGGGCGGGGGGCAGAACCAGAGGTGGCCCACAAGTGGGCAAGGTGGCTACATAACCCCTACCGCCTAGGGAGTCCCCACCGCTTCAGAGCGGGGGGCAGAATCAGAAGTGGCCCACAAGTGGGCAAGGTGGCTACATAACCCCTGCCGCCTGGGGGGTCACCACCGCTTCAGAGCGGGGGGCAGAATCAAAGGTGGCCCACAAGTGGGCAAGGTGGCTACATAACCCCTTGCCGCCTGGGGGGTCCCCACCGCTTCAGGGCAGAGGGCAGAATCAGAAGTGGCCCACAAGTGGGCAAGGTGGCTATATAACCCCTGCCGCCTGATCAGTCCCCACCGGTTCAGAGCGGGGAGCACAATCAGAAGTGGCCCACAAGTGGGCAAGCTGGCTACATAATCCTTGCGGTCTAGGGGGTCCCCACCGCTTCACGGCGGGGGGCGGAATCAGAAGTGGCCCACAAGTGGGCAAGGTCGCTACATAACCCCTGCCGCCTAGGGAGTCCGCACCGCTTTAGGGCAGGGGGCAGAATCAGAAGTGGCCCACAACTGGGCAAGGTGGCTCCATAACCCCTGCCGCCTAGGGGGTGCACACCGCTTCAAAGCGGGGGGCCGAATAAGTAGTGGCCCACATGTGGGCAAGGTGGCTACATAACCCCTGCCGCCTAGGGGGTCCCCACCGCTTCAGAGCGGGGGGCAAAATCAGAGGTGGCCGACAAGTGGGCAAGCTGGCTACATAACCCCTGCCGCCTAGGGGGTCCCCACCACTTCAGAGCGGGGGGGCCAGAACCAGAGATGGCCCACAAGTGGGTAAGGTGGCTACATGACCCCTGCCGCTTGGACGGTCCCCACCGTTTCGGAGCGAGGGGCAGAATTAGAAGTGGTCAACAAGTGGGCAAGGTGGCTACATAACCCCTGCCGCCTGGAGGGTCCCCACCACTTCAGAGCGGGGGGCAGAATCACAGGTGGCCCACAAGTGGGTAAGGTGGCTACATGACTCCTGCCGCCAAGGGGTTCCCCACCGCTTTAGAGGGGGGGGTAGAATCAGAGGTGGCCCACAAGTGGGCAGGGTGGCTACATAACCCCTGCCGCCTGGACGGTCCCCACCGCTTCACAGCAGGTGCCAGAATCAGAAGGGGTCAACAAGTGGGCAAGGTGGCTCCATAACCCCTGCCGCCTGGGGGGTCCACACCGCTTCAAAGCGGGGGGCCGAATCAGTAGTGGCCCACAAGTGGGCAAGGCGGCTACATAACCCCTGCCGACCGGCGGGTCCCCACCGCTTCAGAGCGGGGGGGAGAATCAGAGGTGGCCGACAAGTGGGCAAGCTGGCTACATGACCCCTGCCGCCTAGGGGGTCCCCACCGCTTCAGAGCGGGGGGGCCAGAATCACAGATGGCCCACAAGTGGGTAAGGTGGCTACATGACCCCTTCCGCTTGGACGGTCCCCACGGTTTCAGAGCGGGGGGCAAAATCAGAAGTGGTCAACAAGTGGGCAAGGTGGCTACATAACCCCTGCCGCCTAGGGAGGGGGGGGGTAGAATCAGAGGTGGCCCACAAGTGGGCAGGGTGGCTACATAACCCCTGCCGCCTGGACGGTCCCCACCGCTTCACAGCGGGTGCGAGAATCAGTAGTGGCCCACAAGTGGGCAAGGTGGCTCCATAACCCCTGCCGCCTAGGGGGTCCACACCGCTTCAAAGCGGGGGGCCGAATCAGTAGTGGCCCACAAGTGGGCAAGGCGGCTACATAACCCCTGCCGCCTAGGGGGTCCCCACTGCTTCAGAGCGGGGGGGCCAGAATCAGAGATGGCCCACAAGTAGGCAAGGTGGCTACATGACCCCTGCCGCTTGGACGGTCCCCACCGTTTCGGAGCGAGGGGCAGAATCAGAAGTGGTCAACAAGTGGGCAAGGTGGCTACATAACCCCTGCCGCCTAGGGGGTCCCCACCACTTCAGAGCGGGGGGCAGAATCACAGGTGGCCCACAAGTGGGTAAGGTGGTTACATGACCCCTGCCGCCAAGGGGTTCCCCACCGCTTTAGAGGGGGGGGGGTAGAATCAGAGGTGGCCCACAAGTGGGCAGGGTGGCTACATAACCCCTGCCGCCTGGACGGTCCCCACCGCTTCACAGCGGGTGCCAGAATCAGAAGGGGTCAACAAGTGGGCAAGGTGGATACATAACCCCTGCCGCTTGGGGGGTCCCCACCGCTTTAGAGCGGGGGGCAGAATCAGAGGTGGCCGACAACTGGGCACAGTGGCTACATAACCCCTGCCGCCTGGGGGGTCGCCACCGCTTTGGAGGGGGGGGTAGAATCAGAGGTGGCCCACAAGTGGGCAAGGTGGCTACATAACCCCTGCCGCCTGGACGGTCCCCACTGCTTCACAGCGGGGGCCAGAATTAGAAGGGGTCAACAAGTGGGCAAAGTGGCTACATAACCCCTGCCGCCTGGGGGGTCCCCACCGCTTCAGAGCGGGGGGCACAATCAGAGGTGGCCCACAAGTGGGCAAGGTGGCTACATAACCCCTGCCGCCTAGGGGGTCCCCACCGCTTCACAGCGGGGGGTAGAATCATGGGTGGCCCACAAGTGGGCAAGGTGGCTACATAACCCCTGCCGCCTGGGGGGTCCCCACCGCTTTAGACGGGGCAGCGGAATCAAAGGTGGCCCACAAGTGGGCAAGGTGGCTACATAACCCCTGCCGCCTGGGGGGTCCCCACCGCTTTAGAGCGGGGGGCAGAATCACAAGTGGCCCACAAGTGGGCAAGGTGGCTACATAACCCCTGCCGCCCGTGGGGTCCCCACCGCTTCAGAGCGGGGGGCAGAACCAGAAGTGGCCCAAAAGTGGGCAGGGTGGCTACATAAGCCCTGCAGCCTGGGGGGTCCCCACCACTTCAGGGCGGGGGCCAAAATCAGAAGTGGCCCACAAGTGGGCAGGGTAGCAACAAAATACGTGCCGCCTATGAGGTCCCCACCGCTTCAGAGCGGGGTCCAGAATGAGAAGTGGCCCACAAGTGGGCAAGGTGGCTACATAACCCCTGCGGTCTAGGGGGTCCCCACCTCTTCACGGCGGGGGGTAGAATCTGAAGTGGCCCAAAAGTGGGCAGGGTGGCTACATAACCCCTGCCGCCTGGGGGGTCCCCACCACTTCAGAGCGGGGGACAGAATCAGAGGTGGCCCACAAGTGGGCAGGGCAGCAACATAATACCTGCCGCCTAGGGGGTCCCCACCGCTTCACAGAGGGGGGCAGAATCATAGGTGGCCCACAAGTGGGCAAGATCGCTACATAACCCGTGCCGCCCGTGGGGTCCCCACCGCTTCAGAGCGGGGGCAGAATGAGAGGTGGCCCATAAGTGGGCAATGTGGCTACATAACCCCTGCCGCCTGGAAGGGCCCCACCGCTTCACAGCGGGGGGCAGAATCAGAGGTGGCCCACAAGTGGCCAAGGTGGCTACATAACCCCTGCCGCCTAGGGGGTCCCCACCGCTTCACAGAGGGGGGCGGAATCAGAGGTGGCCCACAAGTGGGCAAGGTGGCTACATAACCTGTGCTGCCTGGAGGGTCCCCACCGCTTCAAAGCGGGGGGCACAATCAGAGGTGGACCATAAGTGGGCAAGGTGGCTACATAATTGTGCCGCCTGGAGGGGCCCCACCGCTTTAGAGCGGGGGGCAGATTCAGAGGTGGCCCACAAGTGGGCAAGGGGGCGACATAACCCCTGCCGCCCGGGGGGTCCCCACCGCTTCAAAGCAGGGGGTGGAAATAGAGGTGGCCCACAAGTGGACAAGGTGGCTACATAACCCCTGCCACCCGGGGGGTCCCCACCGCTTCACAGAGGGGGGCAGAATCAGAAGTGGCCCACAAGTGGGGAAGGTGGCTACATAACCCCTGCCACCTGCGGGGTCCCCACCGCTTCAGAGCAGAGGGCAGAATCGGGAGTGGCCCACAAGTGGGCAAGGGGGCGACATAACCCCTGCCGCCCGGGGGGTGCCCACCGCTTCAGAGCAGGGGGTACAAATAGAGGTAGCCCACAAGTGGACAAGGTGGCTACATAACCCTTCTGCCTAGGGGGTCCCCACCGCTTCGAGGCGGGGGGCAGAATCAGAGGTGGCCCAAAAGTGGGCAAGGTGGCAACATAACCCCTGCCGCCTGGGGGGTCCCCAGCGCTTCAGGACGGGGGGCAGAATCAGAGGTGGCCCACAAGTGGCCAAGGTGGCTACATAACCCCTGCCCCCTGCGGGGTCCCCACCGCTTCAAAGCGGGGGACAGAATCAGAGGTGGCCCACAAGTGGGCAAGGTCGCTACATAACCCCTGCCGCCGGGGGGGTCCCCACCGCTTCAGAGCGGGGGGCAGAATCAGAGGTGGCCCACAAGTGGGCAAGGTGGCTACAGAACCCATGCCACCTAGGGAGTCCCCACCGCTTCAGAGCGAGGGGCAGAATCAGAAGTGGCCCACAAGTGGGCAAGGTGGCTACATAACCCCTGCCGCCTGGGGGGTCACCACCGCTTCAGAGCGGGGGGCAGAATCAGAGGTGGCCCACAAGTGGGCAAGGTGGCTACAGAACCCCTGCCACCCGTGGGGTCCCCACCGCTTTAAAGCGGGAGGCAGAATCAGAAGTGGCCCACAAGTGGGCAAGGTCGCTACATAACCGCTGCCGCCCGTGGGGTCCCCACCGCTTCAGAGCGGGGGGCAGAACCAGAAGTGGCCCAAAAGTGGGCAGGGTGGCTACATAAGCCCTGCAGCCTGGGGGGTCCCCACCACTTCAGGGCGGGGGCCAAAATCAGAAGTGGCCCACAAGTGGGCAGGGTAGCAACATAATACCTGCCGCCTATGAGGTCCCCACCGCTTCAGAGCGGGGTCAAGAATGAGAAGTGGCCCACAAGTGGGCAAGGTGGCTACATAACCCCTGCGGTCTAGGGGGTCCCCACCTCTTCACGGCGGGGGGTAGAATCTGAAGTGGCCCAAAAGTGGGCAGGGTGGCTACATAACCCCTGCCGCCTGGGGGGTCCCCACCACTTCAAAGCGGGGGACAGAATCAGAGGTGGCCCAAAAGTGGGCAAGGTGGCTACATAACCCCTGCCGCCTGGGGGGTCCCCACCGTTTCAGAGCGGGGGGCAGAATCAGAAGTGGCCCACAAGTGGGCAGGGCAGCAACATAATACCTGCCGCCTAGGGGGTCCCCACCGCTTCACAGAGGGGGGCAGAATCATAGGTGGCCCACAAGTGGGCAAGATCGCTACATAACCCGTGCCGCCCGTGGGGTCCGCGCCCCGTGCAGCAAAAGGGTTGGATCCCCACCCCCACACAGTGAACTTGGAGCCAAAAATGACATCCTGGTAATAGTGCAGGTCAACGAGGTTCTTGCAGACACCACTTATGGTGAAGAGTCGCTTATCGAACACGCCACAGACAATCCGTGCTTTATGTACAGTGGAGGCAATGTGCTGAATGGAAAGGCCTTGGAGGTGTGCAATGCCAAAGACAATGGAACAAAGGGAAGTGAGAGAAGTGAGTAAAAATGTGACAATTAGGATTAAAGTGGTGTTTTCTTAATTCCCAAGGTGAGTAGAATGGCTGTACGTATTTTTCAACACCATGAATAACCATGCGCACACGCAGAAGAATATGCAACCATATGTGTACACAATGCAAAAGCAAAACGAGCAAAAGGCTATACATACATACATACGGCCAGCCCCGGCAAGCATAAGGTCACATGCAACTCGCTGCGGCTAGGTGCTCAACATTGTGAAAAACACATCATCAAAAACCGTGACACTTAGAAAGTGTGTATGTCTGTTTTGGTGTATGCCATCAAAGGGGTGGCCGCAAGTGGGGTCGGGTTTTCATATTTGATGAGGTGTGAGCTTTGCATTGCACAGGTGGGGGGTGCCCACCGCCTGCGACCGCCTGCAACTGCCTGCGACCGCTTCAGAAAATTTTTGTACACGTCTACGGATGGCATAACCCATACACTCACTCCCCCACTCCCTCCAGCCCGCCCGGCCTCCCCCTCTCCGTCCCTCCAAGTGTGCAATGCATTAACCCATTGAAGGGAAAACATATCACAATTATCTCTTGCACTAGATAGTAGCATTGGCAATGGCTTGTTGCCTGCCTCATTGTCAACACAAGTGGTTGGACGCAGGGAGCCTTGGCCTTTTGCCACTTGGCACGATAAACACACACCTTGGTAGCTTCCATTGGATCTGTCGCTTGCCCCTTTTGTTTGGCCGCCTTTTGTAGGGCATTACGCGTGCGCTCATTCCTATCTCTTCAAACATTCAAGATGCCTTGCAACGCCGGCGACCTTGAGACGGCCTAGTGGTCATGGTATCCCTCTTCCTCGGGTGCTAGACGATGGCTATGAAAAGAACGCAAGACGCGGGCAACCACCGGTGGCACATCAAATTGTGAAGCCACTGGAGGATACCCATTGTTGCGCCACGCTTTTACATGAAGGTCACGAAATACTTTTTGGGCCTCACATGCACGACGACGGACATCAAAAATGGGAATAGGAACCGATTTGCCACGGCAACAAAATTTGGTCCTTTAGACCCCATCGTCACTTTTTTTCATAGTCATGATGTCATCTACCTATGCAATTGTTACTTTCGGGTACGAAGCCGTTTTTTTTTCGGTTAAAAGAAAACTGTGGTGAAAACTACTTTCATGGCAAAGAGCACAAGAAAATATGTGCGTAGACGGGTCACAAGCCATAGTACAAGTGCGTGGAGCCCGCAAAAAGGGGGGTTTTGGCCAAAAAAGGGCATCTCAAGTGCTTGCGACCGCCTGCGACCGTGCCGCGGCACACTTTCCGATGCCCCCCCCCCCCCCCTCCATGTCATGGTGGCACGGCCAGCACAGGCGACACAGGTGACACAAGTGCCGATCACCCTCACACAACACGACACACCGGCGGCCCCGTGTGACATGACACACCCTATGTGGCGGCACCGTGGCACGGCACGGCCCGAGCCCCCCCCCCCCCCCTCCCGCCATGGCTGGGTAAGCTCCATTAGATCTAACACGAGCAACGACCTCGATTAGAGCAATTTATTTCAGCGTGTGGATTTTGTCCTCCACAATTGAACCGTGCTTGTGCCTCTTGGGTGATATTCGCCAACCATCGTGGGTCCAAAAGTGGATCCTCTTGGATTCCACCTTGGAATGGGTGGCAGACACTTACCCGAATTTGTACCCACCCATATGTGGTGTTTTGCACCGGGGTCATGTTGATTTCTGCACCAGTTTGTCTGTTGCCGTACACTAATCTTGCATCATGCTGTTTTCAACGCTGTGCACAATACCCACTCACGTTGATTCCTGCACGAGGTGTGCGCGCACAGCATGGGTGCAGGATTTGCCGTGACGCTGATTTCCATGTCTATATCTATATGTGCTCTGTGCACGCACTCTTTAGCCTATGTATAGATTATGCATGCATACAAACAAATGACACACTCAGAAAGTGCAGGGGATTCAACACATGCGCGGGGCAAACAGCAATGCGGCGATGGGACATCATGGCGCTAAACCAGTCTATTGCTTTTTGTCCACCTCTTGCAACTCCAAGGGAAGCTGCGCCTTGAAATTCTCATAGAACTCATCAGACATAGGAGCACCTGTGACACGCCTGTACTCCCTATCAATGGAGTGCCGTGGCAGCCTTGCTCTTTTCCAGAGCCTGCTGCCTGTTTCTGTATCCTCTGGTTGTTCATTAGACATCACCATAACAACCTGCTCCAACTGCAAGCGCAAAATGCTCTCGCTAGCAGCCGTGGACAAGTCTGTGGCAGGGCCAGCGGCTCTAGTGCCACTTACCAAGCCACTCTCAGATCTGAGTTCGGACTTGATTTGTCCCATCTCAGACTTGATCATGCGGCGCATAGAAGTTAGGGAAGAGTTGAGGACGAAGACATGTGTGTGCAGCGGGCAGGGCAAGGTAACATGCATCCCTGTGGCTGGACCATAGCACTGTCCAGTGCCCGCCCAGCTGGACCCAGGAAGTCCACATGGAGACCGTGATGTGGTCCCCAAGGTGCAGTGTCCTAATTGCAGATTTTAGTGTTTGCTTCCACCAGGCATCAGGGTAGTCTAGGGCACCAACACCCATAAAGATTGACCGAAAATTCTGCAACACCTCCGGCAGGGTCGTCGCATGCCACACAGATTGATGCGCCAGGGAAGGCAGGTATGCTGACATGACCATGCGTGCGTTGAGTGCTGTTTTTGGTAGCCATTTCGACCACTCAACCTGCTCTGGTCCTTTAGCCATCAAGTCCCACGTTACCCCTTTCCGAAGGAGGCCAATGCCTCTATGCGGCCCGCACAGGATGTGGGAACAGCACCATGCAACCACTGGGCCAGAGGGCTCCCATTTCAGGGGTATGCGGTACAGGCAGTCCAGAAACACCTCCAAGAGGCGTCGCACTGATGGAACATACGTGTCAGGGATGTCTACACACAAAATGTACACATTGTCTTTTAGTCTGGCCATAAGTACGTAAGGGAACGGCGCAACAGCAGGTGATCGGGGCTGCACAATGTCTGAATCAGGCAGGACTGCCTGTACCGCATCAAAAGACATGAAAAATGTGGTAATGGAGTGCCTGTCACACCGCACAGCATGTCTGGCTATTGTGTGGAGCCGTCCCCCTATTGCCCCATCCCACAGGGACATTCGGAGCAGGGGGATTTCAGCGCCAGGGAACGACAGCCAGGCCACCACCCACTGTAAGGGCTGCCACCAACTCTCAAGCCCATTCGAGAGGACAGCACTGATTGGTGCACCAACGCGCTGGGATCGCGGTGCAGCCCACATATGCGACGAAGGCAACATGTTATGTACAGCGCTGAGAGGCATAAACAGATCTTCATGCGGCATAGTGACTATGGGCATGGGTTGTACACCTGCAGCCTGTAACCCCTGCACCACAGATATCCGAAAATCCTGCAGGCCCTCCTTACCCAGGCAGACCATTTCGCGCCAAACACACCACAGGACCGCAAGTTGCGCAGACAGCGGGCCACCAATTGGCACACCTCGCTGCCCTTGACTCAGAATCAGGCAGCCCACAACAAACAGGACGTTCTTGTGCAAGTCCCATTTAACAAATTTCTCCACAAAAGTGTGTGGTATGTTCCAATACTCACGCCCAGTGCCTGTGCCTACACGGTCGAACGACTTTTCCTGTCTCTGAATAGCATAGAACAGCGTGGTGGATCGCCTATGTTTGAGCAGGGCACGTCCGAGCTGCGGGACGGCTGTCTCCACCTCCTGCTTATCTATTTTCCAAAACATGTCCTCCATATCCCTCTCCCACGCTAAGACTGTGTCTGTGGAGCTCAGCCGTTTCACTGTGGTTACCATGTCACGTACCCCCAGTGATGTAGGCAGGCACATGTTAGGGACGATGTCAATTACCTCAACCAACAGGAGCTGTAGGCACCACGACACAATTTGTGCTGTCCTTTTCAAGGGAGCAGTGGAAAAATTCAGAATGTCGCGCCACTTCATAAAAGGACCTGTAACAAGGTATTCTGAGCTCTTCCACTTGGGGATAGAGGACAGTGTCGGCGCCCGGATAGGGCGCCCGGCACTCAGGTTGAGACCCGCAGGGAGGCTATAAGACGCCTGTGATGCTGACGCAGAGTCATCTTCACTACCGGAGTCATCTGGATCTCCGTCCGAAATGCGGAGTTGCATGGACGTGTGGAGGTACGGGAGCACCTGGTCCATAGTTTTAGGGATACGGGTCTGTAGACCCAGGTGCAGGATTTCAGGAACAAGGCCACAGTCAAAGGCCCGTTGAAATACTTCATAAGCACAAGCAAGGCTAGCCCTTTGTGGGGTGTCAGCCCACCCCCACACAGTGAACCTCTCCCCTGTGAGGATGTCAGAGATGAAGCGCTGTTCGCTCAGGTAGTTACAGTATAGCGCACGTGTATGAGAATGATGGTCCCAGATACCCATGCCGTAACCATGTTTGCGCAGATCGGCCGCCATGGCCTTAGCGCTTTCTGAAGTGGGCGAATCGCCTACGGTATCCAGAAGCATTAGGCTCATTACTTCATTGACAATGCCAGTAATTTCATCAGAGGAAAGTGATCCAGGCATACCCACAGTGGACGGGTCTGTACTATGTAAACCCAAAACCCTAATGGACTGCAGGGACAGGATGAAGGAATTAAGCACCACCTGTGTGTCACGTGCAGTGGGTAACAGTGCAGTACGTGCGTGCAGGCTTAGTACACAGGACGTGTCAGAGCGGCCCATTGTTCTGGACGCCGGACCAGAATATGTCCCAGATTATTCCGTAGACACGGATGCTGGCGCATGAGGCGCGCACACTTGCACCGTCGAGTATGGCGCGCGCCAACTCAAGAGTTGGCGCGCCAACTGCCAAGTTGGCGCGCCAACTTGGCGCGCCAACTCTTGAGTTGGCGCGCGCCAACTCCGGTTTTGGCGCGCGCCAAGTGCCCCATTCTTCCTCTTCTTTTGCACCCTTTATGCATTCCCTTTCCCTTCTAGGCATTTCACGTTATCATGCCTCCAAAGCAACCCAAGAAGGGCAAGGGGAAGAAGGTGACAGTCACCGACCCCACGTCTGCCCCAGCCCCAGCCCCCGCTGCACCACCTAACCCCGAGGTGCAGCCGGTGGTCGATGCCCACATCGCCAACGTGGGCTCCGAGCACTTCCCCGGGGGCTATTTTCCCATCCCCTACACCCTCACCTCCCCGGACGCCGAATCCTTCCCCCAGCTCCCCCCCCTCCGCGAGCCCCTGGAGGCCGCCCTCTTCGGCAAGTGGGACCAGCCGGGCAATCCCCACTTGGTCTGGCGAATTGACGCCACCCGTGTTAACTTCGCCCTGACCAGGGGGGTTCTTAGCAGGTTCTGCTGTGCCGTGATGGGCCGGTACCCCACGACGCTCGCGGTCGAGTTGAAGCTTTCTCAAGTCACCCTTGAGGCCTTCAACAAGACCCTGAAGCTGTGCACTGCTGCAGCGTCAAAAGAGTTCGTTAACGTTCTCGACCTGCAGGAGATGCCGCCTCAGGGTCTCGACGTGTCTGGGGACCCCTCCCTGCAGAGCAAGGGCCGCACGGAGCAGCAAGCTAGGGGCTCCAGGCGCCCTCGCCCCACGACCACCCCCCGGGAGGCAGCACAGGCAGCGGGAGACGGGGGGGGGGGGCACGGGAGAAGGCGGAGATTCTCCGCCTGGAGGCGGAGAACAAGCTGCTGCGCGAGCAGCTGAAGGCGGCGGAGGCCGCCCGCAAGACGGCACAGGACGCGCTCACCGGTGAGCGCGCCTTGTGGGAGCGGCGGGAGAAGGGGTGGGAAAAGCAGAGGGGGGAATTGCAGCAGCAGGTGACCGCCACGGCGCAGGTGCGTGCAGTTGGGGGGGGGGCAGAGGGTAGTGCCGACCCCGACCATGGGCAGCATGTGCTGTACCTGCAGGCGGCGGCGGTGGAGTTGCACTCTGCACTCAGCGCCCAACGCCATGTGGCCATCAACATGGGGGTCAAAGAGGCCACCCTCACGGAGCTGAAGGGCCTGCTGGACAAGCACCCGGTTGCGCACCTGCTTGACCCCAAGCGCAGGCGGGCGGAAGAGAGCGAGGGGAGTCAGAGTCAGGGCAGCAAGCGGTCGAAGAAATGAGCAGGCACTGGCTGGGCATGGTTCTGGCGCGCGCCAAGTGGTAAGTTGGCGCGCCAAATCCTGAAAAAAAAAGAAAAAAAAATGGAACAATGCTTTCTTCGTGCCAAGTGTGCAAGGGCAGGTGAGGGACGGAATTTCCAGTGACAACAATGGTATGCAAGTCGATGGTTTGATCGGTGGGGGGACATTTGGCGCGCGCCAAGTCGCAAGTTGGCGCGCCAAGTCCGGACTTGGCGCGCGCCAACTTCCCAGTTGGCGCGCGCCAAGTCCGGACTTGGCGCGCCAACTTGCGACTTGGCGCGCCAACTTGTGAATTTGCTCGAGCCCAGGCCCGGGAAGCCAACTTTGGGACTTTTGTACCGTGTAGGAGTGTTTTCAGCACGAGAGGGGCATGAAACCCGGGTTTTTTCAGGGTAAAAAGTTTCCATTTACACCAAAAAGGAGGAAAAAATCCCTAGGTAGCCAGTGTAACAACATAATAGACACCCGCCATGATTTGGCTGCATTCCGAAGCAAGTTGGCGAATGTCTCTTGGCTTCGTAGTTACATACATGCTTTGCAGGCGAAGGGCACAGTATGGGGTCACGTGTGGACTTGCCACGTACCTCAATTTTTGACTCGTTGGGGCACATTGTACCCCTTCTTGTGTCATGGTTTGGAGGGCAGGTGGCGATCCCTTGGCTGAAATCAAACTCAGCACACATGGGCAATGGAAGGGTGCAAAGGTGGGTTTCGCTCAAGTTTTGGTGTATAGTGTTGTTGCATGGGCATTAGTAAGGTTGGGAATTAAGCTAGTGGGAAGAACTACCTCTGTTACAAAGACGAAGACAGCCTTGTTCGATGACTTTTGTAACCGTATGCAAGATGTACGCGAGGGGAAATGCACTCACCCCATTGTTCTGTAATTCATATATGTGGCCTCACTGCAAATTCTGCACACTAGTATTGTGCATGGCGCGCACTGCGCACATATCAACATGGAATTCCACATGACAGCAATTTCTAAGCTGTTCCTACCCGATGTAACATTCACCGTGCATGTGGTATTGTGCTTGCAAAATACTTGCATGATAGCAGTTTCCATGCATTGCAACCCACCATTAAAGCTTTTTCATTTCACACTTCCACCTCACCCAATCCACGATGGCAATGTGCGAACAACACAAGTGCAATTCTGAAAAAAACCCCGTGTCCGAATGCGCCACCAACAAAAAGCAATAGCTATCGTGTTGATCTGTGCACTCAACAGACATGCCCCTAATATGGGTGGGTAAATTGCATTGTGCTCTATGTCCCTGTGTCAACACACCATCAGAGGGACACCCGAAGAGAGAATACTCTTGCTTCCCTTGCAAATACAAGTGCTTCACTCGGTCAAGGAGGCCCAAGAGGGACTAGTCATCACATTTAGATTTGTGCTATATTGGTCCATTGCTCATGTTGTGTTTGGAGGAAGGGACATTGGGCGCCAACTAAGGCAAAATTTTGAAGAAAATGCCCGTTTGCATTCTCTAGGTCCCCCGTCCATTACATTTACCTTTTCAATTTTCAATTCTTGGGCTTCATTTTCTTTTTCCATTCACATTTTCCATTTTTGTGCTTTGCCTCCGTTATGAGATTGTAAATCATTTTGGATCTTCAGTAATGCATTGATCCACACCCGTGTGCCACTGGTGACGGGAACCCTGAGGAATGACCTACGACACAGCAAAACCCGATGCCGATGCCCAGCCATGGCAAGTCAGATCCAATTTGCATTACATCTGATTTAAGAGCTTACCCATGTCACGACACGTGTCGCGGCACACTTTCCGATGCCCCCCCCCCCCTCCGTGTCATGGTGGCACGGCCGGCACAGGCGACACAGGTGACACAAGTGCCGAACCCCCTCCTACACGAACCATTGCATGGCGTACCGTGCCATCGCCCCCCCCCCCCACCCCTCCATGTCATGGTGGCACAAGGGACATAGGTGACACAAGAGAGGTGCACAAGCACAATAAAGCACAAGCACGCCTCCACAAAACACAAAACGAACTCATGCAAATTGCAACACGCTAGCCAGCATCATTGTTTTGTAGCCCAAGACAGCGGGCCTCAACCGAATCGTCCCATGTGTAGTGCATCAATATACATGCCTACATGCAGACTCCCTGCACAACTGGAGGCAGAATGGCAGCCTGCTTGCTCACCAAAAGAACCTATAATGGATCAAAACAACACGAAACCTACAAATTATTAAATCATTAAATGCATGCGGCGGGCCGCGGCCAACACCGTATCATACACATCCTTCTCCATGATAATATAGCCATGGACAATATGGTGCGACACACCGGCCTCATGCACCTTGTTGTACGGCAGCATGGTGGCCTCCGATGCCCACTCCAAGGCCACCCGCCCCTCCTCTTGAAAATTTGCCGGCCTAGGCCTCAAATGCCGCACATAAATGGAGGTGCGTGCCGCTTTACCCGCCACCGAATATGCTACGACACACTGCAACGGCAGTTGTGTTGGTGATTGTGCAACACAAACATCCCAAAACCACATCCCGATGCATAATGTGAATAATTAAACTAATTACCTAATTGACGAATTACCTCATTAATTCACCTAATTATAGAAAGACAACTACTACAACAGGAAAACAAGCAGCAGCACGACACACCCTATGTGGCGGCACCGTGGCACGGCACGGCCCAAGCCCCCCCCTCCGTGGCTGGGTAAGCTCCTTAGATCGAATACACAGGGGTTGATGTTGATTTTTTTGGGGGGAAACGTTTGAAACTTGGCACCACTGCGCACAACAATGTCCCAATTGTCCCTCCTGGCAAGGAAACACATCAAAGGCAAGGAATTGACTAGGAAGTGAGGCACATCCTTCATTTGAAAGACCACCAAAAACATGCCATGTGAAATTGAATTGTCGTAGTGTTTAAAAAAAACACCATTGTGGGGATGTTGTGTCTTCTCTTTAGTCTTCTTTTTCCATAGCGTTCTTGTTGCTTTTACTCCTCCTTTTCCTTTTGTTTCCTTTTCAGATCGAGTGATGCGGTGAAGAAGTCATTATTTGTTACCATTGCACCCAACCTCAATGCATTTGACGACAACTCCTTCCAATGCCCAACGTTATCTCACTCTTTTGCGACAACGGAGATCAGGCGTGTTAACACGGCCGGCCAACACAGAGGTAGAAAGTACCCCCCCACCCCCTCCTGTGTTGTGTTAACACAGGCCCAACACGGACCTGAAAAGTACCCCCCCCCCCCTCTGTCCCCCCTATGGCAACACACGAACCCGCAGATTTTGTGTTGTGTTGTGTTGTGTTGTGTTGTGTTGTGTTGTGTTGTGTTGTGTTGTGTTGTGTTGTGTTGTGTTGTGTTGTGTTGTGTTGTGTTGTGTTGTGTTGTGTTGTGTTGTGTTGTGTTGTGTTGTGTTGTGTTGTGTTGTGTTGTGTTGTGTTGTGTTGTGTTGTGCTGTGTTGTGTTGTGTTGTGTTGTGTTGTGTTGTGTTGTGTTGTGTTGTGTTGTGTTGTGTTGTGTTTGCAATGGAGACACGCAAAGGTAGTGCAACAATTGCTTGACCACTTATGCACGTATGACATATTGTACCCAAAGACAGCGGGTTCAGTCATCCGTAGCAACCCGAGAGTGCTCATGCAACATGACACAGGAACCTACAAACCTACAGATTGTCCACAGAATACTTCAACACTTGGTCATACAATTTTTTTGTCACCACCAAATAGGGTCCCTGACGAGTGTGTTCAAGGGGCCAAGCAAAAATACTTTCAAACCGCACCTTTTTAGTTTACGGCAATTTAGTTTACGGCACTATGTGCACTCTACTTTCAACCAAGAGTATAGCGAGAGGTTGGGAGCCCGTTCGTGATGCCACCGTGACAAAGCCCAACCCGCTAACATCACGACTTTGGGGGTCGCATGCAGCGGCAAAAAATCCGCACCCCACGGGCACATATCTCATTCGCCTGCCCT